>OX453037.1:20179920-20779920 GCA_949699805.1 Tromatobia lineatoria
TACACGTGTATGCTAGATAGATTATGTCTAACTTCTCGTCAGATAATCTGCGACATGAAAACTAGATAGATTCTAGATAGCCGTGCCATCTATAGTTGCACTCTAGGTAGAATATATCTAGTCCCTATACAGAAAACCTTAATAGGAAAAAAATTTGCTAGTCGCTTGATTCCAACCAGTTTATCCTAAACCGATTTCCACACGAGTACTGGCGCATTCGCAACACCCGACTTTCTCATTACATTTGCACTGAGAGAAAAGATTTCATTGACGGCAAAGAAACATTTACTTAAAGGGCATAAAATAAAGAAACAATTTCATTGTTTTAATGAAAAGATTTCATTGATTTAATGAAAACATATACTTGATGGCAGCAAGTGCTGGGAATTTTGTCGCCCAATGTTAAACGCCTATAGGGCTGTCTCTCTTGCACCTAACCTCACTTTTTTGTTTTTCGGTTCTCCCGAACGAAAGGCTCCGGGTTTCAAGGAGCCAGTAGTTTAGTCAATTCCTGCCGTACTTCTACACGCTCTCTCAAAATGTAATCTTTATTTGCCGAGTAGTTTAGGAAAAAATAGGTTTTAACATTTTGAGCTGTGCTGGGGAAGTGGGGGAGAAGAACAGAGACGATTTCTTGGTTTAAAGAAATGTTTCTTTGAATTAATATCACTTCTTTTCATTGGGTTTGGGTCATTCAATGAAAAGATAGTATTGAAACTCAAGTATTTCTTTTCATTGGCGCAGATTGCCGCGAATCAATGAAATAGTTTCTCACGGTGTGTTATTGGCGTGAAGTTTTTATCGTCAATGTACGAGAGCATAATGACGAACTACACGAATAAAATTTTGAGATTTTTGTAAATTATTTTTAATTTAATTTTTTTCTATAATATATGTTAAGATCACGTTTTTAAATTCAAAATGAGCTACAAGCTGCGCTAGCGAAAGGATGCGCGGCATGTTCGCATCTTCCCTTCACATTTCTCGTTCGTTTTGGTGTTACCGTCGGCACTGCGATAGTTTGACAACTTGGCTTAGCATTTCAGTTATTCGTAAAACAAATGTTTTGATATTTATGGTGTATGCGAAGCCTCCGCAGGATTTGAAATTCATATAAAATGCTTTGCGAGTGATAGAAACTAGTTCCGATTCGGATACGCGTGTTTATATTCAATCATCATAAGTTTTGATAACCACGAATCTGTTTAGTACATGTATTCTTTTCGAATCTAATATTCGGTGTAAATAATTACAATATAATTATTTTTCAAAACTGCTCAAGATCGTTGAAAGTAATTCTCTTTTAATGGCCCGTCCATATTTTACCCAATATAAATTTGTCATAACCGATGGTTACAGAAATTTCATGCAAGTGACTGAAAAGTCAACAAACTCTTTGCTATACTAATTCACTTGTTGAACACTACTCATTGGCTGTAGTCAGTATCAGTATGTATGAGACCAAGGCAAAATAAATTGTATTTTATTTTGAGATCCAAAAATAAATTAAGATTTTTATTTTATCCATTTCATATTTCAGGTATATTATCGAGAGAAGTGTAGTCACACTTTTTCCAAAACACGTTTCTCGATGTTTTGGACAATTTTGAATGTTTGGACATAAAAACCTTAGAAATTTGTTTGTTTCATAAAAACAAAGCTTCCTCTATGCGGAAGCACAATTCAACAAACTGATTTAAAAAATGTCATTATTTCAAAACTTCTTCACATATTCGAATGCCAAAATATATTTACCAATGATAAAAATGTCCTTTTAAACCTCAGAGTTCACTCAGAGGATTCAAATGTCGGGACAAACTGTCTCGAACAACGTTTCGCCGTGTATAATTTAAAGACCCCAGAGAATAACTGCCAGAATTTTTATGAAAATCCGGCACTCATTTGACTGCCCTGCACAGGATAAACGGATATCGCACCAGCGATATCCTCCTTCGGGACTGCGGCTTATCTGCCGTGATTAAGGAACAATAAACTTCACGTGCTATTGAAATTGCCAATCTTCCGCTGAGATTTCCCGATGATGAATATCATTTTTTTTCTTTTTATTCCCTCGCATTTTCTTGAATTTTTACTGGCTATATTGCATGTTTTGTTGGACGCTGTCCGTTTATGCGAAATTCATAGAACACGCCGCAAGTTTTATCCTGGTAACCAAGCGTTCACGATGATTTACAACCATTGTCGTTTGTCGCGGCTAGTCCTTCTCCTTGTATAGAAAGTCCACGGTGGATTTTCTATGTTCTCTGCTCACCAAACGGAGAATCTTTTTCTCATCCGCAAGGAGTTTAGTCCTCCGCGCTAGCATATCTCTTGGGTATCGCGATATTGTTGTTATCGTCTATCTCTCGAGTCTTATTCTCGGAGTGGCGGTCGAATGAAACGAGTCGGGAATAAGTAATGGCTCGGGTGGTTGACTCGAGAAGGGGACCAGAGGCGAGACGAGAGAGCGAGAGAGGCTTTCGAGTTGAAAGAGCTCCGGGGATAAAAGTCGACGTTTATATATTCGTAGTCGGTGGTAAGAGAGGCGACGGTAGCAGCAACGCGGCGTTCTTCTCTCCTCGTAATCGACGTACCTCCTCGAAACATTAATCATCCAGTTTTCTCCTTGTGAAACGTATAAAATATATAATCATTAAAGCAGTTGAAATCTCAAACGTCAGGGAAACGAGAGTCAAGAGGCGGAGATTTAACTTTCCCCTTCAATGAACCATATTATAAAAAGTTGGCATTCATAAAAAGCTTGCGATAGGCTGTAACAATCATTCGATAGATGACGGAGACAAAAAAGCGTTATGAAAGTTTGTAACGAGCCTCAGATATATAAGTCTATTAGAGGCAGTCATAAATTATTTATTTCCGTTCTCTTTTTCAAGCGCTTTACGAATCGTTCTGCTTTTTCGAGTCCCCAATAAAAAGCCACTGAATACATTATTTATTATTTTTGCGACGTTATCTCTTCTCTCCATGAATGTGGAAAAAAGTACCCGACTTTCAGCGATGTTTGTACGCGGTCAGCTTACATGGACTGGAGTCCGAGTTTCACTTTGTCAGGCACAATCATAGAGACGTTAAAAAAATTTTATTCGAATAAAGTTTTAATGGTTTGAGGGATGGGCATGATTCATTTTGGAAATAAGTGTTGTATATGGTAGAATATTCGACTTAAGAATATTAGTGAAGGTTGAAATTCGATATATTGAAGAAAAAAAACTTACTTCTGAAATTAAAAACGACCAAAAGCCAGCATTTTCAAAAATATAGAAAAAAGGGTTCAAGCGCAAATTTTTTGTAGGAGAATATCAGAATTAGGAAGAATAGTTCAACATTCAATATTCCGGGGTAAAAAAAAATCGAGGTGAGTATTCAACCAAAAGTCGAATCGGTGAGTTCTGAAATTAAGAACAACCAAAAATGACTTTTTTCAAAAGCGCTGTAAAAAAAGTGCAAAGTACAGTCTTGCACATTTTTGTTCTCTTTTTACAATACTATCTTTATATTTATATTCTAGTCAATATTTTAAAAAATTTGAATGACTATAAAATATGAAACGCTATTTTTTGCGTAAATCCAATACCAATGATGGCATCATTTCCTTCAAGTTTCATACTAAGTCTCTGCTCTGCAGCTCGAATTCTATTCGAGTTAGGATTACGAAAAATATTTTACATAATCCTCAAATTCACAAAAAATCTAAATGCCTAAACACATTTTTTTCTCACACACTGCCATGTAATTGGCGTGAAATGAAAATATTTAAGTGCTTTTTCTGTGAGACCAGACAAATGTCTGTTAAACTTACAGAAGTATGTGTGCACAGCGGACAGAATTTTTTGAATGTTTTCGTAAAAGATTCAATTAAATTTTCTCCATGCTTGTGCTTTTTTCAATTACGGACAAAATGCATAGAGCAATTAAACGAAAGACCAAAATTCCTCAAACGATCGTTTCCGGTGTATTAATTTAATTTTCTGTCATCTTGTTCCTCGACTTAAATTTTTTTAATTATATTAATTGTAGACAGCGTTGGTGGATAGAATAAAGCGAAAGAGTGAGGCAAATTCTTGGAAAGATCTTTTTTTCTAGCTCGTTGGTGTGGAATTCTCGCGGTCTTTTCCTTCCCTTCGCATAGTGGACGAGAAGAGCCGGAGAAGCGGTGGAGCGTCGAAGGCTCGCGGAAAGTTTCGCAATTAACGCGGTCGCTCGGACACTGGGGCGAGGGGAGAGGCGAGTTGGGCTAAGAAATTTCACAAGCGCACCAGGTCAGCGAAGATTTGGCCCTCTCCAGTCACTTTGCATTGAGAGAACAGTATAGTTCACCAGTGAACTAGTAGGGAAGTGAATACAGGGCAGAAAATTCAATGAACTCAGTGCTTAAATAGTTCAGATAGTGTGAATGGAAATTGCAAGGGTGTGGAGTTGAGTTGACACTGCATTCCCGCGAAACCAGAACTTGAATTTCTGTTCATACGGTTTCTCTATAGAAGTTTATTTGTTTCTACCTTTTGTTTTGTCATAGAGGAATCTTTGTTTTCACACATTTTTGTTCTTGCCAGAATTCTCATAATAGGGTATTCAAAACTGTCTAAAATCTCGAAAAATGTGTATTCGAAAAAATGTTTGAATAGACGTGTGATATTTATTCCAGACTTGGAAAATTGGAAACTCAATATCTGAAGATAGTCTTTATCATTTTATTGTCAACACTCTGGCTAAATTTCAAGTGCTCTAGATTGATTATCAGTCTTTTCGTTCGTCCGGCCTTTTTTTTAATAATAGCAACTTTATAGCTTATTAATATTTTTTAATATGGCAAAAACTCAAACTCAACAATTGTATGTTTTGATTTTTAAACAAAAAATCCGAATTCGATAGCCAAATACTCTCATCAAAGAAAAATAATGAAAAATATATTTCTCAAATTTGTAAAATTATGGTTTGAAAGGTGAATCTTGCTGTCACTGGGAGATTAGAGGAAACCAGTCACTTTAAGAAATTTCACAGGGGCTTCAAGTTAGCCAAGATTTGGCCCTCTCCAGTCACTTTGCATTGAGAGAACAGTATAGTTCACCAGTGAACTAGTAGGGAAGTGAATACAGGGCAGAAAATTCAATGAACTGAGTGCTTAAATAGTTCAGATAGTGTGAATGGAAATTGCAAGGGTGTGGAGTTGAGTTGACACTGCATTCCCGCGAAACCAGAACTTGAATTTCTGTTCATACGGTTTCTCTATAGAAGTTTATTTGTTTCTACCTTTTGTTTAGTCATAGAGGAATCTTTGGTTTCATACATTTTTGTTTTTGCCAGAATTCTTATAATAGGGTATTCAAAACTGTCTAAAATCTCGAAAAATGTATTCAAACGTCTATTCAAACATATTCGGAAAAATGTTTGAATAGACGTGTGATATTTATTCCAGACTTGGAAAATTGGAAACTCAATATCTGAAGATAGTCTTTATCATTTTATTGTCAACACTCTGGCTAAATTTCAAGTGCTCTAGATTGATTATTAGTCCTTTCGTTCGTCCGGCCTTTTTTTTAATAATAGCAACTTTATAGCTTATTAATATTTTTCAATATTGCAAAAACTCAAACTCAACAATTGTATGTTTTGATTTTTAAACAAAAAATCCGAATTCATTAGCCAAATACTCTCATCAAAGAAAAATAATGAAAAATATATTTCTAAAATTTGTAAAATTATGGTTTGAAAGGTGAATCTTGCTGTCACTGGGAGATTAGAGAAAACCAGTCACTTTAAGAAATTTCACAGGGGCTTCAAGGTAGCTAAGATTTGGCCCTCTCCAGTCACTTTGCATTGAGAGAACAGTATAGTTCACCAGTGAAGTAGTAGGGAAGTGAATACAGGGCAGAAAATTCAATGAACTCAGTGCTTAAATAGTTCAGATAGTGTGAATGGAAATTGCAAAGGTGTAGAGTTGAGTTGACACTGCATTCCCTCGAAACCAGAACTTGAATTTCTGTTCATACGGTTTCTCTATAGAAGTTTATTTGTTTCTACCTTTTGTTTTGTCATAGAGGAATCTTTGTTTTCACACATTTTTGTTCTTGCCAGAATTCTCATAATAGGGTATTCAAAACTGTCTAAAATCTCGAAAAAATGTTTGAATAGACGTGTGATATTTTTCCCAGACTTGGAAAATTGGAAACTCAATATCTGAAGATAGTCTTTATCATTTTATTGTCAACACTCTGGCTGAATTTCAAGTGCTTTAGATTGATTATCAGTTCTTTCGTTCGTCCGGCCTTTTTTTTAATAATAGCAACTTTATAGCTTATTAATATTTTTCAATATTGCAAAAACTCAAACTCAACAATTGTATGTTTTGATTTTTAAACCAAAAATCCGAATTCGATAGCCAAATACTCTCATCGAAGAAAAATAATCAAAAATATATTTCTCAAATTTGTAAAATTATGGTTTGAAAGGTGAATCTTGCTGTCACTGTAAGAAATTTCACAGGGGCTTCAAGGTAGCCAAGATTTGGCTTTGCAGTCCCTTCGTATTGGGAGAACAATATAGCTCACCAGTGGGATAATAGGGAAGTCAATACGTGGCGGAAAATTCAATGAATTTAGTGCTCAAGTAGTTCAGATAGTGTGAATCGAAATTGCAAGCGTCTGGAGTTCAGTTGATACTGCATTCCCACGAAACTAGAACTTGAATTTCTATTCGATCGGTTTCTTTATAGAAGTTTATTTGTTTCTACCTTTTGCTCAGCCGTAGAGGAAGCTTTGTTTTCATGAATTTGTGTTCTTGCCAGAATTTACATAATATCCATCTGAAACTGTCTGAAATCACGAGAAAAGGATATTTGAAAAAATGTTTGAATTGATGTGTGTGGATTTATCCTATGTTTGCAAAATTGCAAGGTCAATATTTCAAAAGCGTCTTTAAAATTTTTAACACTTTTTTTAGATTTCATTGAATGTATAATTCTTCAAGAAAGATCTGTGCCTTCATAGAAAATATTATAAACAATGCTCGGTCGGAATTTGAAGGTAAGCACACGAATAGACATTAATCGGCGATTTTTTATAATAATAGTAACCTCACAACTTATCAACGTTTTTCAATATTATAAAAACCTAAGCTCAACAATCCTCGGTTTTGATTCTGCTCAAAAACCCAACCGCATTATGCCAATACTCTTATCAGAATAAAAATGTTGAAAATCATGCTTTTCAATTTTTCAAATCATGTCTTGAAAAGCAGTTTTCAATTGGGCCTGTTACGTCCGGTCTATTTCTAATTATTGAACATTTTCATTACGAATAAAAAATGTGAAAAATAATATTCCAGAATTATTATTATTATCCAATCGAATAACAATAAATAATAATAATAATAATAATAATAATAATGATGATGATAATAATTATAGTAATGATAATAATAACAATAAATTAATGATTTTTACACTGAGAGAAAAGCATATCGCTGATTCAACGATTTCATATGACAAAAAGCATATAGCAAGGCTTGCAATATTTTATAGTTAAAGTGATGATAATATGGTTCAATAAACGATACTTGCAAGCTTATTGAAAAAAAACTTTTAAATCTTATATGCAGTAAAACCGCATATTTGAAACTATTAAAATAGTTTTTGAAACTATTATCATTTTGATAATTGCTACTATGATTATACTTGCTATAACCATGAAATATAGAGGTTTCTCCTGGGAATTACTATCAATACAATCATATTTTTGTTGTCTTGTAAAATGCCAGTAGTTCAATTTCGATTTACTGAGTAAATGAATTAGACCAAGATACAAAGTTGATTCCATATCGTACAGAAATTGCATTTACAGAATGCAAACTGCTGAAACGACGAGTTCATTGAATTTGTTACTCTGAATCTACTTCCGCACTAGTCGCTATTAAACTATTAATGTATTGAAATAACTTCTATGACGTTTCGTACTATGAAATATAAGGGAGCATTTATATCCCACAGAAATTGCTTTTCACCCAGTTTTACGGGGTGTAAAGAAACACCGTCTGAACATTGAGAGCTA
Source organism: Tromatobia lineatoria (assembly GCA_949699805.1). Taxonomy (NCBI): domain Eukaryota; kingdom Metazoa; phylum Arthropoda; class Insecta; order Hymenoptera; family Ichneumonidae; genus Tromatobia; species Tromatobia lineatoria. The sequence continues at coordinate 20,187,987 of OX453037.1, forward strand.
ATTAAATGTTCTTGGCCGAGTCTAGAGTTAAGGAAATCAGCGCAGCTCTTACCAAGAAATTATGCTTAAACGATATTAAAGTAAATATTCTTCAGCTGCAATGAGATGTATATATGCAAATATTGATGAATCGTTTAATTAGAGTTCTTGAGGACAATAAAATATAAAATTCTTGTGTTTAGTTTACTTCGTAAATACCATTTTATGAATTTATTCCTAAGAGGATTTTGTAACACTGATAATTTACAGTAAAACTTTAAACGCAATTCCTCGACCCAGAATTTTTCTGGACGTATGAAAATTTATATCTGCAAGGCAGACGTAAAAATATATAAGAAATATGTCTAAAAAAATGTCTAGCTTCTATGGGAAACATATGTAAAGTATGTTTCCCGCGCCAACGTTTTCCATATTAAACTTTTTTTTCGCATACATTTCACTTACATAAATCGACGCGAGGGTTGGAAAAGTAGCGCTCACTGTTTGAATGCGGTAAGGAGTAAATCCCACGTTTCCAATATTAAAAAAGAAAATAAGTTTCACTGAATAATGTTCTGAAAACGTTTAAAACTTTGTAGAGGTAGACCTTGAAAGTCGTGGTTATCTATGCAACTATTAAAATCCCGCAATTGATTGATTTGATGAATATTGTTAAGTTTGCATTAGTATGTCTTAAGGATGTATGATACGTACAGTCCCGCCAAAAGTGAGTTTCAGAGACAATTTCGATCGCTTCCCGATGGAATAAATATCAGAAAAAAATAATGCATATAAAACGTCAGCACGTTTTATATGTATTGATATATATACATATACACGAAAGATTGATTTCGCATAATAATAATCCCAAAATGTTATTAACAAATTGGTGGAAAAAACAATTGTTCAACAAACAATCAGTCAACCTAACTTTTTTTCTAATGAAAATGAGATGTTTACCTTATTTGAATGCATACGAATTTTTTCAGATTTTTTTCCTTTTTTGAATTGTCTCTGAAACTCACTTTTGGCGGGACTGTACTTATTATACATCCTTAAAAAAATATTGAGAACTCTAAAAGGCCACCTGCAGATTTTGAGATAATTGAATAATGCTTGATCCGGAAAATTGATCCGACGGAAAAATCATACCACGGACAAACAATTCCACGGACATATAATTCCCCAACACTACTGTAATGTTATTTTCATTACATACATTTGGTAACTTGAGCTGGAAAAAAAAACCTAATCTAAAGAACCCAAAAAAAAAATTACCAACAGGTGGTAAATTGGATCTGTAACGGCCGCAAGCGGACTGATGTTTCAAAAATGCATGACTAACCTAAAAAACCTAAAGAAAGTAAGCTTGGCCTACATTATCCGATTCGCATACTAGAGGCGAGTCGTAATTTTTTATAAAATCTGTGTCGGTCATTCAACCGTCTGCGAGCCGATCCACGTATACACGCATCCCTTAGGGGTTCATTTTTCAAGTCATATCAATTATGGGATCAATTTCCTTTCGGATCAATCATCCGTGAAATCAATTGTCCGAGGGATAAAAAGCTCGAGACAAAAAGTCAAGGGATCAAATGACCGGTTACCAATAAAACTAAGGCGGGGAATTCTGTGGAGATTCAAGCCTTCAACCAAAAAACTGCTTGAAATCCAGATGCATCACTAAATTGAATCCTACAACTGATTAAACTCCGCAAAGTTAACTAGAACCGTTAATCCACTTCGACTTCGTTCCATAATTTCTTTCGCCTAATCCTTTACTTAAGCACGCTTTATCTCAATTCCTTTCATGCCAATGCACATTATTCTGCTTACTCCAAATCCGAGAACAAATTGCAATTAGCCATGATCGATCAGTAGTGCGTTTAAACAGCGAGTATCGAGTATTCGATAAGGCAAGTCGCGACTGTACCGTAGTTAAGGGGGCGAGGGGCACGCGAAACGCTTACGATAGCGAGTTTCTTAACACCTCGGAAGAGTAAGGACTCGGCAACTGCCGACACCGACATAAAGGGAAGATGGATCGAAGTTTCGTCGGGCTACCGTGACAAATGGTAAAGCTCTTTGGTAAGGCTGCACCGAAGCTCGTATCCCACTTTCTCTATCGCTCTCGATGAGAGTGAAAGTATTTATCTCGCTTGCACCCAGAGCCACCAGTGGTCGCCCTCGTCGAGGCGAACCAGTCAGAGCTCCCGTTATCGATATCTCGCCTAGAGGAAAAGCGGACGGATTTTCATCGAGAAATAAAATTCACGGGCACTCGCGCCAGTTCTCTTCTGGTGGTCCTTCGCGACGCCCTTATCCGGAAATATCGCGGACCGCCTATGCTTTCACCTCCGCTTTCCATTTCCGTTCCTTTATTTTTCTGCTTCTCCTTATTCTTCATATTTCTCCAGAGCATCCGAGAGAAAGAAGAGACCAATCCTCCTTCTTGCCTAGAAGAATTCGAGATTCCCACCCAGAAAAAAGATTGAGTAATATTCACTAAAATTGTCTAATCATCATTTGTTTATTTCAATCAACGGAAATTTGCTTTCCCTGGAACAAATATGTATTTCATTCAATTTTGCAGTTTATTTTTTTTTCGAACGTATTTGTTTATTTAAAGCAGTTTTTGCTGTGCAGTGGACAGTGAATAGATGATATATTCGTTCGTACTGAATACTTTCTTCATCCGGAAATAATATCTAGTTAAAACGACTGGATACATGTATTCGACCTTTTTTATTCAACATCAATTAGAACTTTCTTTTAATCCAATACGTAATTATTTTCTTTAATCATTGGAAATTACTTCTCTGTAATTGATTCAGTTATTTCAATCAACGTTGATGATCTAGTAATGAAACACCGAACTTAACGCTAATATGTATTTATTTTCATCCATAGAAAACGAAAATCTAGACACATGTCAAAATTATCATTTCTCAAGAAGATATCGCAGGAATAGTGAGTTGATTAGAAAAAAATTAAAACATACGTTCATGGGGGCGATTTCTTGCAGATTTTAGAGCTTATCGCTAAAATAATGTTATATTCATTTTCAGTGGTCGAATATACATAGAATAGGCTAAGAGTCAAGTCCAAGAAATGATGCGAAATAGTTTTTCGTGTTTTTCTCGCGAAATATTGATCCTAGAGCGAAACGGACGTTTAATCGTGATCACCAACTTCCCATGAGGATTACTTGGCTCCTATTGGGTTTATCGTTGAACTATGGTCATATTCGTGATCAGCGGAGGAAAATGCTTCGGGAAAATCTAGGCGCATGTCAAAATTATCATTTCTCAGGAAGATATCGCAGGAATAGTGAGTTGATTAGAAAAAAATTAAAAAATACATTCATAGGGGCGGTTTCTCGCAGATTTCAGAGCTGCCCTTGGTCCTATCGCTAAAATAATGTTATATTCATTTTCAGTGGTCGAAAATACATAGAATAGGCTAAGAGTCAAGTCCAAGAAATGATGCGAAATAGTTTATCGTGTTTTTCTCGCGAAATATTGATCCTAGAGCGAAACGGACGTTTAATCGTGATCACCAACTTCCCATGAGGATTACTCGGCTCCTATTGGGTTTATCGTTGAACTATGGTCATATTCGTGATCAACGGAGAAAAATGCTTCAGGAAAATCTAGGCACGTGTCAAAATTATCATTTCTCAGAAAGATATCGCAGAAATAGTAAGTTGATTAGAAAAAAATTAAAAAATACATTCATGGTGGCGGTTTCTTGCAGATTTGAGAGCTGCTCTTGGTCCTATCGCTAAAATAAGGTTATATTCATTTTCAGTGGTCGAATATACTTAGAATAAGCTAAGAGTCAAATCCAAGAATGATGCGAAATAGTTTATCATGTTTTTCTCGCGAAATATTGATCCTAGAGCGAAACGGACGTTTAATCGTGATCACTAACTTCCGATGAGGATTACTCGGCTCTAGTTTAATGATAAACCTGCTAGGGTTTAACGATAAACCCAATAGGGTTCATCGTTAAACTATGATCATATTCATAATTAGCGGAGAAAAATGCCCCCATCATCCCCCCTCTTTCTTTCTGCCTTTAGTTCGACTACACACAAAAAGTGTTTCAGAATTTTTTTACAATTTTGAATCCACGATAGAAACTCCCCACCGTTAACAAATGTGATGAAAAAATCGCATGTTGCATTCGTATTCAAGCGTCTAGCAACGTTTTGCAATTATGGAATAAAAGTATTTAGTCACATGCATTCTATAATAGGGTTTTTTCAGATATATTCGCTAATGTGTTTTTCGCTCTATCGATTGATTGAAAAAGCGATCTTTTTAGAAAGTTTCTCGCAGAAAGTTCCTCAGCAAATGAGGAAAATATTGAAGCATTGTGTAATTTCTGGATTTGCAAGCTCTATCCTACTTTTTTTATTCTTCATCTTTGTCGAAGTTATTCAAGAGGAAGAGGAGACGAAGCCTTTTTTCCCCTTGTGGAATCCGAGGTTCAGAAATGCTTACAGACTGATATGCATAGCTTCCTGAATTTCTCTGCGTTCTTAGCTACGACAACTATTTTTAACCCTTGGAGTCACAGTGGTTCGCAGAGCGACCCACCTGTTTGCGCTCGGATTTAACTATTTTTTAATAATTTCCGACAATTATCAATAAGTTTTATAATTTCGGAAATCGAAAATGTATGACTCAAAGGGTTAAGGGCTTATATACACTTGTGATGAGCGGGGAAAAATCGATTTTTTTTTAAATACACATTATTTAAGTACAATGTCGAAGAATATTCTCACTGAATTTCATGAAGATCGGAGCATTAGATTTGTAACTAGAGGTTTTTTAACCGACCGTCCAGTGCGCGCGGTTCCTTAGCACGCAGCTCTTTAAACGCGATTATCTTAGAATCGCCTTTTTTGAGAAATACCTTTGTGGTGGGCATAATTACTAAAAAGCTATTAATCCGATCCAAACCGAATTCATACCACTTAATTATTATAACAATAGCTAGGGACGGGACGAAAGATTTCCAATTTTGTTGAAAAAAAAAATAGTCACAAAAAAAAATTGGCACCTCAAAAATTGAATTTTTTGTTAAAACTGCCGCTTTTTTTTTAAATGAAAATTCTTTTGAATCCTTCATCCAGACCAAAGCCAACGCAATGTTCCAATGTAATCTTTTCGAACCCTGATTTTCGGATGAACCGTTCTCAAGTATCACGCCCACTGCAACTTATGCTCAAAATAAGGTGCTACACGGAAAAAAATATTTAGTTGGCACATCCAAAAAATGAGTTCATACAACCAATCGATTATTCTTGATTCCTTTACAACTCGGCTCTGTTCTGACAGCCAACAGGATTGGTTGCACGAACCAAGGTTTATTAGTAAATAGCATGCTTCCTCATATTGGTAGCTTGGTAAAAAGCGAAAAATAATGAAGAAGCAATGTGGAAGTTTCCGCGTTGTATCCTTTTTTTTATGAGCTAAGTATAATTTTTTTGCTGGGGATAGTAACACCCAAAAGATAAACTTAGTCAGAGGTATCGAGCTGCATAATGTTATTGGGAGTTTGGCTCGCACAAACACAGTCAAAGAGCTCCGCGGCTAGTATAATAGTTGCGCCCCCTTTTCTTCCATCTCCTTGTGAATCTATACACGCCCGTTACTCCGTCTAACGCTCAGAGAACATCGCCGAGCGAGAGTAGCAAGCCACACCAGACGAGGAGTATTCCGCGTTGGCTTTCGGGGTCCGACCAACTTTGCCGCCTGGGACATCCTGCGGTTCCTTGACTTACCGGCCAGTGTTTGCTGCGTTCCTTAACCCCGTCGTACACCAATTCTGTATACTACCTCTCTCCAACACTGACTGTGCCTGTTGTACACGGCAGGAGAATGTCGACCTACCTCCGGCAGTGGGTCTTCTCCATTCTCCAACACGAAACTTTACAGGAAACACCCTTGCGCCCCCTCCTTCCCCCCCAATTACCTCCTAGACGCCACTTTTCCCCCTCTATTTCTGTACCTATCCCCAGGCTTCCACAGAAGCTTCTGTTTATTGTTCATCTACTTCCTGCCTTTATCCACAGACAATCACACGCAGTAGAAACAAATTTATTTGGTAATTACTTCAAGAAAATAACAGAATAGATTTAAAAGTTTCGATGATTATTTTAGTTGTCTTGAAAATAATATTGTTTAACTACATTTATTATTCTGAGGGTTAGGTTTCGTACTTCTTCCGAGGGAACATATAAAATATTATTTTTAAATTGCGGTGTTTGCTCGATTAATAATTGAAATTAATATTTTGAATTATCACGTGTTACTGGTTTTATTATCTAAATCATTGGATCGAATATTGAATTAGTTGTTATTATTAGTATGTGCCGACTATATATTAAGTTATAATCCACTACTTTTTGTAGCCACGATTTGACACTATATGATAAATATTAATCTTATCGCTAAATGGATTAAAAGCTTTACGGAATAATAGTAATAATTTCATTGATTGAGATTTTTAAGGAAACTAATTGAAGTGATTAAGAGCGAAAGGAGGAAGGCTTAGATTGTTAGTATAGTGCGAAATTTTAGATGGTCGCAATGGATAAGGATCAAAATAGCGAACGACCAAAGTCGCGAATGTCTAAAATAGCGAAATCGAAAATCAAGAATGTCTGAATCTAGAATGAACATCATCATAAAGTTGGCTACTTCAGCTATTCGCTATTTTAGTAATTCGCTATTTTGACCCCTAATTTATTAAAAAGGATTCAAAATGGCAAATGATCAATACAGCGAATGGCTAGAATACAGAATTTCATAATGATGGCCATTCTAGATTCAGGAGTTCATAATTTGGAAATTCGCTGCTTTGGCCATTCGTAGAAATAATCGAGCTGATATGAATTTGTGAAAATCTAATATTAACGTCCGGCACATTTAAAAGGTCAGCGTCTAGACAACTTGCTTCTGGTTTTTGTATCAAGGACATTAATATAAAGGAAAACACCGGATATGTGATATCTAAGAGTTCAGACCAATAATTAATCATATTAATTAAAGAAAATAGTAATTATTAGAAATAAGACGAGAAAGGTAACCAGGACGAAACACTGAGATCCAGGCAACAACGGCTCAGTTAATTCAATATTCAACAAAATAAAAATTTAATTTCATATTTGTATTATCATATTGAAAAAACGGATGTTCAATTCCACTCTTGGAGTTTTCGGTTGAAAAAAAACCTAATTTCATCTCCAACTATTATTAAATTTAATCAATTAGACAATAGTTCCATTATTTAAATTTTAAAAAACTTGATCGAATATTTCTAAATGAAGATTGTATATTCTCCATTTTCTCAGCATGGGCGGTATCCGATTTGACTAGTACAAAGTAAAACTTGTTTTAATTCAATATCGAAACAGAGGCAAGTTTGACGTTAATTAAGAGGCCTTTTCAGCGACTCAGTCCTAACACTAGAGACACGAAAAATCATTAGAATCTTGCAATAGTTAGCCAGCAATTTAGCGACGCGCACGTAGAAGCGACACGAGAGTAGCTCGCGTTTGATTAGATTTAGAAACCGGTGGGAAGCTCGTTTGCACGTAGGCGACTTTCGTACGTGTGCCAGGTTCAATGCGGAGCGCCAGTCATTTTCGAGGCTAGCTTAATTTAATCGAGTGCGAATGGCTCTTCAGGAACAGCAGCTGAAGCGAACCCCGATCACGGGGAAATCGTCATGGGATGCACATCCGTTGAACCCTTATACAGTCGCGACGTCGAAGTCGTAACAGACGGTAGAATTAAGACGCAGGGGAGAGATAAATTCGCGAGGAAGTTAATTAAGCCACGGCTTACTGCTCTGCCGCGGTCGCAATATCAACGAGAGTGAGAGTTTAGGGGAGTAAAAGCGCTACAGGGAAGCTCCATCACGTGAATGGGATGGAACTCGTTTATGGTGCACTCTAATGACTTGTTGAAAAATTAATTTTTGCCCCTTCGTTCACGTCGCTAATCAAATCTTGTCATTCAATCTCAGAATATGATGTAATACTGGTTATTATTGGTGAGATTGTATTATTAGAATAATATAAAATGCTCATTATTATTCAAAATGTCTTTTGTATAAGCAAACATTAAACAGGAGTGTCATTTATACAGTCTTCTATTCGAAGAAATTGAATAATTTTTTTAGCTTCCTTCAGCTATTTTTGTCGGAAATCTTAATTCAAATAAAAAATTTCTATGTCACAGAAAACGAATTCTTACATTGTATTTATTTTGAGCGCATCTGAGCGCAAATTTTTCGCTGGGTATGGAACAACCTAATTTTCTGTTGATCCAGAAAAATTCTGTGGGAATAGTGAAAACCTGAAAATATGTAGCCTTGAATTTTTTTTAGTAATGGCAGCAATCCTTTATTTTTCATTAACGGATCGGAAAAAGTGTCGTGTTCCCAGTTTTCTTATATTCAAAAATCTCCTTAACTTCTTAACTTAACTCTTCTTAACTTTTTTAGATCTGAGAAACGAAACCAACATGAGAAATGGAAAGCGAAACATGCATGACAATGAAAATGTCAAAGACCTTAAAACAGAAACATGCATAAAGCTAAAAAAAGATGCAAGAACTGATGGAAAACAACAATACAAAAAAAATAAGAATATCTGGTCAACGACTGCATCGTTTCCTATTCGAAACATATAAATAAGACTATGCAAGCCATTGCACATCAGGGTAGCCCAAGTTTCGACAAAAATTTTTTTAGTCACACCCAATGAAAAAGATAATTCCGGTGAGAAAGGCGTTTTCGCGAAAAATTGAGCCTGCGAAAAATTATTTAGCGGTCCATGAAATTTTTTTTTAATTTAAAAAACTTCGTTTTCTTTTATTTTTGTAACCTCTCACCCCTCATATTATCTTGTTATCTTATTTCTAGTTTATGGTTGAAATTTTAGAAAAAAAATTCAAAATCATCAAACGATCGCGCAACGACGGAAAACGTTTTGCAATAAATTGTTTTTTTCCTTAGAATTTTTTTTCAGCTCTCACTCCAGATTTTATGACATTATCCAACGGTTAGTTCATAGTTTTAAAAAATCCCAAAGTTATGACTGACACAAGTATTGAATGTGCAAATGCAGATATCTTCAGAGTCCTGAAAAAACTTATCAAATCTTTCCAAAATATATTAACTATTAAGCGTTAGATAATTAGAGAAAATCGAGGGGTGACACTTAAAAAATAATTAAAAAACGAATCGATTGATTTGAAAATGTTTTTCGTCGCTGAGCGACCTTTTGATAACAATTTTATCTTTCTAAGATTTAACCATAAATTCCAAATGAGATGACAAAATGATAAGAGAGATGAAAGATTACAAAAAAAATTTTAAAAGATCGTTTTGAAAATTTTCAAGGTTTTTGAGCAACCTCAAAATAAATTTTAGCAAGAGCCATTTTTCGCAAGAATTGCTTGTTCATCGAAAACACCTTTGTCATTGAAACTAAAAATTCAAAAATATCGCTGAAACTTGGGGTACTCTTTTGAACATGTTAAGTATCTAAAACCAAAAAAATCCTCAAAGCCCAAAAAAAGAACGAGAACCGATGGAAAACACCGACGAATAAAATGCTAAGCGTATATGATCAACGGGCTGCAGCAGCACTTTCCCATTACAAACATAGAAATAAACCTATAAAAGCCAATGAACATATTTGACATCACGACCAAAAACATGCTCGGAACCGAAAAAAAGCTATCGAGAACTGATGGTAACCAACAATCCATAAAATGCTAAGAGGATGTGATCAACGAGTGCATCATTACCTTCAGTGCGGTTTGAATCAGGTGTATTAGGACTCGTATAGCTTGCGTAGCGCAGCGAGACTAGTGCTCGCACCCACGATTGAGCCTCCCCTCAGCTATTCCACCCGCTTAATGGCCTGTCGGTTTCACGCTCGGATTCACGCTCGGATCACTCCGCGACCTCGTGGACGAGGTTCGCCAACCCCGACCATCAAGCTTTCATGGGTGTGCGGAAAATCCTCTGCCCCCTCTCTGGGCCCATATATATATACAGTAGCCTGACAGGGACCTGAAATAACAAATCTGGCTGCCACATCCGGGCCTGATATTTCCCCGAAACGAATTTACAGTCGGGTATATCTGTCCGATTAAACTTTGCATTCACCGAAATGATCCCGTCTACATTTTATTATTATTGTATTTGTTTTTATTACTATTATTATATTTATTTCGTCCATCGGTGCTTGTTATTTTTTTTTTTTTTTTCAAATATATGTACATGCATATACCTGTACAATTTTTAAAAATATATTCTGTATCTCTTCTAACTGCTCTCCTATGGCACGTCGACCTGTCGAGAATACCCATTACGCGATATTTATTGCACGAATGAATAACAACACTGGCACGCTACCTGCGCGTGGCAGGAACCGCGATGAACGACGGGAGTTCTGAATCGAAGAATAAAAATTGATGGCCTCACTTTTTTCAACTATTTTCCTCTCTAGTTTCATAGCCATGTTGGGGACTCTTATAGCGAAATTGAAGAGGTACAGTCTATTTCCTTCAGCAAACTCATCGGCAGCAGGTGAAAATACATCGGTGTAGATGCTGAAATAAAAAACGTGATTTTTTTTTTTCTTTTTCGCAAGAAAAAAATGCTGGTCATTATTGAAATGGTTATATTTGAATGATTTTATGAAAATTGTTATAAGTAATGAAACACCGGATTTTACTTATTTTCTGTGCAATTTAGCGATCCTTGAAATTTCGTACGGCGGAGTAAAATGCACTGAGGTTTGAATTATTTACAGATTTTTTAATTTTGGACATCAAGAATTGGAAAAATCTCCTAGAATTTCGGCAATATACAACATTGCATGTTTAATACACAGTAAAAAAATTTGCTTGAAATTTAGGGTACTTTTATCGAAAGTTTTTATTCATGAACTAGTATATGAAATTTAGAGAAAGTTTTATAGAAAGGCCAAAAAAATAAGGGCTCAATGCGCAAGGTTTTACTTTGCATCCTTCTGTATGTCGAATATTCTCTAAATCGGATATTTCAAGTCGGATTATTTTACCAAAATCGATATCCATTAGAACAGGATATTAAAACGACACTGTTAAAAACTTGGGATGGTTTGTTCGGAATTAACTTGAATTAGAACGAAGAAAAAGTTATTTAAAAAATTCAGAATTCTGTAAAATCTAAACCGCTTTATGGATTACACTCAAATTCAATACCAAACCATCATTTTCCATTGCTTTGTTATACATAAGAGCTCATCTTAAAATGCATGCATAAAGCAATTAATTTTGTGTAAACGATGTAGACAAAAATTCCCAAAAAATTCATGTGAGTTTGTTATGAATTATTACAACGCGGTAATTATTTCAGATTTTGTGCATTTTCAATTTTACTGACGAACCTCCTTAAACCACTTTTCTCGACGTCGTAGACCATTTTGATTGTTCTGACATCAAAATCTCGAAAAAAATGTTGGCACGAAAACAAAGCTTCCTCTAAGATGGAAGCAAAAACATAAGATTCTAACTTTTTTTTTCCCTGCCTCCCCCGTTAGTTCGAGGGGGGTCCTCACCGTATAGTTCAAGGGGTACAAGCCCAAGAATGGAGAAACTTGGCGACCTATACATGCAGCAATATGCGACGTAGTGTGCTTAATAAATAATACGGTCGCGAGGTCGGTGCGCTGAAAAGAGCCTTTCCTTGCAAGTACTCTTTCCCCCCTTGCCCCCACCGTGCCCTCCTGCCCCGGCGGCTCCGAAACTTCTGCACCGCGAAGAAAAGTTCTTTCGCAGTCTCTCGATATCTCGCGTTTCGCCTTTTCCTCTTACGCTGTGAAAGAGAGTACAACGAGACGAAGCGCACAGTTCCCATTCGATAAATGATCGACAGAAAAGTCCGTGAGAAGCCTCGAGAAAGTCGTGGCGCGTGAAAAAAGTCGCTGAAAAAATCGTGCTGAGTTCCGTTGGCTCGAGTCAGTGCTCTCAGTGCAATTTTAATTGCGATGAAGAGCCACTCGACGTCTTGCCTGAAGAAAAGGAGATGATAGAATGAGAGAAAGAGCGAAAGAGAGATTTCAAGTCAAGTGCACAGGAAAAGTAGAGTAAATAGAGCTATAGCCGCTTGTGTTTAATTGCATGCATGCACCTCATCCTCCTCACTCGCTTCTCAAAGGTTTCCTTCATCCGAATCTCTTCAGCCGATTTAACATTTAATTGTACTGACCCATTTAACACGTCGGAATTTCATCTCTTGTTCATCTCTTCCCTCGAGAGTTTTACTCGAGGAAAATCCGTGTCAAGCTGAAAAGCCGAAGCTGTGGTTCAAACTTTAAACGCTCGTCGCACGATGTGGTAAGCAACTACAAACTCACTCGGTCACTTCTTCACCAGCTTTCACGACCCTCTATATTTTTAGAGAATTAACGGTCTGGCTCTTTGTGCTTCGGCTATACTACACCTATCGCAGCTCCTGCCAGACCATAACCGCCACGGCTGTTGCTGCTGCTGCTGATGCTGTGTTGCTGTGGGCAGTGGACGATGGGTATTACACGACGAGACGAGAATCGATCATTTTGGGGGCATCTTTCAATTAATTAACGTGGCCAGTCTGTGAGAGACGCTGCCAATAAATTCAATTCCGCGGTCTCGTTCCCTGATAATTCAACGAGACCGCTGATTAATTATTCGGGTTATTGCTAACGTAGAGAAAAATTTCACTACCCTGAGTTTATCGTTTTTATTGCTTTTCTTATGGTAAGAGGAACGTATATTCGTTTGACCCAGACTACATTTTATTTTGGTATAATTCTCTTGAGCTTCTTCTTAATTGAATATCAGTTATATAAGTACTTAAAAATTTTCATCTTTTTCGCAATTACTATTTTTTAATTATACGCAAATTTTTTGTTTGGTTTATGTGAGGCATTTTGTATAGTTTCAGTCACTTTTTTTCGACCCTCTACGTACTGCTTTATAGTTGGAATATCAAAGTACCACTAAAAAGGACTCCATGTGAACTTTGTCTGATTTTTATAAACAGTATTTCAGATAATGATTTGTTTTATAGCGTAAATATCTTGAAAGCTTGAGGTTTCGAGAGTGGACTGTTTGAAATAATTGTCACATTCCGGATTTCATTATAATGAAACCAATATTTTTGTAATAAAAAAAAATTACAGAGTGTTTCTGCAGGAATGTCGATATCGCAAAAAAATCATCAGAGTGGCATCAAGGTTCCATTATTTAACAAAATAATAATGCGCGTGGGAGTTTTTGAAAAACGAGGACGTTTTTTGTTTTTTTTTTGTACCCAAACCTCGATCCGCGCTACACTGACAATTATTTAGCGATATCGACTGTCCTGTAGGAATACTCGGTAATTTCTTTAACAGATGGAATAGACATTTATTAATTTAAAAAAGGATAATTCTTCCGTTTTTTCAAAGCCTTCACACAAATACATTTTTGCTGTGCCAGAACATTGAGCGCAGCCAACGATGGCGATTTTATTTTTGGGATATCAACAGTCATGCAAAAATAAACTGTAAATTTTTTGATCGAAGGAAAATATTCTTTTTGTGATGAAAAAAATAGAAGTTCCATCAGCCGTCATTTTTTCAAACAAATTATTTTAGCGACAATTATTTGGTACTTGGGTATTGGATTTGCGTCGGAAAATTTTTTGCCTACACCGGGTTTTGAACCTACGACCTACTTACCTAAATACCGAATTACGCCCGAACGCTACCAACTACGTTATCAACGACTTAGCAATAATGGGTATTGAAATGACGTAAGAAGTGTAAAATTATTATCCTTTCAATCATACTTATTATTAAATATTGAATGTACTGCAATGAAAACGCGAATCAGGTTGAAAATATTTTCAAGTAAACATAATTTTTTGATGAACGGACTCTTCTTCTCACGAATAGAGGCTCACTTTTTCGGATTTTCGACGAAATTATATATTCCAATATCTCATGCAGAAGTCTAATCTCAAATTTTAATTTGCCGTAGCAACAGCGCGACACACTCAAATGGTTTTGATAAAATCGATCGTGGGAATGTCGAGTAATTACGCAGAAGTCGATGTTGAATGATAAATGTTAGCGATCGAGTTGGGGATTTATTGTTATTTCAAAATGAGTATTAAATTTCAAATCAGTGATTAAAATTCGAAAAATGTATGTTGATTTTCATGTGCATAATTTAGCGATGGTTGATTTAGTGACCATGTGTTGCAATTTTCCGTCACCGGATTAGTGAAATTCATACAAGGATATTAAATTTACTATGCTACTATTATTTTGGTAACTTTGATTTTGTCTTGCATTTTATGCAACAATGTATAAAAAATTCCAAATTGGGTATTTAAAGTGTCAAAATGCATATTGATTTTGATGTACTAATCTAGTAATTATTGATTCAATGATTGAGGGTTGTAAGTCTCAATTTTCGGATTATCGAAATTCAGTGATCGATATTAAATTTTATATAGAAACATATTAGTTTCGATTTTCTATACCGAGTTTTACAAAATTCATATACGTTTGTATCATAAAACGCAAACTTTTTTCACAGTGCAACCAAAAGCTAACAGAGAGCAAAAGTTTTATGTGGAGATATGATTTTTCAATAACTTTAAATTTGCTTGAAAGAAATTTCATCTTGACGAAAAATTGTTTTCAGAAATCAAAAAAAAAATTTACACGTATTCCATTTCAGTGGTATTTTTAAATATCCAATTATGGAGCAGATCGGAGAGGGGCGAAAAAAATAGTTGCACTAACACAGAATGCTTCAAATACAATCAATATAAATATTCTCAGACGCAAAATATTCCTTGCTCTCGTAAAAATTTTCCCTAAACGGTTAGACGAAATTATAATGAAAACAGCTGAAAATATTGGAATTTAAAGTTTTTGACATATTTTGCAAATGTTTTATTAAAATGTGATGCAGTAATATCATCAAAATATCACATAGATAACATTTTATGTGGCGACTGCAAGATTGCTGCAATATTTTATTAATATTAATACTCGATTTAAAAAATTTTCTGGCAATATTGCAAAGAAATACTTCCGTTTCGTATATTTAAATTTTTTTACCATTTTACAGATGCAAAAGTTGTTCTTCAACGCTTAGACCAATGAAAAAACAAATCTACACATACAGCAGAGATTTAAAGGAAAAAGCTCTTCTGTTCGTCGAATCTCCATTTCAACCCTTGTCCAACACTCCACCCGAAGTTTCTTGACCTTTCCGTGCGTGCCTCACGAATTTTATAGCAAAAAGAGTGTTTCTTCGGTTTTTATTACATCCACAGGGAGTGTACGCGGAATTTTTAATCTTCCACGACATCGTGGTCCATGAACCCGGAGGAACTTTCCCCCATCTCCACAAATTCTCTCCGCATGTACGCCCTTCTTTCTCGGACCAATTAAATCTCGTTATCCTACAGTTTTTTTAAATCACGTTCTCACGCGCACGTTGCACTTTCTCGCTGGGCTTCGTCCATGTCCAGCGCAATTCATAGAGCAGCCGCAGAAAATCCTCTCGACTAGTTCTCGGCGAACGATAATGAGAATGAATAAATTGTGTCGAGAGACGAATCCGACTTTTCAATTGCAATTTGCAGTCTCTTAACCATTAAAAGTTGGCCACGGAAACTTTTATTACATTGGTAATTGGCGCTGACCACAGTAATAATGTAAGAGCCGGTCTGTCAGAGTGTAGCCGAGCTCTACATGACTACTCATTAAGAGCATACTGTTAAAAACGTGGTGTCAAAATTAACACAAAGACTGTTTCTATATAACTCTACCAGAATCGTTGTTATTACGAATGGTGTACGAGCATTAGAATTTAATAATGATGGCACTACAAGCTATCGTTTCTTAATAAAGACATGAAACATCGATAGTCGAAGTATCAAAAACTAAAGTTATCTTTCTAGCATACTGATTGGTTGGTGATGGCTTTGACATAAAGGCAACTTCAGACTGTTATAATTGCTGAAGGATAACATGTGTCGCGCTTTTTGAATTTTGGTTTTTTTTTTTTAGTTTTTTTGCTGTTGTGAAATAGAATACTTTTCTTTCCCGAAACACATGTCAGTTTTTTCGCCTCATTTTTCTTTAAAAAAAAATCACGGCACGTCGAAAATCGATTATATCGAAATACTTAAACAGAATTAGAGTCATGTAAAGTCACGAATCGTATGAACATGCAAATATCACGTTTAGTCATAAAAAGAACGAACAAAAAAAAGGGTGCCTGCGAGGCAAGCACGTTTTTGCTAGTAATATTATAAACACCATTTTGATGTCAACTGCGTAACGCTATTATTGGCATTAATATTTCTATTCGTGTAATAGCGATTAGTTACTGTACATTTTGTGTTAAAAGTTTATTTGAATCGATTTTCAACATTTTCTTTAGGATAATATTGAAATGTACCAAAAAAAATGGCGATTCTCCAAAATCTAGGCTAACTAACTTCCTACGAAGATGACTTGTAGATCGTAAAGTAAATTTGAAAATCTTAACATAATGTTAATATTTTGCAGAGCCAACTTCCGATTGTCATGGCTGACTCGAAATCGCTGATCACACAAACCGCACCTGGGTTCATAACTCGGATAAACACACCTAACCTAAAAACGTGCAATCCAAGCGCCGAAAATATCTTATTCGAAACATGAAAAGGCAAATGAAACGTACTTGAAGAATCGCCTTTTCGTCAGCATATGTAAAAGGAAGACATTCCCAACGGTTCTGCAACCACGGGACAAAACCAGACGACGGACTGAATCTGCGGATCCCCCTCGCACTCCCAGAGAAACTGCATCCCGGAGATCGACGAGGACAATGTCAAAGCATCGGGATTTAGGTCGGGGATGTCTGGGTGCATTGAAAAATTTGATTTACTCGGAGCATTGGGTGCAAAATGTATTCATTTTTTTAAAAGATATCGAAATATCGAAATCAGTTTCAACCCTCCCGATTGGTCGACAATGTCTTTCGCAGAGCCAACTTCGGACTGTCATGGCTGACTCGAAATCGCTGATCACACAAACCGCACCTGGGTTCATAATTCATATAAACACACCTAACCTAAAAACGTGCACTCCAAGTGTCAAAAATACCTTATTCAACAACATGAAAAGGCAAATGAATAGAACTTGAAGAATCGCCTTTTCGTCAGCATATGTAAAAAGAAGACATTCCCAACGGTTCTGCAACCACGGGACAAAACCAGACGACGGACTGAATCTGCGGATCCCCCTCGCACTCCCAGAGAATCTGCATCCCGGAAATCGACGAGGACAATGTCAAAGCATCGGGATTTAGGTCGGGAATGTCTGGGTGCATCGGAAAATTTGATTTACTCGGAGCATTGGGTGCAAAATGTATTCATTTTTTTAAAAGATATCGAAATATCGAAATCAGTTTCAAGCCTCCCGATTGGTCGAGAATGTCTTTCGCAGAGCCAACTTCAGACTGTCATGGCTGACTCGAAATCGCTGATCACACAAACCGCACCTGGGTTCATAACTCAGATAAACACACCTAACCTAAAAACGTGCACTCCAAGTGTCAAAAATACCTTATTCAACAACATGAAAAGGCAAATGAATAGAACTTGAAGAATCGCCTTTTCGTCAGCATATGTAAAAGGAAGACATTCCCAACGGTTCTGCAACCACGGGACAAAACCAGACGACGGACTGAATCTGCGGATCCCCCTCGCACTCCCAGAGAATCTGCATCCCGGAGATCGATGAGGACAACGTCAAGCATCGGGATTTAAGTCGGGGATGTCTGGGGGCGTTGAGAAATTTGATTTACTCGAAGCATTGGGTGCAAAAAGCATGTAGAAGCAGCAGTACCCCTTACAGTGTGACGCCAGTGTCGAGGAGTCGGCTCCTGTTGGGGAAGCAAAAGCGAACAAGTGCGGAAAAGGTACGAAGCATGGTATGGTGTGTGCGCGCCTCGTCGAATCAGGAAAATCCCACGTCTCTCTGATGCGTGTATATACATACATTATATATACCTAAAGGCAAAGCTAGCCGACACTATGTGCCCCCAGCTTTAGCAGCGAAGGGAGGCGAGTGTATTCGCACGATGGGAGAGGTCGAAGGTCCTCTATCTTTAGGGTAGCTTTCTAGGTGATGCTGCCGTGTTTTAACATTACGACTTTTGCTTGGAGCTTTCTATATGGGGCTGGTGAGGTGCTCGGAGCTTCACTCCTCTCAATTCTCGAGTCATTCTCTCCTTCTTCCTCTCGTATTTCAGCCAAACACCCCACAGTCGTTGGGCGCCACCTTTCATCCTATCTACGCTTCGTTAAATCTGAAAGCTCTCGTCTAAAACACTGAATTCCACCCTCCACCAACCCCGCGTCACTATGTACTATCAAACGTTCCCTATCCTCGACGAAGCACCGGGAGATAGACGAAAGACTCGGTTAAAGAATTTCACGTGACTCCTTCGAGTCGCTGCGCTTTCTCAACGAGAACGACGTGTGTCTTGGAGCGGGAAGCAAAAATTCCAGGACTCCGAGGAATTTATGTATCTCTTGTTGGCTCACCCCATGTATACTGGCACATACCGCATCGATTAATTCGTCGAGGGTGACCTGGCCCCGAGGGCGAAGAATGTTGGCTTAACCATTAGGGAGATGTGAGAGGAAGAGCTTGAGACGCTCAGGAAAATATAGTATTAGGTATTGGAAAAATATCTGTGAAACGATGTGTTTAGTCAGCCTGTTATTTCTTAGACTCTTATTTTCTCTTGCTTTGGATGTTGAACTTGGAAAGAGAAGGGTCAAATAAAAAGTTGGTGAGGGAAGGCTAAGCTGCAAACCCATTGGATTTTTTTGCAGTCGCATTTTATTTTTCTTGTGTTTGGTTTAGACTCGGAAAATTCAAAATGTAATATCTCAATTATCGATTAAGCTTAAATTTGGAATGCAGGTAAAACAGTCATGTCTCTTCAGTTGTAGGACTTTACCAATAAATTAAAGGATTTTTTTCAATTTTTATTAAATTTTTCAAAAAAGGTCCGCCGCTACGATGCAAATACCTTGTTATCATGCTAAATAAATGTGCATAGACGAAAGCGATACCAAATTACGGTATTGAATTTGAGGGGAATATACAAGAAAGTTCGAGTGTTGTAGGACAGTTATTTTGTGAAAATAATTAACATCGCTCTGATTTAAAACATCGAGCAATTCGCATTTCGTTGTTACCGGGAAGAATTAATATGCAGCAGTGTTATATATAAAATTTGGTAAAGATCGATGAAGGATTTTGAATTTCGTGGCAATTTCAATTTACAAACTTAAAACACTTCTGTTATTGGCATATCTCACAAAAATGGTCCGAAACTTAAGCCATGCACCTAAAAACGTGCAAGGATATTTGGTACCGAATTTATGAACAACGCACTTCAGAATTTAAAAAAACATTGCACTTCTTGAACGTATTATTTCAAACAAACTTGAAAAATTGGGTCTTGTATATTGCCTTCTTATTTTCCGCCGTTTTCAAGGCTTCTTCCGCTCGGAAGCCAAATTAGGTCAACATGATTCCTTGTGGCTCTGCGAAAAGTGGAAAATAGAGCAAAAATTTTTCAATTTAAATTGTTATGATTTACAGTCAGCATTTATTCTGTTTACATACGCACATAAGATAATAAACACTAGTTTACACACAATTACTCGTTGAATAAAAAGGTAATCAATATTAAAATACACCATGATTGTAAATTACTTGAAAAATAGAATTTTCAAAAATATAATTATTACAATATGCGAACTCAAAACTTTATAATAATTCAATCTATTCCGTTTTATTGTGATTAAATATTGTAAAAATATTATGTATGAAATAATATTGGTGGGTAAATTGAAAAAACAGTGTGAGTTTGAAAGTAATGGAATGTTTGCCACTCTGAGTAAAAGAAAGAAAGAAAAATATGAGAAGTCGTGTGGGCCACGCCGCAGACTTGTTCCTCGATTTGTCTCGCGTTCGGCAGCGCGAGCGGTGAACGGAGAATGTCGATTTGGTCGAACAAAGCGACAAAGCGATTAAATTGTATTTTCTCATGCGCGACGGGTCTACGTCGCAGCATCCGCGGAATAGCTACTGGAGCTGGTGCAGTCGCTGTATGTTCCAGCGCTGCGTCTCGCGTACACGTGAAAGCTGTGAGGTAACGAGTTTTTGGAAAGCTTCTCCCGTACCTGAGCTTCTCGACTTCTACTACATTTATTCCGGCATTGTTTCAGCACCAGGAAAATATGTTTTCCCGTATATTCACACGTGAAAATATTTTCGCATTTTTCTCCCGTGTTTCCAGTGGATGGAAGAAAAGATATCGATCGGTTTTGTCAGAGAAAAAATCCGCGTAAGGTGGATAAAAGAGAGCATAGTCATTTCACAATATAAACGAATTGAGCTATTCAAGAATATAAGGAAATTTGTTTTTATCAATTCGATGAATAATTTTCGTAGACATGTTGATATAGAATTTTTTTTCGACTAATTACACACTCAGAAAAATCTTGATAGTACAGTCAACCATAAAGTGACAACTGTTAATTTTCAGTCCATGCAACTATATTCATAGTTACATTAGCTATAAAAGTAGTCATGTTAACTATTTGATAGTTACAGTGACTATTCGATAGTTGTGGCAAGTATATTCACACGTGAAAATATTTTCGCATTTTTCTCCCGTGTTTCCAGTGGATGGAAGAAAAGATATCGATCGGTTTTGTCAGAGAAAAAATCCGCGTAAGGTGGATAAAAGAGAGCATAGTCATTTCACAATATAAACGAATTAAGCTATTCAAGAATATAAGGAAATTTGTTTTTATCAATTCGATGAATAATTTTCGTAGACATGTTGAAATAGAATTTTTTTTTCGACTAATTACACACTCAGAGAAATCTTGATAGTACAGTCAACCATAAAGTGACAACTGTTAATTTTCAGTCCATGCAACTATATTCATAGTTGCATTAGCTATAAAAGTAGTCATGTTAACTATTTGATAGTTACAGTGACTATTCGATAGTTGTGGCAAGTGAAAAAAATTACTTATGTGAACTAAAAGTGAATAATTGTCACTCTATAGTTACTAGTACCATAATTTTCTCTCAGTGCATGAATAAATTAGACACCTTTTTTGTTATTTTCAAATTTCTTAAAAATCAATCTTTTTTTTGTCTTTCTATTGTAATTCTATCCAATTGATTAAATTCGGACATACACACTGAGAAAAAATTATGGTATTGTAACCGTGAAGTGACAACTATTTATTTTTAATCCATCTAATTTTTTATAGCTGCCTCGGCGCTTCAGTGGAAAATGAATGAACGGAAGTTAGATAGGTACTCCGGCATTGTTACAGCACCAGGAAAATATGTTTTTCCGTATATTCACACGTGAAAGTATTTTCGCATTTTTCTCCCGTGTTTCCAGTGGATGGAAGAAATTATATCGGTCGGTTTTGTCAGAGAAAAATCCGCGTAAAGTCGATAAAAGAGAGCACAGTCATTTCACAATATGAACGAATTGAGCTATTCAAGAATATAAAGAAATTTGTTTTTAATAATTCGATGAATAATTTTCGTAGACATGTTGATATAAAAAAATTTTTTCGACTAATAACATGAATAAATTAGACACCTTTATTGTTGTTCTTAAATTTCTTAATAATCAATGTTTTTGTTTGTCTTTCTATTATAGTTCTATTCAATTAATTAAATTCGGACATAGACTAAGACAAAATTATGGTATCGCTAACCATAAAGTATGAACTATTTATTCTTAGTGCGTCTAATTTTTTAATAGTTGCCTCGGTGTTTCAGTAGAAAACTGATGAACTGGAGTTTTAGATAGGTACTATTAGAAAATCGTGGTATTCCTGACGACGTTTTTTTTGACAATCATTAAATGGAGGTTCATATGACCGATGTTCATTCACATAATCTAATGTTAATCATTGCAACTAATTGGCACTAATTATACTTGATAGAATGCTTAATGTTTTGTAAGGATAGCCACATAGGCTTTTAATGAATAGCTATCACTAATAGTAGCCAGAACGACCCCGAAGTCTTATCCCTTGGTACTAATCCTCGCAGCCATTGTCCGAAATCTTCTTCATCTATCTAATGTCTAACTTCATTCCGGATTACTTAGATTTTTCTTATCCCGACTACGTGACGCATTCTTCCGGCATTCTATCTGCACTAGGATTTTTCAGGCTTATATTGTAGAGGTTGGGTACAGAAATGAAGATTGAAGACTAAACTATTGGGTTGAATTATGTCCGTGCTTTAGTTGATAAATTAAGTTTCGAGTCATTGTTATTTTAGTTTTTGTCATCAGTTATTTTTATTATTTTCATCTTCTATACTTCGAACATGACAAGTCCTTGAATGAAAAATAAAAGATGTCAAAAGACCCGCTATTAATCTATTCATGACTATCAGATACACCATATGAATATAAAGCCAAATAAGGAGTACGATAATAATAAAATGGTTACGCTCATAATTAAAGAGCAATCTTTTAATTCAACCTCTAATATGTAATCCTTTTGTTACATCCGTTCTTCAGCACTGAAAAAAATTACTTGTCGGAAGTGGATTCCACTTGTGGCGAATGAATTTCCCACTTCAGGTCGCACCAAGTAGAAACCCGCTTCATACCTGTTCCATTTACGGCAAAACGATTTTTTTCTCGATGCAAATGTAGACCAATGCTCTTCACGTAGGTGGAATAATCCACTCCACTACTTGTGTAAAATGCAATATTCCACATGCGCGAAGAGAAATTTAACGCTTACAACAAGCTCTATTTTTCACCCAGGCAACACACATGCCCCAATTCCTAAAGAGCAATGTTAAAAATAGATTTTACATGAAATTAAGAAAACAAAATTTTAATAGAAATACGAATTTATCATTTACATACTAATGATTATTGTAATTTTTCAATTTCAGTATTAATTGAAAAAACAAAATCTTAATGTAAATACAGATTTATCATTTTCATCCTAACAATTTTTTTATTTCTCTATTTCAGTATGAATGGTATTCACTTAGTATGGAATAAAGTATTCAGAGAAATCGTTGTTTTACAGTCAACTATAAAATAACAAATATTCATATTTAGTCCATACCCACAACTTTTATGGTCACCCTAATTGCATAATTGAGCCCAAAAATTCTAGCTCAGCCACCTTTTATTTCTATACGAATCATTGACAACAATAAGTCTGAAAAATCTTAGCCCACATTGAATGTCGGGTGAACGAGTCGCTTAATCCGGATAAGAAAAGGATAGAAGTAATCCGGAATGAAGTTAAGCATTAGATGGATGAAAAAGATTTCAGAAAGTAGCTTGGAGAATTAGTACCAAAAGTCAAGACTGTTGGTCGTTCTGGCTACCATTAGATAACAGCTATTCATTATTGGTCGATGTGGCTATCATATAACCATTCTATCAAGTATAAGTAATGCTAATTACTTGCAATAATCAACATTAGATAATGTAAATAAGAAGCGACCATATGGATTTCTTTTAATGGATTCCTTAACAAGATTTCTTAGCAGTACGTAGACGAAAAAACGGCTTAGTTCAGCCAACTATTTATTAACTCAGTAAAAATATATTGCCACAACCATCCGGTTGGTCAGCGTGACGACCTGGTATTAGTCGCATTTACCATTCCAACTTAGTTGACTCAAATCGGTCACACAACGAATTTTATTCGTGATCCAACTAAGTAAGATAGTTAGGGCCAAAATAGTAGTTAGCCCAACTAATTATTCAGTTCGAGCAACGAGCAGAGACAACCACCTGAAAATAGTTGATCTAACCAAGTAATCGTCTGTCTCTCAGAGCACTACTTAGTTAAATCCAGTTTTTTTTTCGTTACGTAACAAACGAAGTCGTTTTTTTCGCGTACCTAACTTCAATTCATTGAATTCCGCTAAAGCACGAATTGTATGTTTTTGCAATTGCAATGTCGTTTTCGATCACGAATATACATACGGATTATGAATTGTTTGAATTTGCATTCTCTGAAGACGTAAGTAAAAAAAGTAAGGTTCATAGCCAACTTTACTTTTTTACATAATATTGTTAACAATAATTTCTCATCACCGGAGAAATTATTGTTCGCACTAGTGCGTTTAAAGTATGAAGAAAGAATAAATCGAGCAAATGAGATATTTGAGGTTCCGCTCCACCGGACAAAATATGCTTATTACAGCTGTCTCCAGCGTTTGTCACGCTTGAGTAACGAGTATAGGGGGTTCCTGATTTTTTTCGGGGGCTCGTAGTCCCGTTTTCGTAACCGGTTGAGTAAGCTCTTTCTGATAAACTTCATTCGATAATTGTAAAGTAATCATTACCTTTGTTATTTTATTAGTTATTTTTTCTGTATCTGTGTAAGGTAAATTTCGTTTCGGCAACCTAAAGATGTACCATTCGTGTATGGTACATCTTTAATTTCCGCTTTTACATGCATTGTCTGCGTTTCCAGTTTCCAGATGATATTAACCTTCATACTCAGTGTGTGAACACTTGCTAATTATCAATATGTTATCGGCTTTTATCGGTCGATGGAATTTCCATCGTACTATGTAACGGGCTTTGTCCATTTTCATGGAATAAATAAATGAATATTCCTGCCTGAAGATTCTCGCTCAGCCAAATTTTCTTTTTATACTTACGAATCCCTGACAACAATCAGTCTAAAACCTAGCAGGTCCAGCGACCGGCCGAACGACCAAAGAACCGACCGATCGTTAAGTGCACAAAAATAACCGTTCAAAACAGGCAAGACGAGGAAAACGACGAAGAAAACGACCAACCGAAAATAATTTCAATGGTCGTTTTCTCGTCCATTTATATTTTTTCACTCTTTTGAACGGTTATTCTTTTGCGTTTATTGGTTATTATATAACGGTTATTCATTTGCATTTGCGACGTCCGGTCGCTTTTTGGACTTTTCAGGTCGTTTTCGTGGTCGCCGGGATTGCTAGGGAAAAATCTTAGCCTCTATAGAATGCCGAAAGAATGCATCACTTAGTCCGAATAGGAAAAAAAATCAAAGTGATCCGGAATGAAGTTAGGCATTGGATGGACGAAGAAGATTTCGGCCAGTAGCTGGGAGGATAGTAGCAAGAGGATGAGACTCCGGTTGAAGGGCGAGCGTGCGGCCGCGACCCAGGGTGAAGCCCCTAACAAATGAGGGCCGCCGAGTGGAGCGGGTTAGTGTCGGGTCGTCGGTTGGGATCCTCTTCCCCTCCTCCGCTCCTCACCCTTTTCCTTCTACATAGCACATATCCATCCGTCGGCCCGTTTGGAGAGTGCCAAAGGAGGCAGAGTAGGGGTCACACATCCCAGACCATGGGAAGCCAGAGTGGATATCCCGCGAGCTGTGCACCTCGTTCGTCTATCCCTCTTCGGCACTGACTGATGGCACATCGGACTAACTGAAATATCGCGCGCACCCTGCGAAATTGCTTTCTCTCTCATCCTCTCTCTTTCACCTATTCACCCCATGTTCCTGCTGCTGCTGCT
Organism: Tromatobia lineatoria; assembly: GCA_949699805.1. Taxonomy (NCBI): domain Eukaryota; kingdom Metazoa; phylum Arthropoda; class Insecta; order Hymenoptera; family Ichneumonidae; genus Tromatobia; species Tromatobia lineatoria. The sequence goes on from OX453037.1 coordinate 20,213,645, forward strand.
GCTGCTGCTCCCTATACCCCCATTTTCCTCTCCTCTCATACTCTCAACATTTCCTCTACATCTCCCTCACGCTCTTGCTATTCTCCACCGAGAAAATCCACGATTTTGGCTTTATTAAAAATATACTTTAGTACAATACGTGTATACGCGTATTAAAATCATAGTTTAGTACAATTCGCGTTGGTTTACATCCGCTAACAACAGCGTACTTGCTTCGAGTGCTCTTGGTTCCTTTCATTTGTCTCTGTTCTTGTGGGCAAACATGATATTTGCATGTTTATACATTTCGTGAACCTACGGGACTATATTCCTGCTTCAGTGTTTCGATATAACCGACTTTCGATTAGCCATTTTTTTTTTTTTTTAAGTTAAAAGAAAATTTATTCTATTTCTCAACACGGGAAAATACAGCAATTCAAAAAGCGCGCCATACATGATCCTGCAGCAATTATAACAGTCTGAAGTTGGCTTTACATCAAAGTCATCGACGACCAATCAGAGTGTTGGAAACTTAGCTTCAGATTTTGATATTTCAACTGTTGATGTGACATGGCTTTTTTGATTGAATTCCTTGAAGAAGGATGAAAGGACTTCAATTAACTTCAGAATTTTGCTTTCTTCATGATCGTGGACTGAATAACATGTGCAAGAATACCCTTTAGGAATACCGACGCCATATTGTTCTGTTTCCACCCTAGAAAATCGGATCACGACCGAAATCACGGTGAAAATAACGCGTGAGTCTTAACACCGAAAGTCACGGCAGACATCACCGCCGAAATCACGGTCCGCAAGCTTAAAAGCTCAAACGGTAACGAGGGCTCGTGGTTTCTGCCATGATTTTCGGTGTTAAAACTCACGCGTGATTTTCAGCGTAATTTCGGTCGTGATCCGATCTACTAGGTTACCGATTTATTCACAGTAAACCGCGTCCGTACACTGTTAAAAATCCACGGTGTCAAACGCTGCGAGTGCGGACTTTTTCTCGGTGTTACCCATTATGGTGTTAATAGTAACACTTTTGACGGTGTGAAACTAACACGGGCGGTTTCTTTACATGTATTACCGTATTCATTTTCTTTTATAACACCGATTCGTCGTCACTTTTACACCGTGAGCGATGTCAGTTTAACACTCGCTAGTGAAAAATCGGCACCGTTCGGTGTGACTGACGCGTGCGTGGTGATGAGTCGATACAAAGAATATCGCGCGGACTCAGTGTCAGTCCGTATGGCGAAGGTTTCGGTCGCGTTGTCGGTCCCGATTGTTTACGCGCGTTCGTCGTCAGTCCCGAAGTTAGCGTCATGAAGAAGTGAAGTGGAACTACAAGCATTCAATATTACAAATAAAAAGAAAGTTTTTTAGTTATAAACCTCGTAACGTTGCATCATAAATGTCCCTATGTTATAAGTCAAACGTATGACAGCACAGACAATTATATTATACCAAAACAAAAATAAAATACTCGTTGAAAAATGTATTGACCGTAAAAAAAATGCTTCTAACACCCAAATAGAGTAAGATTTTAACACTAGCGTAGTGTTAAATTTGTAACACGGTGCTAGTGTTAAAGCTGACGTTGCGAGTGTCAAATCGGTGTCATCATATTTTAACATCATTTATTTAACCTCGCTCATTATCACCGCGATTGGTGTGGACCTATATAGACACCGACTTGGTGTTGTATTCAACACCGGATTTTCAACAGTGTACACGAACAATACGTCGAATGCCAATCGGCAAATCTCCAAAATGTATGCAACTGACTTCCCAATACGAAGTAGGAACGTGGTCGACACTTAGCAGTGTTCGTTTTATTTGAATACGTGTTTAGGTGAGACTGTTGATCGTATAATAGTGAAAAGATTCTAACGTCAGTGTTAATTAGTGAAATTGACACTGACTGAAATATCGCGCGCACCCTGCGAAATTACTTTGTCTCACCTATCCACGCTATGTTCCTGACACTGCTGCTTCCTATATCCCTATTTTCCTCTCATTCCCTACTCTCAAAATTTCCTCTGTATCCCCCTCACGCTCTTGCAATTCTCCGACGAGGAAACCCACGATTTAAACCTCCACGTGAGCAGCCCGTCGCTGGTATACTCACGCGACGAGACTTATCCTCGCTGCAGGCGTCTACTGCAACCCCTGAGCGTCGCACAAGAGGAGACGCACCCCTCTGTACCACCCGTGCCGCAACTCAGAGCCAAGAAGCAACGCCAGCGTGTACCTCGGAAAATTCATATTAATGACGAGGCACCACCGAACAAGTTATTACCCGAACGAGACAACCTTCCCTTCCTTCATCTCCACAGCGGCGTAACGGATCATATTGCGAAAGTAAAGGGAAAGCAGGCTGTGAAAGCTTGTTATAAAATAATCTTAAGTATCGCAATAATGCTTTTTATTGTATCTCATTATTCAAATCTTCTTCTGGAATAACATTAATGAAGAAAGTATTGGAATACAAAAAAAAATTGATTTGCAAGTTTCGGTGTATATTTTGTTAGTCTCCTAAGTTCCAAAGCAAAGCACACATATTGGTATGGAGCCGTGTAGTTCAGACTCGTGATGGTCTGATTTGATCTGGTTTGATTTGATCTGGTCTGATTTGATCTGGTCTGATTTGATCTGGTCTGATTTGATCTGGTCTGATTCGATCTGGTCTGATTTGATCTGGTCTGATTTGATCTGGTCTGATTTGATCTGGTCTGATTTGATCTGGTCTGATTTGATCTGGTCTGATTTGATCTGGTCTGATTTGATCTGGTCTGATTTGATCTGGTCTGATTTGATCTGGTCTGATTTGATCTGGTCTGATTTGATCTGGTCTGATTTGATCTGGTCTGATTTGATCTGGTCTGATTTGATCTGGTCTGATTTGATCTGGTCTGATTTGATCTGGTCTTATTTGATCTGGTCTTATTTGATCTGGTCTTATTTGATCTGGTCTGATTTGATCTGGTCTGATTTGATCTGGTCTGATTTGATCTGGTCTGATTTGATCTGGTCTTATTTGATCTGGTCTGATTTGATCTGGTCCGATTTGATCTGGTCTGATTTGATTTTGTCTGATTTTATCTGTAATGATTTTATCTGTTTTGATTTGATATGGTCTGATTTGATCTAGTTTGGCATGATCCGGCCTAATTTGATCTACTTTAGTTTGATTTGGTCTGATTACATCTGGTCTGGTCTCTTTGTACTGTCCGAAAACACAATAACTTTTGGAAGAGATTGTGGTCCGCAGTGAAACTTAATGTGCCTGATGTGAATAGAAAACAGTTTTGGTGTCGCCGCTAAAACCAAAATCGCTACAACTCATTCTTCATCTGCAATCTAAAATAAAAAAACAAAAAAAATTGAACTTATTCAGAGACCGCTCACTGACTTACAAATTTTCGCTTAATGACGTACAAATATAATTACAAGCAATAGAACGGTAAGACGTAAGAGGTTCAGTATAGAAAAATCCGTGCCTGCACCATAAATTATAAGAATTGTCTTAAAAGAAATTATCAACATCACAATAACACCAAATCCCTGCAAAATAAAACTCCCCAATATTTAAGCATAATACTTATGTACCTCATTTTTTCTTAAAAACGAGGGAACAGCAAAAAATTCCTTTCAAACTTAAGCTATTTCGATTAAATTCTTAATTTTTATTACCTTTTGTTCAAAACTCCGCTGCCATTTTTCATGTGACCGTTTGGCCTCAACTTCGGCGCTGCCGGGAAATCGACTTGAGTTCCGCTGTTCTGTGCCATACTCGGTTCTCTCCGATAAATCTACCCTCATCGCTACTGTAAAACAGGGTGTGTTACAACTTTACAACTCGCGCGTGTACCACGCACGCTTTTTAGAGCAGTTTGGGGTTAAATAAATTTTGCAAATAAAAGAGATTAATCGAGAGAAAGAGAGAAAGAGAGAAATCGCTATAGCCCAATGGGAGTACAGAGAGCAGAGACCGAACATTCTACCGCTGCTGCTGCTCCTGCTGGCGCCCGCACCAAACTCGCCGTGTACACACATGAAGTTGCGCTCTCTGGAATCGAAAATTTCATTTTTATTACTCGCCCGGGGGTTAGCAGCCGCGTTGGGGGATTTCGACCACCGAGCGTGTCCTCGGCCTCCCTTCGGCGGGACAAAAGTGAGCCGAACAGCAACAGCACGTTTCATTGACCGTGACTGTGACCGTAACGGTTCGCCTACAGCCAGAGATCCGCTGCCGCGCCTACGTCATTTCGGACTCGGTGGATTAATGGCCAGCTATATAACTCCGGGGCTACGAAAGCTTTCAGCCTTCTCTGGGGTTGACTGACCATGATATATTGGACACGAAGTGAGCGATGTTTGGAGATTAGAAATATAATTAAATGGTTTATCGGGCGAAAAAGGTTGCGACTGCTAATAACACGAGTAAACTGAGTTTAATAATAACGTGCCATTTCCTTGCTCCTAATTGGACGAGAGAACTGGGGGAAGAGAACAATTGTGTTTCATCTCCTTGTAAACAGATGGCGATTATTGTTTTTTGCTTTCTCGTATAGGAAATTTTGTGAAACTTCGACAATAATTCTGTGGCTTTGAAAACACATTACAAGTCCCAGCTACAAGAAAAATTATTTTATTCCTTTACTCATGCATGCAGAATCCTCGTTTTACATATCGCATCGAAATATACTATTTTTACGTCGGTAATTTAAGTGATATTTAAAACATGAATCCGTTTTTAGATTTTTCTCATTGCTTTTGTTTTTTATTTATTATGGCATTTCAAAAAAAAATTAAATGCAATACTCTACATGACATAAGTATGAGTTGAAGTATATCTTTACAAATTTTCATAAAAATCCGGTTCACCGGTTTAAAAATGACCTTTTAAGAAAAACGCGGTTAAAGTTTTGCGCAGTTAGCAGCGGTCGGCGCAGTGAGCTCATATGACAGACTATAACTTCCATAATACGTTTAATTTAGACATGAAAAACTTATACAGTATTCTTAACGGTTTAAACAAACGGAAAATTGAAGAAAAATAAATTGCACTTTTATCTAATTTTACTTCGATGTAATCCGTCAAGAAACCCTAAAAAAATCAAGGAAGTTACTTTGCACATTTCTCAATACTTTGTAAATCAAAGTTTTTGTGATAACAAAACGAATAGAAAATTGAAGAAAAAAAATCGTTCGTCTTTCTTATTTAAATAAGATGTGAGCTTAAAAACCCTGAAAATATCGAGGAAGTTAATTTGCACACCTCTCTTCACTTAGATTGTAAACCGAAGTTCCTGTGATAACACGCAATATACTTTAGAAACCAGAGATAACTCGATAGCGAAATAGCGAGCACTCTCGCCCTCTATGCCCACAAACCAAGCTCTCATGATGGAATCGCGGACCCATCATCCGGTAAACGTGTAATCCAATACATAATCAAGCACCATCGCGTAATGAGAGTACGTGGAACTCGGCGGATGCAAAGCGCAGAGAGTTTCGGTACTAGAACGTGGCCACGGCTCGATAATTGATACACAGGCCGCACAGCTATAGCAGAATTTAAAGGAGCTTTCCGTCGAGGAGAGCTTAATAGGTATTGTGTCTCTGTCCGGCGCTTCCAGCACCAGATTCGCGTTGATATTCCACGATTCGTGTGATCCGCATTAGAGTTATGCTACGTGACCGTCCCACGAGAAACATACAGGCCCAAAGCGATAGAGATGCGCTACGATTGCGCGAATCCACTCCACAACGATAAGATTCGATGCAATCCGCGCTATATCGAACGGATTATTTAATTATAAAGCATGATAATGTGTGCGTAGTTGGCAATTCCATTTCCCACCGTAATCGAATGGCTTGCGTTATAGCAGCGACTGTTAATTAAGTGACGATCTCATTACAAGCCGTGGCGGTGAGGGCCCCAGATAAAACGAAGCCAACGGCTCCGATTAAAGGCTCGAATGAGGGCGAAATTGGGGAGGAAAAAAAAGTTTTCAATCCAATTATATCAGCTAGTCACATTGACTCTGCCTTCTGTAGCTTCAAAGTTTTGACAGCAGCAATAACTAAAGGTGCGTTACGATTAAAAATTTTTTTATTTAACAACCTTTGTGCCAATAATTAACGTTGATTCTCGTTGAATTACATTACAGTGTAAATTATTTAGAAAAGTTATTTAACACCGAGTTAAGTTTGGGTGAAAGTTGCGCGAGAAGTTTGAATATATTTTAATAAAGCCTCAAAATTATTCTTCCACAAAATTTAGTAAAAACTGTTGTGAAAGTGGACAACTCGCGTCCGTGGATCACACATTCCTAACCGAAGGTTTCATTTCAGTGAAATTTAAAGTACCTTTACGAAAGCGGGCGGCAAATTTTCCGAGGCGTCAGGCGGCAGAAAATGTAAAATCGCGCTTATAATTCCAAACTATATGAATGGAAGAAAAATCATTACATGGTCAAACATGATAATCATATAGACTCTTCGGTAAAATTTTGCACTTTTAATTATGTACAATTATACATAATTCTTTATTATATATGATTACATATGATCATAAGTAATGATGTTTTTCCAGCCTCGTTTCTTGAAAAACCCGAATCGGTCTCGTATGTGACGTGAAATGAATATGATTCCATAAATGAAAACCCGTTTTCTTGTTTGATTTTCTTACGCAAGCACGCGTCACATTTTCCATGTCCAAGGGCAGCAGAAAAGTAAATTCCGCCCTTGCAAATAGCTGCAGAAAAATCTTGAGAAACAAGTGAATGCAAGAAAGAGTAACGTAGTTAAAATGCAAACGAAATCATTAATCACCAGTCTGGCGAAGCGATTGGAACTCCGAAACCCTCGAGCCTCGAAGGGTGAGGAACGCGAGAGCGTTTCTCGAGCAAATGTTTATTCTGCTCCACCAAGGAGTGCTCTCTGGTGGGCACGTTAATCAGGTTAATTCAACATGGGTTTTCATTAGCCCGTCGGTTCAAGTCCTCAGCTTTCTACAGCGAAGAGATGCGAGACCGTATGTTCTCTAAGGTCTCGTGAAATTCTGTGAATTTAGAGAGTAGATCAGCGTGGGTACTGACCAAACTCCTGTCGGCTCTTCTTGCTCAGCGACCGAGAGGCGACAATGACTCGTCACAGGCGCGTCTGGTTAAAGCGCGACAGCAAATGCACCAGAATAATCCACCGTACGTCGTGCCACTGCTGCTGACTTATTCACGCGATGCTGCTGTTGCAATCTGGTAATGGGCTGCTTCCACAACTCCTCTCGCTTTCTCTTTCTCTCTATGTGGGCATCACCCTCGGGGAAAGCGCGAGCCTTTCATACAAGTTTGTAACTTGTTACTAGAGCGTTCCTCGTACCAGTCCCAAGGGAGTTGCAGGACTCGTTTCCTTTCCAGCCGCGATTATCCTCCATCCTCTTAATTATTCGAAGTGCAATCTGCAACAGAATCATTCCAGCTGCACCGCAGCTCACATATACCATTTTTTTACAATTATTTCTTGCTTCGTGTTGTTGTTTTTTTTGTTTTTTTTTTTTCAATTTTTCCACAGGATAGTTACATATAAATATAAAAGTTTATTTTTCAAAAAAACGTGCTTACCGAACGAAGCATATTCGAGATTACCTGGCACTCTGACAAAGGGAAGAGCGAATGCTTTGTGAAACAGAGACGAGATAAATGAATCCGGTAATCATCGGGGAAAAGAAAAATATACGTGACTCTATATCGGCGATATGGAACACGCGCCGTTATTCGATTATCGCGGTCTGCGGTAGCTCCAATTATGGAAGGACATATATTTTGATGGCGGCAATCAACGTGAGCCCGAGAGATAGCCCGGACACTATACGTCACCCTTTCCCGCACTACATCTATACTTGCGGAGATATACATGACGCGCTACTCGCAATTATAAAGCGGAGGATCGATGTGTCCTTGTACCGATTCGCGACGATTAATCAATGTCAATGAATATTGTACTGCGCACGGACAACTCTCTCTCTATGGGCATCCGGTCGCTCTCGCCCCCAACTCCCAGACCATCGATTGCTACTATCAACGAATTCGATTTCCATTTCCGCGGATAATTAATCGTTGAATTAACTGCGCCTCGATTTGGTACGAGGCTGACGGCCGGCGATAGTACCTCCGATGCATTAACCACACCCCTATCTAAATATCGAATTTCCTACGAATTACCACTCTACTCGCTGGAGAACCACAGATTTTCTACACCCTCAGGTCACGTTATCCCTTCTTTTGCCTTGTGATACACTGTAATGATATTCTACTTGAAATTCAACCTACCGGTTCGCTGAAAACGCTAGTACTTTAATTTTCAACGTTTACAGAGTTATACCAGTGTAAAGCTTTGTAAAAATCTTTTTTTTTTTTAGAACCTCCTAAAGTATTATATTAAAATTTCAAAGTCGTATCTCAAATAGTTTGAGGATAGTAGTTTTCTAAAGAGCAGCTGCTCACAGGTCAAAAGCGCCGCATTTTTTAAAATTTGCTAACTCTTCTGAACATATTTTGTCATAAAATTATGAAAGTTTTTTTCATTGAATGAAGGATGTCAATTTGACATGGAATGAAGAACAGTTTTTCAAAGGCGAAATTTTAACTTTTTTTTTCTAAACTTCGTCATTTTGTGAAATTTTAATGTTTCTTTTTAATCCTATATTATAAAACCAAGAATATCTACTTGTTTAATAACATTTTTGTTTTTGTTTGATTTTTCTAAAAAACGAAAAAACCATAATGATGGAACAAAGCATAACTTTAGAACAACTGATCGAGCCTTCTTTAAAAAAATAAGTGTTATTGTACACACTTCAGAGTATTTTCTGTGATTTTTTTGGATAAATCGAAAGTGACATACCGACCGAAAAAAAAAATGTTCGTATATTTTTTATGAAAATGGTTATTTTTTAAACTCGGAAAAATCAAACAAAATTTTTTTTATGCATCAAAAACTTCCAGCCCGGTAGTAAAAATTTATCATTTTTTTACACAGTTTTCAGAGGACCATTGATCCAATTGGAGGTTTTTGTAAAGGAGTAAATTGTCAATTTTGTAAACTCTCATTCTATACGAGAATTTTTTATGAAAGTTGCAGTAATTCTTGAGCATTATTTTACGACATCAATAAAGGGTCTAAGTTCTTAACTCGTGGCGACGTTTTTATAGCGTACTCAAAAAATCGGCGATGGCTTGGCCACTTACACATGAAAACTATTCGCGTTTAGTCGATGTGACTTTTTTACAGTCACTCATTCAACCAGTTTCCAAACTATTCAGAATATTTTTGTTAAAAGGTTGCGTTTTTTTCCTTTCGTGTCAATAATATTCCAAATGCTTGCGGACAAGTGATTCTCTTTTCCAGCACTTGCAACGGTTTCTTAAGACGACAGAAATTATATTTTTAAAGACTAAAAATATAATTTCTAAAAATAGGGCTAAAAAATGTGTCGTTGAAACTTTGCATATCTTAATAGACTTCTGAGTTAATAAGAAAATTCTAATAAGGTTGTAATTGCAGTACGAATCTGTTGCGAAGAAAAGGATGAAAACCTCGATTTTTCCAGAAGATTTTTTTTCATCTCTCTTGTAAAAATCCTTTGCCGCCGCCCAATCGTAGGAACGTTCCGCAAGTCATCGATTTATCCAAATGATGATTGGCAGCGTTATTTTAGAAAAATGCCGCCTCAGCGCAATGACTTTTTCGGAAAAATGATGTCAGCATTCAGCGAATATTTAAACAAATAAAAAATCCACGTATACAAATACAAAGACCACACGAATCGATTTATTCGCTGATAATTTAAAAAAACAATAAAAAGGTCTAACACAGCTGCAAAAACACGATCGAAACTAAGCGCAGTTTCGAGAATGTGATATATCGATGGTATGAACGATAATGGCTCGTAAATCAGATTAGAAGCTATTACATACGATATTCTAGGATTTTTGTTTTGTCTCCGCATATTCCAAATTATCGTAAATCGAGTACACCTTTAAATCACATGATAAACATTTGATTTTTTAATCAAAACGATCAATCATGCAGCAACCTTCGGAGCTGCAGAGGGCAATCAATTAAACAGACGATGGTTTTCCGTTCCAAAGTAATAATATTTAAGACGGTTATGTACATATGCACAAATTCAAAGTAGCAAATTCAGGTCCGTCTAACTGCCTTCGTTATTGTAGGATGGTCTGCCGGCGAGTTCGAGAAGGTAGCGATCCGGATGATCTAGCCAATCGGTGGTGCTAAGTTTCACGACCCTCTGCTTCTCGGCTTCCTTGACTTGCCATTTCTTAATCTCTAATTGCCTTTCCCTGGAACAAAATCGTATATTACTTCGGACTCGAAAAGAGCTGAAGGAATTAAGGCAATACGAATTACAGTCCGGTCCAACATTAAATTTAAACAAGTTAAATTTTTGAACACTTTACGATGGAACAAAAATATAAGAAACAATCAACGTTCATGGAGGGTGTTTAAAAGATTGATTTTGCCCAATAATGATTCTAAGATTTCATTAAAAAATGAATGAAAAATAAAACTCGTTCAACAAATCCCTCGTGAAACTTTTTTTTAGATGAAAATGATTCTTTGATTTTTCCCTACACGTATTTTTTCCCAATTCTACCTAATTTTTTTTTAAATGCTTTTTTTATGTTTAAGCCGTATTTGCCAATTTACTTGATCAATTGTCTGGACATTTTGTAGGTATAATAGGTGATTTTATGTCAAACGCATACCCAAAATTCATGACTTCACAGACAGTTTTCGATATAAAATAATTAGAAAAAATAATTTTCACCAATAAGAACAGATTCGTACGTATTCAGAAAAATTTACGAATTATTTCCATTTTATTAGTATTTATAATAAGTTAATTAGGTTTATTATTGAGACTTTGCAATTATTATGATGAAAAATCAATATTTTTATCACCTCCAACACGCTTGATTTCAAAGGTTTTTATCTTATCGCGAAGTATTTGAAAATCTCTCTGAATATCAAGTTTAACCGAACTGTATCGCTAGAAATACCGCAACTTAGTGTGAAGCAACTGCAGAGTTGGAAATAGCTATTAATTAAAAGAAACTATAACATCACGTTCATTATTTAATTCTGATTTGTAATAATAACCTGCGGTTATTTCGAAAATAGGTCCGAACATTTGAATAGCTGCAAACAAATACTCATATTGGAAGAAATAGAGGAAAAAATTGAAGATTACGGTGCTCCAATAGTTTCTTGATGCATTCATTGTCTTTCCATTTTTCAAAAATATTACCGTGAAGTTTCATATTTTTGGAGCTGAAGTTTCCGCGCATTAAGTGTTCGCAGCTGTTAATTTACGCATTGCATTATAATCGCTACATGTTATTATTACGAAATAATAATTATAGAACGAATCGTATCGTCATGTTCATTTTGATGAACATTAGCCATTTACAACTCAGGACAACTTACCTCGATTTTCTATCACCGCAGCCCCAAACTTCGAGGCTCGCAATACGATGGTTAACGCCTCCGAAGCTCACTGAGGAAAAATCCTGATCGATATTAACCGACGGATTTCGAGGATCGCTTCCCGCTCTGAAGCCCAGAGGATAGCCCCGTATTCCGGTATTTAAGTACAATAATTTAGGACCCCGCTCAACTATCTTGTAAGCCGGCTGCAACTCTATTATCATAGATTCCTCGTCACCCCAGTAAAGATGCGTTTCCCGCCACTCAACAGCGGCACTGACGCAATGAATCGGACTGACTTTGTCCTCATTCGATTTCGCACCTCTGATAAATAACAACGTTGGCCCTCGATATCCCAAAACGTGATGCAACAAACGATTGGCGCCTGTTCCGTGCTGTTCGCTGTTGTACAACAATGTCCAATGACTTGGGCATGGATTTCCCGACATTTTCGTTATCAGAGCCTGTGTACCGTCCGTTCGCGAATCTTCCGCCTGCGTAGAAGTTATAAACTTAGCATGAGCTTACCTCGTCTTCTCGAAGTAGCTTTTGTCAGCGTTTCAGCGCAGAAATTTTTTAATGAGCTCCTAAATATCCATAAACAGTTCCGAACTTGTTCTACATACTTCATAATCCTAACTTTTGGAAAAAAAATAACGCTATGTGTTTGAGCAACTTTTTACGGAAGATACATATCCAACCCAAAGTTTTGATTCGATTTAAGTTTACATTGATTCTGTAATTTTTTTCTGTTTCGAAAAATCAACGATAATTTATAAAATGGACAAGAAAATTTGAAGTATTTCTGTCCAACAGCTGTTAAGTTTTTGAGTAAATAAAGCATACACTATGATTGAAAATGGACAAAAAATTACCTCAATGGTATTTCAATAAATTCTGCTCATTACATCAAAATGCTCCATTAAAGCCGAGTGCATAAATCAAACACATACAGATCTTTTTGCGTGATTATGCAAAGATAAGCTCCCGTCTTCGAGGCAATAAATTACCTGCGTGTAACAAAGCGGAAGACTCGTCGATAAGAGCCAGACATGACTCATAGGAAGCAGCGGTTGTTCGAAAGACACAGCTTTTTCTAGGACAGGCGTAACGGATTCCATGTGCGGCTGGAGTTCTTCCTTTGAGAGCAATATCGAGCCGTAACGATATGCAGTCGTCAGGACGTGCACAATATAACGATGTAGGCCATGTATGATTCTCGGACAATTTTGTCTGAGCCAATTGCTAACGTAGCCCACAGAAAGGCTCGATTTTCCATGAAACTGTGAATTCGCAAAGAACGCATTACAAAAATCCGACAAAAAAGCGTCTGGTAACATGCAGCGCGCGACTCGGTCAACAATCCAATTAATCTTCATTCCAAAAAGTCTCTAATCATCGAATTAAACAGGCAGTATGCGTGCCGTTGATCTAAAATTCAATTGAAGTTTCTATTCCAACGGCTGCGAGTAATTAAATCGTTACGTGAACGACTCGCTTCATCTGCCCGGCAATTTTCGAGGTCAACACGAAACCGTGTTTTCCGGCCAGGGCAGACGAGTATAAACGTTAGAGGCTTGCGGCTGGCCTCACCTTCAAGGTGGTTTCAAGTGACAGTTGGGGAGCAATGCAATTTAAACGAATAAAAATTCTTTTCAGATTCTTTTCTCCTGGGCGTTAGTCTTTGCGGTTAAGTTAATTTTCACATAACAATTTGATAACGTAAATGATACTTACACGTTAATATTAAATTAAGTCGAAATCGACAATTGTTATTTAACGGGGGATTGTAATATTGATTGTGGATTTCTTTATAATCTAGAAAACTTCGTTTTCTTTTTGTTGTTTTCATGTTTGGTTACTCTAGTTGAAAACATCGAGACAAGTGATTTAGAAAAATCACGTTCGATTATATATATGCGCGTGCGCGTGTTTTCGTATGTGTATTGTTTGTTAAAGGCAAACCGCTATATCTTAAGAATCGCTTTAACAATAAAACGCAAAGTTGGCACACCGGCAGAACAGCAATTCTTCTTTATATGTACGATTTACGAAAAAATTTGACTACTTTTTCACATTTTATATGACTGAACTTTTCGAAAAAAAATCTGTGTTCTCAAGACAATTTTTTAACTAATGTGCTGAATAGTTTTCAACAGATAAAATAATGAAGAAGGACGGTCCGTATTAAATTTGAACTGAAACTCTAAAGCGCTTCAGATTTGATTAAACAACGTTTTTTTTTTTCGAAAAACTTAAGTTTTCGTTTTAATTCAAGTTAACTTCGACCGACTCCTTTCAAATGTGTTACAAAGATGAACTAATATTCAGCTGCATTAAATATTTAATTCAGTAAACACCGGTATTTCAGGATTTTATACATTATTTTATACTTATACTTTTTATTTCCGAAAAAATGCCGTTATTTCGTTGGCATGTTTGTTGTTTGTCGTTTGTTCGTGTGCACGGTGGTCGCACGACAATCTTCAGATACAAATTTCACACGAATCGGAGGAGCGGTTCATATGTTATGATACATTGAATAAAAAACCTCTTCCGAGCCAAAACGAACCTCACGAATTGCTCCGTTAATATTTTCTCTATAGGGAAACCGAAATCAATCAACATACTTCCTCATAGGCGTAGATTTTTCGAGAGCAAAAAATAATGAGAAAGCAATGAGCAAGGTTCTACTTTCTATGCGTTCTTTTTTTTTGTGCCCACACGAGATCTCATCGTTTGTATTATGCAGCGCAGACTGGAAATAAAATTCCTATCAAAAGACGGTCACACCTAAGACCGCAACGTAACAAAAATTAAAATTGGGATATAAATTTCATTGCACCTAAACTCTCACTTTGATCCATTATGAAGTTGCCTGATCTTCAGCCGCAAAGTCCGACGTTAATACTACTTACGGTCGCTTAAAACATTATTCTATGTAGAGGAGTATACTTGCGCATGATACGATGACGGCTTCGATGGCGGTGTGAATGAAAGGACAACTGTTCATTTCGTTGTCGATGGCTATTTTGTAGGAAGTCATGAACAATTCCCTAAGGCTCTCCGGCGTGACCTCGCTCTCCGGGGTCAAATCGGAGTACATATTGACGTAACTGTCCAGAACGATCTGATCGTTCATAATCGACAGTAATTTTTCTGCTTGCTGCTTAAACGCGGATTGTCCTAAGTGATTCGTTGTGGCCTTGGACAGGTGATGCATATATCTGAATATCCTCCGAGCCAACTCTGGGTAATGAGGAAACAGATACGTCTCTAATACTTGAGGCGTTATGCCATTAACAGATTCCTCCTTGTGCGCATGTTCGGCCAGCAGCTGAAAAAAAATAGAGATGCGTTTTGAGTTTGCGAAATCTTCTACATGCTCCAGATAATCAGAAGACTGCAGTTTAAAAAATAAATTGTATTTAATTTGGCGCTTTTGACGCTATTTGGTCACTCCATTATCCCAGCTGCTCCGCGACTCGTACTTACTCGTAGAGAAAGCTCTGAACCGTCCACACAAGATCTTCGGTTATAGGAAGCGGAAATGAAAACGTTTATGGCCTACATTACTGCGTTGCCGCATTTCTTCGAGTTTATCCGTTTCTTTCAATGAATTTCATCTGAAAAAGTGGAGCAATGTTCGTGTTTCTAAACCACCCTTTCATTTTCATGAGACAACAGAGAAAGAGAGAAAAAGCAAGAGAAGGCCAGGATACGAATTTTCGTTTCCGCTTTCAGGGAGGGAAAACAAAAACTGGAGATACATTATACCCATCGAGCTCCTAGAACATATGTTTTTTTCTTACAGCCGAATTATCTGACCTAAAAATTCAAAACTGTAAATAATGTAATATTTGATATAAAACAGATAGACAATGCTCACAACATCAATACTTGTTGGCTTGATGACTTTGAAAACAGAAAAACAAACATGAAAATTCTGCATATTTCACAGTTAATTACAATTTTCATATGTGTTAGAATATTCTCTAATAAATAATATATGGTGAAAAGTGCGAAAAAAAAATTCTCAAAACTGGAGATATTGAATTTGCGCATCTTTTCAATAGGGTAATAAAAACAAAAAATCATTCAAATAACAATTAGTTACAATATTAATATTAATATGACTCACAAACCATTCTTTAGAAGATGTCATACATTCCTCTATGGATATGTGATAAGACAATTGCTAAAAAATTATAGCTATGTATTTTTTAACCCTCTATACATTCACTCCACCATCTGCTCCGAATCGACAATGCGATTTATACACTTATCCTTGCAATCTGCTGTTTAACATCTGTTGAGAGATGATTGTAATAAAATTGGTAAATAAATATTGCATAACTCATCCTACACTTTCAGAGTAGCACTATAGCAGCATTATATTGATGCAAAAACAACAAAATTGTAATTATCAACCATCCTTATCAATTGCAATAATTAATTGATAAATCTACAGAATAACAGCAAAAATTAGACAAATCTTCGTCTACACTATTATTCTATATGTAAAATCTTTTGCCGCTCCGAATTAGTAAAGCGCATTAATGTGGACATGAATCATTGTCGCAGCTTTACAACAAAACAACCAAACACTATTCAAGAATGTCCTCTTTTGAGATTCAGCTTCAGCTCTTATTACACCTTATTATTGCCTGAAGCTTAAGCACCACTTATCTATCTTATAAATTTCTTAAGTGGACTTCACTTGCTACGCAATCTCTATCAGACAAAGATTGTACAGATTGTCAAGCTCTAATATTCAATATGTATAGCCAAGACACTGTTAATCGTCCGCAGCGATTGAAGACTACGGACAATTCTGCAGGCAGACAAAAAAGAATGTGAGCAATCTTTGTCTACACCGCTTTAGACATAAAATATTTTTCCTGCTCCAAATCAATTAAGCACATTAATTTTAATATAAATCATTGCTGCAGCTTTGAACTTTACTGTCGAGAATATCCTCTTTGGAGATTTAGCTTTAGCCTTAACAACTTATCGCTTGAAATATTGCACCACGAATTCCTTACATGAACATCTATGCGATGTTTACAATGCAATCTTTACAAAACAAACAAAGATTGCAGACAGAATGTCAAACATTAATAGTATATTAATATTATATACGTATACATCTAAGAAACTATTAATTATCAGTAGGGATTGAAGATGATCAAAAGAAATAATTTGTTAGTAACATACAAAGACACTATAGGCGAACTTAGAAAAGTTATTACCACCTTGGTTAGTCTCATCACTGCAGCTCTACAACAAAACGAATAAGCACTATCGTCAAGAATGTCTTCTTTTGGAAATCAGCTGTAGCTCTTACAACATATTGCCTGAAATTTTGCACCACTTATCTATTCTCCCAATTTCTCACATGAACGTCACTTGCTACACAATGTTTATAAAACAAACAAAGATTGCAGACAGATTGTCAAACTCCAATATTTAACATATGAATCCAAGACACAGTTAATTGTCAGTAGTGATTGGAGACGATCCAAAGAAATAATTTGTTAGCAACATACAGACATTATAGACGAACTTAGGAATGTTATTGTTACCTTGGTTAGCTTTTCGATGGGTAGGAAAGAGGCGACTGTGTTGTGCTCTATGTCAGCTCCCGAGGGACTTCTGGACATGGTCTTCCCCGGGCGATTCTCACCTGTCGCCCCGGCCGCCGGTGCCGTCTTTTTGTTGCTCGTAATGTTGACACTTCGTCCCACATGGTTGCCCATCCCAATGGAGCCTCTGCGCGACGTTCGACAGGTTCACCTGTGCACTCTATCACTACCTAAGCATAATACAACGCACACCTCTGGAGCAGAGATAACAGAGGAATGACATTGAATAACGTAGTGCATCAAGCAAAGACACTTTCCCCTCCTACTGACTACGAACTGCGCAAGAGTCGATCAACAGCTTGTGCGCATGCTCGACGCGCAGCACCGGAAGTCGCCAAAGATCAATCTGAGATATATCTGCTCTGGACATTTGCAGTCACATAACCTTCGAAACGTCAGTTGACTATTGATCTTTGATCATACAGAGATGTCAGCTATTGGTTATTTTTTAAACACACACTTTCAAAAATGTATCCTATAATTTGTTTATTATCAAGCGTTTAATAAAGGTCGCGTACACGTTATATAACTCAAGGTTTTGACTTTATATAAAATCTTTGAAAGGTATTCTTGACAATAAATTTCGTGAAAAAAATAATAAAAAGCTGATGTAACGAACAAACGATCGCTATTGTCATCGTTACTCGTTACATTTGTTTTTTACTTTTTTTTCATAAAATTCATTGCCGTGTTTTGAGGGTTTCATGTAAAGTTAAAACATTGAGTTATGTGTACGTGTAGACCATGTTTTCTAATCGTTTAATAGTAAGCAAATAATTAGATAAGTAAAAAAAAGTGTATTTAAAAATAACCGTGATACACTTGTTTACTGAAAAAATAATTCTAAAAGACAAATTTCGACCTTGGATGTCAATAAAACCAATCGATCTTATTCTTTGATTCTTTTCAAAATCGGGCGGCCAATTTTCCAAATCCTAGGGCGGCAGAAAGGGTAAAATGACCTGCCAATCCGAAGTCTATCTGCTCGGCTGTCACTTGTGGTCATATAACATCCAAATCATTAGTTGACAAGCGGCGCTTATGTTTTTAATCGATTGTTGATTTTGTAAGACAATTGAGTGCATCAACAAGTTGTGCAACGCCGGAAGTCGCTCGAAAAACAATCGGAAATATACGCGTTCTGCTTGCATTTGTGGTCACATTACCTTTGAAGCGTCAAATGACTGCGGCATCGTCATAATCAATCGTTGTTCTCACACGACAACTGCATACAATCTCTGCATGAACAACTTTCGGAAAACCGGAAGTCCTCAAGCGACCAATCCGGAGGCTACCTGCTCGGCTGGCAATTTTCGCACATAACCACCAGTCCACCAAAGCGTCAGTTGACGAGCGGCTTTTGTTTATAATCGGTTGTTGTTGTTTTGTTGAAAAACTTGAGTGGATAAAGTGTTGTTAGTGACTAGAATGTGTGGGAAATGATTCTATCGAGAAACGGAATGGAGAGATGTTCGATTCAAGAGAAAACTGCAAGTTTCTGCTCCGAATTAATTAATTGAAGAGGTTAACCGGAATTGTTTCCAGAAATCGGCAAAAATGAGCGGCGAGGCTCAAATAACGACTATCGTTAACGATATTCTGGTAATTCCTTATTCTCAATTGTTTATTTCCTGTTCATTAAATACACCAGTGTATTCAGAAACATACAATTAGTAAATTTATGCTATAAAGATTTTATGTAGAAGAAATAGTTTGTTATTTGCTTCAAAATATTTTTATTTGTTTATGATCTTTATAGAAAGTAGAGGCAATTGAAGAAGCGTTCAGTTGTGTTTTGGTTCACAATTTGGGTCACGAAACTGACAAAATTAAGTCATGGCAATCGGAGCTGAGTACTGCGATGTCCAGATTGCCTGCAGATCAGCAGGAAGCTGGCATCAAACAGTTTCTCTCTATGGCATCAGGCATGACAAATCACAAGCGTTTACAAATGTTGCTTAGTCTTTTGGAGAGCTTGGTTACCAGCAATGTATTACCTGCTAGGTGAGTTAAATCTGCTAACAACAAATTTGTCTATTCATTTATTTATTTACAGAACAAACCCTTTTAGATATTTTTACAGTTAAGAGATACAAAAAATATTGATAGTCAACAATATTTGTGTGTGTGTTGACCATATATTGATTATAAAAATAGTATAATGATACTATTTTTCAATCATTTTATATAGCGAAATACAATGGTAGTAATTTCTATGCTAAATTTAAGATCAACTATTCGTTGGCCAAAAAGCAAATAACTGCAGAAGTTACAAAAACCCTTTGATCTCTTAAAATTGTATTTATTGTTCCTCATGACTTTGATTACTAATGCTTTTTTAAATTACTTTTCGAATGAATTTTCTTAACGATTTCTTAATGGTTTGTCCAATGATTTGCAAATGATATTTCAGATAACCTTTCTAGTGACTTTCAAATGATTTTGTAAATTATTTTCCATATGACTTTCAAATGATTTTTCGAATAATTTGAAAATTATTTATCAAATAATTTTTCTAATGTTTTTTACATGATTCTGTTAATAATTTTTCAAATGACTTTCCATCAGACTGGTATGCGAATCCATTCTGGGCTGTGAGAAACTTGTCTTTGAACTGCAGGACTTTTGGATCGAATGTTTTGGGCTGATAAGACGCATAATTGGTGGAGTAGATTACAAAGGCGTCAGGGAAATAATGAAGGTAAGTTCTGCTGAAAATATTCAAACATATAGTGTAAATCATGCTAATTGATTTACTTGATTCAGTAATCCCTAAATTAAGTTGGTACTTTAGGAGAAATTCATTTTCAATAATTCATATTTATTGCAGGGATGTTCAGAAAAGGCACAGACCATTCCAGCTAAGCTAAACGCATCAGTACAACCACAGCTCAAAGCACTGGAGCATGTCTTTGAGAATATTTTTGATAGAAACGCCTGTTTGCTTCCGAGCTACTTTATAGTGACGGAAATTCAGAAAGGCTATCCGGAAAATAGGAATTGGCCCCATTGGGTAATGAAATTCAGTCAGATCATGTTACGAAACAAATTTTTTGGTTCTGAGAAGATCAGCTAATTCACGTCGTTTATTTCCTACAGAAACTGGCAAGACTGTTATCAAGCTTCGTTGAGAGTTTTCGACCGGTTGCGCAAATGGTCTCGATAATCGGCCACTCCAAAATGCTTCCCGTCGTCGAACACACAGGTTACGCAGACCATCTTATCAATCCTTGGCTCTTGGATCCAACGACTCTTAAATTTTCCCTCAAAGGCAATTTGCCTTACGATCCTGACTTACTTAAACCTCAGACGGAGCTTTTAAGATACGTTCTTGAGCAACCGTATAGCAGAGACATGGTCTGTTCGATGTTAGGCTTACAAAAGCAAGTGAGTATTACAGTTTAAACGATAATGACTTTATCGTTTATCAATATTTTTTTAGTTAATATTTGAACCACTGAGTCGATCTACGTCATGTACTTACGACAATCTTATGTGAAAACATCTTCACCGTTTCGTGACCCTTCTTGGAGAAAATTGTGACCAAATTTACCTTTTTTTGCTTAATAACCCTTTTTGAGGACATATTGACGAAACTCACTTATTTTGCCGAATGGCCGTAACGCTTTTCAAGGAAATTTTGTCCAAATGAATTTTTTTTTCGAATGGTCGTAACGGTTTTTCAGGATATCCGGGCGAAAATTTCATTTTTTTGCACCGAATGGTCGTAATTTCACGAAGTAATTTTGTCTAAACTCATTTCTTTTCCGAATGGTCATAACGCTTTATGAGGACTTTTTGTCCAAATTCACTTTTTCCTCATTTTTCCTTAACGCATCCGAAGAACAAAAATGTTTTTGAGGACATTTTGTTCAAACCCACTTTTCCAAAAATGCCTGTAACATTGCCTGTTTGTTGATGCCTTTACGAGGACATTTTGTCCAAATTTTCGTAACTCTTTTTGAGGACACTTTGTTCAAACTCCCTTTTTCCCAAATGTCCGCACGCTTTATGACAGCATTTTGTCCAAATTCACTTTTCCTTCAAATTCCCGTAACGCACCGTCAGAACATTTTGTCCAAATTCACTTTTCCTTCAAATTCCCGTAACGCACCGTCAGAACATTTTGTCCAAATTCACTTTTCCTTCAAATTCCCGTAACGCACCGTCAGAACATTTTGTCCAAATTCCCGCAACGCTTTTTGCGGAAATAATGTCCAAATTCATATTCGCCCGAATATCCGCAACGCTTTGAGAGGACATTTTTTCCCTCCCTAAAGATGTTTTCACATTCAACACATCTTTCATCTATTTAAAAAATTGTTACACTCGACTGGATTGACCAAGTCGACGTTTCTACATCAAATGATTAAACATAAATTTACCAAATCACTTGATCAGCATAAGCAACGTTGCGTCGCCCTGGAAGAGCAAATGGTCGAATTAGTGATTCTCGCGATGGAAAGATCGGAGAATGAAACGGCAGCAACCGGCGAAGGAATGGACGGAACAGTAGCGAATCACTGGGTGTGGTTGCACCTCTCTTCGCAATTAATCTACTTTATACTATTTCAATTCGCGTGCTTCCCTAGTATCGTAATGGCGATTCATGAGAAGCTAGCGAGTCGCGATCTCCGTAAAGGTCGAGACCATTTGATGTGGGTGTTATTGCAATTTATTTCCGGCAGCATACAACGAAATCCGGTAATTTTTAACACATTCATCAATCCAAATCGGATGATTTTGTCAACTTTCGCTGATCTCCTCGATTTCGTACGAATTTTCTGCAGCTATCAAACTTCTTGCCAGTTTTGAAGCTGTACGACCTTCTCTATCCAGAAAAAGAACCGCTGCCTGTTCCCGACTACAATCAAGCACTTTGCACTCATCAAATGGCAATTACTTGCATCTGGATTCATTTGCTGAAAAAAGCGCAGCAGGAACATTCGAATATTCACAGACCAGTTCCACTCGCTCTCAAGGCACATCATGAGTATGTTAACTATATTTTACTCTTCCAGACTTCATCTTATTCATTGATCGCCCTAAAAAAACTCCGAAATATTAAGGATCTACTTTGACGTCAGATTGAGTTTAAAAAACTTCAGAAATTGCATGGGTTTCAACGCATTAAATGTGAACTTTATAAGCAATATTTAGTCCCCAAACTTCTCATTTGTCAATAACTAGATTCATTCTTTTTTTTTTTATCACCTTACTGAACGTTTCGATGCATTCAATAGATTCCTACAACATCTAGTCATGCCAAATACTTCACTGTGTATGGGTTCAGACTACAGAATTGCGCTCCTGTGCAACGCTTACTCAACGTACCAGGAATATTTCAGCAGGCCAATGGCGACGCTAGTTGATACCGTTCTTGGTACACAGAAGGTTAACATCTCTCAGAGTTACATTTTATTAAACCTTATTAACGTACACTTCGTATAAATCGATTTTCTCTTTCCCTGATTCACAGAGTCAACCTCAACAGCCTTTGCCAACAAATTTACAAAATAATGCGGCATTGGCTACCGGTCCGATAACTCCTCTATCAATGTCGATACTTGACTCGCTAACGGTTCATTCCAAGATGAGTTTGATTCACAGCATCGTCACACACGTTATTAAACTTGCTCAATCGAAAAGCAACATGCCTCTTGCGCCTGCGCTTGTTGAGACTTACAGTAGATTGTTAGTTTACACGGAAATCGAGAGTCTGGGAATCAAAGGTTTCATAAGTAAGTCTATCGACAATCTCACATTTTTAAATCAAATTTTATTATGCAAATTCTATAATCTAGGCAATTATTTTCAACAGGCCAATTGCTACCTACGGTTTTCAAATCTCACGCTTGGGGAACTCTCTACACTCTTCTGGAGATGTTCAGCTACAGAATGCATCATATACAACCACACTATAGAGTACAAATTTTATCACACCTTCACAGTCTCGCCGCAGTACCGCAAACAAATCAGACCCAACTTCATTTGTGGTAAATATCAAAGATCAAAATGATTCTATTGTTTTTTTTAAAACATTCTTGCATGATCGAAATCCGCCTACGTACAATTTAAGGACATGAAATTTTCTACTCATAACATACAAAGTATGTGAAAAAAGGAAGTATTGGAATTTAAAAAAATCGACTATTGGATTTTTTATATGTACTTCTTTTTTCACAACGCCAGCATGGTGATCTCTGGTCAGGGAAATCGGGGAAAAGTCAGGGAATAGTAAAAAGGTCAGGGAAATTAGGGAAAAGTGAAGGAATTGTTTAGTAAGTCAGGGAAAAAAAAATTAAGAGTAAAACTAAGAAACTGAAATTTGCACAAAATTCATTCTGAATATTAACCAACATTTATTTTTTATTTTTCAAGTCATGTATGACGCAAACTTTTTTGGATTTTTTGGACTAGACCGCATTTTATTTTGTGTCCGTCATCATAATTCTGTAGGTCATAAAATGGTAATTGCATCAATATTTTTAAGATTTCATAATTGCCGATTCCAAAGGTCGTGAAACAGTTCGGAAAATGGATTTTTACTTTAATATTTCAGGAAGTTATATTTTGTTCATTTCGGTGTAATTCCCTGAAAAATTGAAACAGTCATAGAAGTTGACATCTTCATTCGCGTTACCAATTTGAGATATAAAATGTTATTTAGTTCGTTATTTTTAAATGTTTATACCTTTTCGTCACGAAGAAATTCGTTGGATTTATTAATTCGACGACCGTAAACTTTCTGTTTTGCGTCCACGCGATTACTAAAACGTGCGAATACTCCTAGTATCGCGACATCCTAATGAGCATACATTTCATTAGAACATTAAAAACGCTCTCTGGTTGTCGCACGAAAATGTTTGATAAAAATAGATTTCGATTTCGAGACAACTACTGAAGGAACTGTGAAAACGTTTCTAAAAATCGTCGGACCGTCATTAATTGGATTTTTGTTATCGCACATTGAACTGGTGTATAAAAATTACATCAGAAAATACTTTTTTTGATGCTCCAAAAGTTAGGAAAATTTTGTAATCTGGTCATGGAAAAGTGAGGGAATTTTTTTAACTGATTTTATTGGCTACCATGTCTAGAAAAAAATGTATTACAATAAAAAATATTTCGAATTTTCAAATTCTACAAATGAACGATTCGATTTTAAAAGTCTCAAAATATTTTATATTTTTTTCTGTCATACAAATAATTAGAAAATGTATTTGTATGATTTTAAATGTCGAAATATCTTTTATTTTATTACATTATTACACATATCGTTGAAATTCTTATGATATTTTATTGCGAATTGCAATCGTCTAGTGTCGAGAGTACCGCACTGAGAATGATCACGGGCCTAGGATCCGCGGAAGTTCAGCCACAACTTTCGAGATTTTCATCGGAACCGAAGACTCTCGTTTCCTCCGATTCGGAGGAGTTGAATAGAGCGCTAGTTCTGACTCTTGCTCGTTCCATGCACGTTACGAGTAAGTTGTACTAACGATTGAAACCGGTTGAGAAATACCAAAGCGAATAATGGTGCTTATGTTGATTGGTTTTCGAAATTACTGGATTCACAGGCACGGGCGCCGATTCTCTGAGCGGTACATGGTGCAAGGAACTCCTCAATACGATAATGCAGAACACCCCGCATTCATGGGCTCAACATACGTTGGAATGCTTTCCGCCCGTTCTCAGCGAATTTTTCCAGCAAAACAGCGTGCTCAGAGAAAACAAACAGCAGATAAAGGTCTTCATATTATAAATTTACAAACTATCATGATTGATTTATGAAATAATGAAAGAGATACTTGAAATTCAGATATTGAATTTCTACCAGAATAAAAATCGCTGTTTTTGCTCCCTCATAGAGGAAGCAAAAAGCTTTCGTGCAAATTTGATAAAGATCCGTAAAGTGATTCAGATTTTATAAGACATAGAATTTTCAAAAATCCCTGTATATTCTCCAGCTTCCGCAATTTTTTAACTGATAAGCTACATAGTTCTTGTGTGAAAAATAATAGTCGGTATTGAATTTGGGCAAAATCCATGAAGCGCCTTAGAAAGTAGTTTGTAAAAAAGGAAATATAATGAGAAAGCAATGTGCAGGTTCTACTTCGCATCCTTTTTTCAAAAATCAAGTCACCAGTCATTGATTAATGCTTCATGAAATATTTTAATTCGATGAAAATTAGAAAGCCGTTGAAGAGGAATATAGAAACTGGGCATCCATGAGCAACGAGAACGACATAATCGCACATTTCTCTGTTCCGGGAACGCAACCGCTGTTCCTTTGTCTTCTGTGGAAAATGATTCTCGAAACGGACAGGATAAGTCCCATAGCGTATAAGTACGTACCGTTACAATTATTTATCATTACGACAATAATTTCTTCATGAATTCCGAAAAATTGTGCTAATTGATGGTCCATTTTCCGCAGAATATTGGAAAGAATCGGTGCTAGAGCTTTGTCAGCTCATCTTCGCAAATTTTGCGACTATCTTGTATTCGAGTTTGCAAATAGTGTGGGCGGTCAGCACGTCAACAAGTGCGTCGACACGATAAACCTTATGATCTGGAAATACAACATCGTGACGATAGACCGACTTATTCTATGTCTCGTGAGTGTTTTAGAATTTTTTTAAGAATTTTTCGTCAAGCTTATAAGATATCATTAGTAGAGTTGTAAATCCCCATTAATTCGAGAAATATATACTCTACAGTATAGTTTGTTTGGTAATTATGATTTCGTAATAATAATCCGCAGAGATTACATAATGATCTGTAAATATTCGAAAAGCAGCAAAAAATAGTCATTTTCGCTCAAGTATTGGAGAAAATAGTGGAAAAAATTAAAGACTCCCGTCTTCCATTACATCCTCAATGCACCAATTACGTTGTTCTATATTTTCATAAAGATTAGAATAATATTCTTTTGATAATCGATAGATTTTGCAGTTTTTCCAAAGTTTACACATTGGATTATAATCGCTGCATGTGATTATTATGAAACCATAATTACAGCACGAACCGTTTTACCATCTTTATCACGATTGTTATTAGACATTCACTATTCTGATTATTAGTATATTTATTGTGTTATGTAAAACACTTAGAACATTTCTTTTTACAGCCTAAGTTGATCTCTGCTTATTTTGATAGCCGCGAATTGCATCTTAAATAAACGCCTTACCGCTAATTTATTTCTTTAAAGGCACTGAGAACTCAAGAAGGCAACGAAGGACAAGTGTGTTTCTTCATAATTCAACTCTTGCTGCTGAAAGCTTCTGAACTTCGCAACAGAGTTCAAGAATTCGTGAAGGAAAATTCACCGGAGCATTGGAAACAATCCAACTGGCATGAAAGGCATTTGGCCTTCCATCGCAAGTTTCCGGAGACATTTGCGCCCGAGGGCATAATGGAACAAACGAGTGGCGGTCCCAGTCAGTACCAGAGTCTTCCTGTCTACTTCGGCAATGTTTGCCTGAGGTTCCTGCCGGTTTTTGACATAGTCGTCCACAGATATCTCGAAATTCCTCCTGTCACGAAGAGCCTAGAGATTCTTCTTGATCACCTCGGCTGCCTATACAAATTCCACGATCGGCCAGTTACTTATCTGTACAACACGCTTCACTATTACGAGAGAAAATTGCGCGACAAGCCGCCACTTAAGCGTCGGCTCGTATCTTCGGTTCTCGGCTCTCTCAGAGAGATTAGAGCGCCCGGATGGGCGCTTTCCGACGCTTATCATCTTTTTATGACTCGTCCCGTCGACGACGTGTCCTGGGTACCCGAATTGGACTACTATATCCGACTCGTTCGGAGGATTGTCGAAAGTAAGTGCCAATTTCAAATATCGAACCGATTAATTAATGGTATATTTTAGGGCGGAGAAATTTCTTGACTTTTCGTTTGAATACATATTTTCACAGGGGCCTACAAAATAAGTGATTTAGGTTTTCTTTTTTTCTTTTTTGTATTCATTTGCCTCTACTATCGTCCTTGATATATTTAAATATCTATCTCAACCCGTACACAGACACAAACAAGCTGATAACTCGAATTGCCACGTTACTTCCCGTTAATTTGTAACTTTCATGAATATTCTGTTTCTCGTAAAATAGTTCATAATTATAGACAAATATAGCGTACTAAAACGGCAATACAAATTTTTTTAGGTATTAAAAAAAAATTGAATTCATAACATTCGAATGGCTTAATCGATGTTTAAAAAATTTGGTACTAATTATTAATCTAAAACAGTCGATTCATGGACTAGACTTGAGCCCAATATCTTGATAAATGAAAATCTTAGAGCATGATAAGTAATTTTGCGAAAAATTCTAAATGTCATAATTCTGGAACTACAAAACGAATTCGTGACAAATCTAGATTTAGCACGAAAAGATTACAGACAAAGCTACCCACATTATATATGTGTACCAAATTCCAGAACGATATCTTTAAAATTGCGTACGCTATCGTGGTAACAAGAATACGAACATACACACACACGTACAGACTTTTCATACGAATAATTTACCCCGAAAAAATGTTTTTCTTTCTCACGGAATCAAATCGTCCTCAAGGAAAAAGCAACGACAATAAGTAAACAAAAAACGTACGATACGAACTTCGTAATTTCCTTATTTCAGCGATGACTGGAACGCCGCATTTTCCGGGTGTCGACTGGCGCTTTAACGAGTTCCCGAATCCGGCAACGCATGCACTTTACGTTACGTGCGTAGAGTTAATGGCTGTGCCAGTGGCTCCAGAATTTGTAGCGAATGCTCTGCTCGACGTAGTGGCGAAAGGGTAAGAAAATAAGTGAAAATTAGTAGCGTGCATTCGTAAAATAAAGGACTGGCTCATGATTCATACTCCCAATCACTCTCTATGCAGATACACCGTGATACCAACGAAGGAAATACATTTATGGATAAATTGCGTGGGGCTTTTGATGGCAGCTTTGCCGGAATGTTACTGGCTCGCTCTCTACGATCGTCTCGTCGAGACTGCCAACAGTCCAGGACTTGCTAAATGGCAGTACAACAACCTCACGCCTTTCCAGATGTTCAATTTCGACACAACGCACAATTGTCTTCTCGAGAATAAATACAGCTACATGCTCGCCCTCGCTCATTCGATTTGGCATCACGCAGGAGTCGGACAGATTACCACGATGCCGCAGTAAGTATCGTTTTATTATCGTCAGCTCGAAACGAAAATTATTTTTTTCCAGTCCGTGAACATATTGGTTTTAACGATAAGAATGCAGAAAATAAGATTTTAAGAACGGAAAAATGCAATGGACCTCAGTTTGAAAAGTGTTGAAAAATGCAAATGGTGATTTCTCACAGATTCATCAAAGAAAAACTCCAGCCCGTCGTGACGAGCGAGGAACAACTGATATTCGCGTGTCACCTTATAGGACCAACTCTAGCGCGATTTAACGTCGAAAGGCCTCGATGCATAGTCGAGCTTTCGGTTAGTCTGTACGAAATGCTCGAGCAGGTCGATCGCGCCCAGACGCAGCTGAAATACATGGATCCAGTTTGCGATCTGCTGTATCCTTTTTTACATTACGAAAAATTCGACATCGATTTAACGATTTTTTTGTTTGTTTGTTTATTTATTTTCGCAATTTTGGTTTTTTCCTTAACAAGACAAATAGATATCACATAAAATACATGTTCGTCGGTGACATGATGAAGACTGACGTGGAGTGCATTATACGAAGACTCAGGCCGGCGTTGCAGATGCGACTACGTTTCATCGCCCACCTCAACATCGAAGAGATCCAGTCGACGTAGCGCGATCTCCTCTCCAATTAAACAATTTTCTTCTTTTACTTAATCGACGAATACTGCACGCGTGTATGTATGAAGAGGCAGTGGCGGGTTCCAAAGTAAGATTCTTATATTTTTTTCACATACACGAATACACTATCATGTATTCAATCCTATATCGTCGAATCGGATTTAAAGGTCGCTTCCTCCAGACTCAGGTCACGAATCAATTCGTCCGTCGCTTGTATACTGTCTATACGAATTTTAGGTATTGTGGTCCCTTTTTCGCTGAAAAATCATGGGAATTATTTTTGGTTGTCACTTTTCCGAATAACCGCATTATTGAGAGGCGACTTATATTTTTCCAATGGCGAAATAAATGATAATGGCAATCTATCAAAACGATACCACTTGACTTTTCGTTTTCTTTTTCATAGATAGTGCGTTGTTTTCGTGAATTAAAAAAAAATGTCGAGATTTTAATGTCAGAACAGTCAGAATCGTCCAAAGCACCGGGAAAAGTGGTTTAGAAAAAGTGTCCGTATGTATTTTTCATGAAAACAATTGAAAAATAATATATTGCTGTTTAGTACATGCTTTGAGGAATTCGTACTCTTTATTTCCCGTTTGGCCGTTCTTCGATTTTTCCTTTTTGGAACCTTCGCCACATTCTTCGTCCTCGTGTGAAATAAGTCCTGGATCTGGAGGCAACGAAGAATTTTGTTCCACGTCCGTTGCCTCGTCGGCCTCGGAGTTACTTGATCGTTTGCGACCAGCGTCCAGTCGATTTTTCAAATCGAAAATATTGCCGATCGCTGTGCAAATGTTTCAATTATCAAAGACGGATTATATTTTTATGCATTTTTGTAAGGAATAAATATATATTCTACCTCTCGATGCTGGCGTTTCCATGGACTTTCCGCCTGGTATTCCCGGCAGAAGCTTTTTCCACTTCGCAAATGGAGTTTCCTGCGCCTGACCTCTCTTCTCTGCGATTTTAAACATTTTCCGTCGCTCCTCTGTCCTTTCCTGACGCAATTGAATCTGGATAAAAAATTCAGATTCGTGAATTAAATAAAAGAGTATTCAGACTAACCACAATTTTCATCAAGATCTAATTGCAATTTTTCATACCTTCAAATCGTTATTGGCTTCTCTGAGTGAATTTGCCAGCGAAACCATGTAGTAAATTATCAGCGCCATCAACACGATTAAAGGGATGACGATTCCAGGGGAAGCTATGTAATCCAAACATCTATAGAATAGATAAACCAGCGTTCAACATTTTTATTATTTAGAGGAGATTTTTATCTTCTGGTGAAAAACAAAATTGCTTTTGCAGAGGCCTATTTTTTAAATTCTTCAACCGGTTAAGAATATGTTCTACCTTTATCATTGAAATTCCCAAAAATCACCAAGTTATAATCCATTTCATACCCGCTTTCAACTCATCGTACATCGACAGTGTGAAAGAAATGTGAAATCCGGTGAATCTAGTGCTTGCAGCTTAGGGTGTAAAAATAACTGTACCGTGCAATTGTGGGGTACAATACACAAATAACAGACCTCTGCTCTATAAAATCTGGCACAGGAGATTAGCATACAAAGTAAGTACTCCATAAGTCTCCGTGAGTCGTATACGTTATTGTAAACACTGTTTTTCTCGAAACAGCTTTTTTGCAACTAGTGCGGGTGATATCTAAATAAACTATGGGATCTATTGTCTTCAATTTTTATCAGCGTATTCATTCGATATTCTTTAATCGTTTCACTAACTGAAAGTAATGCATTAATATTTTTTTTTGTAGCGAAAATATCGGTCAATTTTTTTTGCCTTAATCATTAGTTTGAGTTTAACACACCATAGAGGTCTCGATTATTATTATTTTTTTTTATTGTTAAACGATAGCTATATATACGTGAAGTAAAGTGTTCTTGGTTTTTTTTCAATGATCTATTAATAAGAAAACTCCAAACGAATGCGAAGGGTATAGAAGTCGTATTTTGGAGAGAAAAAAAATTTGGAGAGAAAAACATTTTTTTTGTAAATATGTCATACATTAATGGATTCACATGAAAAATTTCACATCAATCCGTTGTATAGTTTCTCCATTAGAAAATATTTTAAAAAGCGGTAAATGTACCGTAAACAAAAACCCCGCTTAAGAAATGTTCGTAAAATGCAATGGAAATGTTCTCACTTGTGCAACGTTTTCCCTGGCAGAGCGTTTTTCAGACTCTGCGTAGCCATGTGATAGATCTTTCGATATCCAGAAAATGGTCCGCAGTGCCACGAAGGTTCTACCCAAACGATTGCGTAACCGACGGGCAGTACGCACAAAAACAACATCGTCAATAGTAGAGCAAGATAAAAGTTGTTTGACCTGAACACCACAAAATTTCAGTCAATAAGATATTCCTGAAAATTGAACGTCAAACTACAGAGGATCTCAAGGGAAAAATGCAAGAGAGGAGAAGACGTTTATAAAGTTTTCAAAGAAAGAAATAAACACGAATGCATTAAATCCCC
This sequence comes from Tromatobia lineatoria, assembly GCA_949699805.1. Taxonomy (NCBI): domain Eukaryota; kingdom Metazoa; phylum Arthropoda; class Insecta; order Hymenoptera; family Ichneumonidae; genus Tromatobia; species Tromatobia lineatoria. The sequence goes on from OX453037.1 coordinate 20,245,108, forward strand.
AGTAAAAAGCTAGGAATAAAAATAGAAGAAATGAATGAAAAACATAAAAATCTCAATGAAATTTGGGAATGTATTACCATTAAGTTTTTCAAATATTGTGACGTCATTTATACGAAACTTTGCTGGAAAACTACGTTAAAAACCGAACAAAACGTATGAAGCAATGGACTAATACCTAGAAGCTCGGAAAACAATCTCATGCGGCACATTACAAGTGAGAACGGCCCACGATCGCAGGTACATGAGAATTCCAAGCTTCAGAAGATTCAGCGCAGTTAACCCAGGACTGAAGAACATCCCCATCCACACTAGTCCCTGATTGTTCACAAGATGAAGAATATTCTCCGCTATCTTAAAGTCACCGTACTGCGGAAATTGCTTCTCTAGATCCCAGCACCAACAGGTATTCATGTGGCGAATGAAAAGTGCTCGGAAAAAGTCAACGCCTAGTGTGGCAATTACTGTGAGAACCTGCGAAGTAGTAATAAATTATTACATCCAAATCCAAGGAGTTATTATGAGAGGTCCATTTTTTGGCCGTAACGCAAAAATTATAACTATTTTTCATTGGAAACCGTACCAAATCCATCATAGTGAGCTTGGCGAGCTCCTGGCCGAACATAGTCTCCCAACATAATTTCCGCAACTTTCTTCGGGTCGTCATATTTAATTTCTTCACCGCAGCTAAAGTAACTGGAAAACTTAACTTTATAATAACTACGATGACATTTCAGCCTTAGAAATAACTGATAAACATTTTTTCACATTTTTTTTAAATACGACTTTCCTTCAGGAATACATAATATCCACACTGTTAGAAAAGATTGGAAGTTTTTATGCATAAACTCGTCATCGAAATTTAATAAACAATTGTGGTACAAAATTCATGTACTTTCCCAGTAAAATTAAAGAAAATTATTAAAATCCAAATACTTTTACTGTGAAATTGAAATAAATTATTGAATATGATGTAACATACATGAATTTTACATTACACTTGTATACTAAATTTCGTATACTAGTTTATGACTAAAAACTTCCAATAAAAGTACATTTAATTTCAAGCAGATTTTTTTTACAGTGCAGATAAAAATATATTCAGTATCAGTATTTAATAATTCTTCGTCAGTGATAATTATTATCTTTTTCTTGTTTAAAGCAATCACTTCAGATGATTAATCCTTCAAAACAACATCGTGCTCATTGTTCAAATGAATCGCTTATTTATTTGATCTAAAAAGTTCTTAGAGTACTCCTAATTTGTCTATTAGCCGGATTTCTACCTGCTGCGTTTTTCCTATCTTCGTTGGATCTGCAAGCGTCGCAAATCCTAACGTAGCATCCGACGAGTCTCATTACTGGCGTATCGAGAAGTGTATTCGCAGTAGTTTCCATGATATTAATAGGACTAGTTGTCTCTACATCCGTCTCATTGCTCCAATCGCTCGTGGAATCATTGAATTCCGTCGACGAAGAAGGTAAAATAGTTGTCGAATTGTTTTCCGAAGGGTCGTCGTATTGAGACGCGTCGTAATACTCGTAGTTGCTTTGGCCTTCAGTGTCTCTGCTGTAATATCTGTTCCAACTAATTGCAGTATCAATTCGAGACGGTGAAGAGTTTAGGCTTGTAGATTTTGTGGTATTTAGAAGGCTGTCTCCATTCGTGGATCCAAAATCCAAGAAACCATCGATCCCTAAAAGCGTTTCATCTGGAGAGTCATTTGAATGCGACCCAAAAAAATTACTTCTATCGTTTGGTGTATTGGACGTCAAATTGGACATCAGCACAAGACTCATAGCTGCCATTGTTGATGAAACCACAGATCCGTAAGAAGGTTCGTCGCATGGCACTGAAACTCTGCTACAGTTCGAAGATAACAACGTGAAATTGTCGTCATCGGCCATTGGCTTGAGGCTCTTTAGTTCGATTTCCTGAAATAAATTATTGTGAAATGACCTGATAAATATGAGAAGATGAAGATTCTTACCATATCTCCTATTTTGTCGAAGAGAGCGAAAATCATGGAATAGAGGTTGAGAAGATTCAACACCATGATCCTGGAAAAGAAAGGAAAAGAAATTGAACTTTTATTGCAATGCGAGGAGAGGTAACCAATCGTTTTCTAATTGCTAGTTAGAATCAAACTTTCCACTATTTACAATTTTAGTTATTGTATCTTAGAGAATTTGCGATTAAAATGCGCTTATTAGTCTGTTGTATTTGAGATAGGTAAAGTATTTCAAGAAACAGACCAATTTGGGCTTCCTATTTCACGCTTAACATCATTGTTGTTCAACAAATCGAATGTTCGAATTAACTATTGTTACTTTAAAGCCTTACTAAAATTACTTACGATTAATAATACCGGACAGAGGCCAAGAATTATTAATAAAAAAATTAGGAAGAATGTTAAATCGCGTTTAATATTTTAGATCATTTGAAATATGAAAATTCTGAAAAAAAATCCCGAAAATGAAGCTTTCTCTGTAACGGATGAAAATGGTTACTTTTCAACAGAGTTGGGCAAAATTGCAATGCTTTATTTTTTTAATGCATCACTGGTTTTAACCCATTATTTCGAAAAAGGATAATGGAATTCGGATCCACTATACATTACTTTTTAAATGAGTTACGGAGCAGAGATCCAGCACCCATTATTTAAAAAATGTTTAATGGAGCAGCGATCCATCAACCATTACGTTTTAAATGTTTAATAGAACATATGTCCAGCGCCCATTTTAAAAATGATGTTTAATGGCGCAGCGATACGGCTACCATTACTTTTTTAATGGGTAATGAAGCAGCGTTACGGCTCCCATTCGTTTTTTACTGGGTAATGGAGCAGAGATACGGCACACATTATTTTTCAGTGGAGCAGTGCTATAGCTCCCATTACTTTTTTAATGGGTAAAGGAGTAACAATCCAGCACCCATTACTTTTTTAATATGTGTACAACGTTACTCAAATCGTTTCCGCCTAACTCTGTCTAACTCTGCCTAATGGACTTAGAAAGGGTTACACAGAATTAGGTGGAGACGATTTGAGTAACATTGTATACATATTAAAAAAGTAATGGGTACTAGATTCCTGCTCCATTACCATGTCTATTACCCATGTTTTTTTAGTTATTTCATGATGCATTATTTTTACATTAAAAATCTAACAACGCTGCTTTTCAAAGTCATTGAAAATTAGGCTGACCATCTTAAAAGCCTAACGTAAACGCAGTACTCACCTACCCAGCTGAAAACGAAGCTGCTTCCTTGGATGGTAATTTTCAAATATACCAAGAATCTCAAAGAATATCGGAAAGATATAAGAGATCAGAGACATAACAATTGTAATCTCATTTTGTCGCCACCAGCCGCTGTTTGCCTCGGGTTGAGTGCTCCTCGCGACGACTTCAACAACCGCGTAAGCGGAAATCACTAGTAGAGAGATTACAGCGATATTGACGAAGACACGAACGGTGATAATTTTCCAACTGCAATAAAAATGTGAGTTACGCCAGTCAAACGATTTACTGATCACTTGATGTCACTTTGCTAACCGTCCAAGTTTCTTCTCTCTTTCAGCTTCCTCGAGAAGTGCCTCTTTGAAGCCCAAAACAATACTGGCAATCCTATTGTGAGCTGTTTCCGGATTGCCAATCATAAAGTCCCAGCCTGTGAAGAGTTTCCAGGAGAACGCGCACTCGTCTTCCTTCTCCGAAAGTTTGCTCATTCGCGAGTTCTCGGCCATTCTGTGAGGAATAAGAGCGAAAAAAATGCTCAAATAACTATCAGCATCGACTTAAACCTTCCATCAAAGCTTTGTTCATTACTTGCGAAGTATCGCGACGAAACTGTAGGTGTAAACAACCAAATTGGCGAGAAAATAAGCCAATGGAAGTTTGTAAACTCCACCGGAAGTATCGACGTTGGTGTACCATCCGTAAAAGAAGGGAGAGTACTTCAAAACTCCCTCAAACTCCCATAGAGTTATGAGATGTTTAGACTTGGCCACTTCTTCGGGTAACATGATCTTCCGCTCGCCAGCTTCTTCAACGTTACTTGTCCACACTTCAGGGATCGCTACGAAGGCCGCGAGAATCAATGACACAACGAGATTTATCCAAAATAACCATCGCAGGAAGATGAAATAAGAAGCCACTGCCGAACCGAAGTGGGACTCTATTTCCTTTATTCGAATCTCCCAAGGGACCATTAAGGTTTGCAGGTTCACCAGTTCACGTTTGAAGTACTGCCATTTCTGAGAAAATTTGTAGAGCATCATTGTTTTTCGTTTTTTAAGCGATATTCCATTTTTTTTACGTTTGAAAAACGTTTTTGATTTTATTTTATGAGTAAAATGATCTTAATTATTATCGTGTAACAGTAACAAAACGATGTTTCATCTTTTGACTATGCATAAAGGAAGTTCAATCATGATCAAGTTTCTCAATAAGTCGTGAGAAAAATCGTACCGTGTGATCCACCTTTTACTTTTCAACGCACAAAGTAAATCATTCGATCTTTTCAAAAATATTTATTTGACATTTTAACTTGTTGGGATTTTTAAAAAATTCGGACATCTATTTATAAACGCTGTAGATCGTTATTGCTTATTAATAACACTCGCATGGATTATACTTTAAATATTAATGAAACATAATAATAAAGTTTTGCAACTTTTATCATAACAAATTGTAAGGAGTTTGCTTTTTATTAATTTAAGTTTTGGCATATCTCGTTTATAGAAATAAAATAGAATGTACATTTTTATATCAGTTTTGCCTATCAAAGAAATGATTTAACCAGAAAATAAAGCAAAAGCTCTTACTTTATTAACAAAAAGCGATGCACTGGCCACAGCGTCGCGAGTATTTCTGCTCAGAGCGAGTCTCTCTTGAAGAGCACCTTCGTGACTTCTGACATAAGCCTTCGCTTGCTGTACGAGCTTAACTTTTCGTCGCAAAGGCCAAGGTTGTAGTTTCACCGAGCTTAAAACTTCCTTGTGCAGTTTCAGGTTCTCAAATATTTGTTCCTGAGACCCGGGTTCCTGAAGTTCTTCCATCGCCATATCCGCTTCAATGGAAATCGCTGTGCTGAAGAAATTCGCAAAATCCTCGAAAACTGTGACGAACAAACTTTCACAAAAAATTTTTAAAAAATTCTACGCACTCTCCAGAACTCGTGGTAAAAACTGACGATCTTCGTCGCGACATTCCCGCAAAAACTTCGTCATCGGCAAACGACGATTTTCGACGCTTTCTTCTCTTGCTTCTTCTTGAAGAGTTGCGACGTTGAATTATCGCGCAAACCGACGCTGAATAATCGTCCTCAACCTCGTCTCTGTCTCCCGCCTCGGAGCCACGATCTGTCGGGTAATTTACCGATCAAAAGTCGCTATTCAAGCGCTACCGATTTTTAGCCAAAAAATTGAATTTACTTTTATTTTCAAGATACAAAAACAATCGAATAAAAATATCGAGTGCTCCTTTGTACCTATATTTTGATTATGCACGAAAAATTCCCGAATAGAAAATAATGTGGCACTTTGATTTTTGGAAGTCATTCAATAAATCAAATAATGTAAAATATTCAGATCTTGTTATGCGATGAAATCACTGTTACGAGATATCCATTTTGCTTTTTTATACGGTAATGTTGTACCAAAAATAAATGAAGAAAATACGCTATTTACTTAAAATCGGTATAGCTTCACCCTCAATACCGTTTTTCAAAGCCTAAAGAAAAACCTACCGCTTAAGAAAGTCGGTGACAGTGGCATATCGGTTCTGCTGACTGTAGACGACGGACGGAAGACAGAGTCTCCGTTATCTTGGCCAATTTTCTTGCAGTTTTTTTCTTGAAGCGCGAACGTAACGCTAGGCCGATCGGTCGGCGAATCCACCTGCGATTCGTCGAAAAATGCTCAATAACGGAGAACAGAGTTGTAGAAAAGAAAAGATCGAACGAGTATCTTCCGAAATCGGGCGGCCCGAGCCGTGTACTAAAGACTACTAGGATATTACCACCGAGACCTCGCCAAGTGAAGCGCGAATTATTTGCCGCACCCTGACTCACCACGAGGTTCGCCCTATGAAAGCCTGGGACCTGAAGAATGCGGTCGAGCTTTGAGGGGGCGGCGGTCAGAAAAGAAGAGACTCGCCACACCTCATCTACTCTCGGCTAATCACTCTTCGGTACCCCCCGCGTTACCAGTATGGTATGCGTGCTTTCACGACGTTATCTGGAAATTCTGGATGGCCGGGGGCGCGAAAATCACCTCATCGACATATACCCGAAGAGCGGGGCAGCGGGAAATGGCCATTAAGGTTGTACCACGTTCACATTCCCAATGAAAAGTTTTATCCGATTAGAAATAACGTTCGTGACATATCTAAATAAATATTCATATTTTTGAAAATAATGAAAACATGTTTTTGCTCATAACAAAGCCAATTATTAGTACTTAGATTTTTTTTTTTAATGCTAATGACAATTTCAGGTAACAAGATTTTGTTGTTGTTGAGGAGACTCCGTACAACACGAACTGCTTTAGTGAGGTTGTCTAAATTCAGTATCAGAAATTGCATCACTTCGGCCGAGTTTCATACTGAGTTTCACTCGATAGAGGAAAATTCATTCATGTTGAAGTGATAACGGACATTTACAAAAATTTGTAGAATATTGCGCGTGTAGGTTCTGACATCGCAGCCAAATTCGTTTTCTGTATGATGTATTTATGTAGAATATTACAAATGTAGGATTTGACGGATGTAGAAAATTACGCTTGTAGGCTTTTACATTATGTTCATTTTGAGGAAATTAATCAAATGTAGGATATTTCAAGTGCAGGAAATTGGACATGTAGGTTTTTACGTTTGTGCCTGTTCTGTGTAGGATACTACAGATGTAGGATTACATCATGTAGATGCAGGACCTTCTCGAATTGTTATTAAAAATTGATTTCATAGCATCATTTTTCTGTCCATACAATCTCTAATATCGCTGCTTTATTCCAGATCCTAATATTTCCACCGACTTCTTTCTGGGATTGTATACGTTGTACATCCTTAAGAAGATAAGCGTGTGTAACAAACTAGTGAAGCAAAGCACGTGGATATGATGCGGACCTGTTAACACTTCACCGCGTGGCGAACGCTGATCGGATCGGGCACGCGAGAATCTACCAACACCTGAAGGATGTAACGGCGGCAGTTCGGGTACAAGCAAACATCGCGTGTGAGAGCTTCAAGTCTGATAAAGTCGCGGCGGGGAATCAAGGACTGCGACGAAAAGAGTCATTTGATCGAGATAGCTATTCATTAGGGGTAAGTAATCCGCTTGGATGAAAGATTTGTAACATTGTTTGAACCCCACAGGTAGGGCCTGGACTATTAAGGACTCTACCAGTTTAAGCGCTCTGAAATAAGGTGACTTCTGATTTTTTTTTTCAAAATGAAATTATTACATCAAATGGTTTGAAACTTGGCGGATGTATTCATTCATAAATTAACTATACCAAATAATTCTTTGGTATAAAAACAATTAAATGCAAGCGATTTATGCGCTTTCCCCCGAGGCTTTTGAGAAACAAGTTGCTGCAATGACTGCAGCCATTAGAGTTCTTAAAACAAAGCAGAACAAAAAAAAGCTGTTAGCTGTTGTACATATTTTTTGTATTATAATCTAGGATTTTGAAAAAAATATTAATATCTGACAAAACGGCGGAGTTTTGAAAAAAAAAAAACAATTATAATTTGTCGCCTTAAACAAATTGTTTCAATACCGAATTGACATTCTTTATCCAATCAAAAAAATCTTCAACTATTGTATGACAAAATATGTTTGGAACAGGCCATGAAAATTGGAAGTCTACTGGATAAGTTGTTTTTGAGTTAGAGCTGTAGCAGATTATAAAAATATTCTGCCGACTTGCAAGCAGCTGCTCTTTAGAAGACTATTCTGAAATTATTTAAGATTGAATCTTGACATTTTTATATGATATCTTAAAAGGTATGAACTTGCAAAAAAAAATTAAAGAATTAAAACATTTGTTAAAGCATTACACTGGTATAGCCCCTTAAATCAATCCTGTAAGCCAGGTGCTCAAATTTCTGCTTCCTCGATTTCGTACCTGTCCATTGCGAGGCGAAGAAGGTGATGGCGTCCTAATACGTCGCGGAGAAAGCCTCGATATGCCTTCTAATCGAAGAATTCCCGGTCCAGTGACTTCATCTCCTTCTCGGGGATTTTCTCCAATGTGACTTCCATCTCGATTCCTTCGAGCTTCGGCTTCCAATTGAAAGTCATCTTCAATTTCTTGCGGCTTATGATCATTTTCCGACAATTCGTCGACTCTTTTTTTTTTCTTTCCGTCCATTTTCGTGCCTTACCTTATCAGTAAATTATAGATACAGAGTTTTATCGAACTCTTCTCTAATTTCTTATATTTTTTTATTGCGGTTTTATGAATCTCTTCACTGAATCCTTATATTTTATTGTTGCAGCTTCATCAATCCCCTCACTAATTTTGTATATTTTCTAATTGGGTATAAGTTCACTCTTATATTAGTCGGTCGTATATTTTGAAACTTACTTGTTTTTTTTTGGTCGCAGCGTTCGCAACGTCTCGTTATGTCGCTGACGGCAGGTGAATGATAACTGAAGGTACTTCGGTATAGCTTCAGTCGTTCGTCAGTACGCGCGTGACCTTCCCCGGGGCAACACACCTTTGGGAAAAGCTTCTGCACGCGGGGAGTTGGCTGCTGCGCTTTTTTCCAACACCCACGAAGCATTCTGTGAGACATGCTCGACAGCGCAATAACATTATGCGGGCGTGCCGATTGTAAACTCGGTGGCTCTGCACCCCAACGACTACGTGGCCAAGTCACACCCTTGGCGTTTATTCGTTCGTCAAATTACCGGTGACTCTACACTCGTACACTCGAGAGCTATCGATTGATAAAAAATTATAGTGGCCTCATTCGCGCCTTCCGTGACTCAACTACGCCCTCCCCATGAAATTTCACTGTTGTCTTCTTCGGCATTGGAATGCTTCGGTACTCGGCCGAATAATGGATTCGCGTCATTAGGAAAGTGGACTCATCGCCTACTCAAACGTGTTTAAGACACAAGGGAACACGCGCACGTGTTTCCATTTTTTATACTCCTGCAATGGCTTGTTTTTTTAACGTCTTTGCACGAGATCTTTCATTTAGAGTTTTTCACTTGATTAGAATCACGTGGACAAATACATGGAATGCAGAACCGTGACCCGAAACATGATTGATCGAATATTCAGTTTTTTAATTATTTTTAAATTTAAGTTTGACAAATGTTTGCCGCAACTCGTTTGAAAATTTTAGGCAAAGATTTTTCCGACTATATCTTAGCTCGTATGGAATATTATAAGATATAACTAATGGTCTGCAATAGCAGTCTCCTATAATTTATGACAAGTTTTCACTTTGTGTGAAAAAAAATGTATGTCCAAAATTTTCCTCAAAATTTTACTAATTTTTTATCCACTCTTTCAGTCACTCTTTGTTAAACTCCTAAAATTTTTCCCACAAACCTTTAACATCAACGCGGAAAATGGTAGAGATCATTACACCTGAATAAAAAATTGCAGAAAACTTAACACAAACATACACAAATAAAACGTAATTTTATTGATCAAACGAGCGTACATCGTCTGTAATTAATAATTCCAGTAATACTGGCACGTGGCATAAGAAGAATTCTGCAACGCCTGTCGCGTTCGCACATCCGTTAAAGTGTGCGACTGCGGAATCGTCGAACTCGCCCACGCTTTCTCGTTTCCGCGTTAAAGTTCTCGTGTGTCGTTCGACAATCGATTATTGTAATTAAACAAATACTACTTAGTTGTATGTCGCGCCCAGGTTGCTCTTTGAACATGGCCCATTATGTCACTGCGCGATGGCAAACGAACACTCGTAGTTCTCGAAGGAGGAGGTCCAGGAGTTGTCAGGATAATCGCAAGATCTTTTGGGCTTTTTTCACGATTCTCGTCCTTCTCGTTGAGCTCCGAGTTCCGCGAGGGACTCGTCGGCGACATGGAAGCCGTGCCCTGTTTTCCTGAGGGATCCAAACGTTTTCCCTGCGGCGGAGGATCCAGTGTTATTCGCCGTTGCGGCTGTTGTTGTTCCTGAGCCTTTCCTGGAGGCTCCACAGATCCCGAGGCTTTTCCAGACGCGTGAAGAGAATTTCTTTGATTTCCTGTGCACGGCAACGGCTTGATAAAAGCCGCCGGATCTACTAGAATTTCCGGGCTCTCCGCGACACTCGTTCCACCGTAACTCGTTATCCTATGCGACATCACTGGTGAAGAGGCGTAGCTATTCCCGTGAGAGACTCGCAAAGACAATGCTCCTGGTGACGATGGGATGTTGAGATTCTGGAGTCAAAAGAACGTATTCTATATAGGTTTTAGAATAATTTTTCTTCATATTGAGGATTTAGAAAACAGAGAGCTTCACATTTATCAAATCGGTGCTGATTTCTTTTGACCATAGCTGCTATTTAATGGGGTTTGATTCGGTTGTTTTGGTGGTTGTTCCGAATATGAAGAAATTTTGTGGTCTTACAATTACCATCGAAATGGACAAGTTCTGCTAACTTCTGAATAAGGGTTTTTATTACGTGATTATTAATTATGTAATTAACCTAAACATTCTATACAATTTCGAACGCTTAAAATCCCGACCATACTCTATATTTTTGAAACTTCGTTATCATTTGGAGTGGATGAAAGGCGGATATGCGATGATTTTCAAATTTCCATCAGTAACCATTTCTGAGGTGAGATTAAATTGAAAAAAGATCTAATTTTTTCTCCAGGTCGTTTTTTTTAAGACAATATAGCATTTTTTTTTAAAGTACATTACTTAAAAGTTGTTGTTTTGAAAAAAAAATTAAGTCGCGTGAGATGTCGTTGAAAATAGACGATCTTTCTTTTTTCAATTACGTCACGTTCGAAAAATCAAAAATTTCTGCAAGAGGTACATATACTCTGTGAAATATAGTTAGTGATTGCAGCATTTTTTCACGAAACCTTTTCAATCTCATAAAAACTCGTATTTCACAAAGTATCTTAAAAATAATTTTAGGCCCTCCGGACAATTTTTCTCAACCACTTTTTCTCGACGCTTCAGACTATTTGAGGTGTTCTGTCATGAAAGTCTAAAAAACAAAAGCTTTCATGAAAGCGATGTTTGCTCTATCATGAAGCAAAACAAAGCGGAGCTCCAAAACTTCGACGCGGCTTACTCCAAAAACAATTGGCCGTATTCGTGCACGGAGAGAAGAATATGGCAATAATCCCTCGACTCAACATAGCAATCGAGTTATATTCCGGTTTTCTGGCGATTTACGCTATACGCAGCTATCTTGTTACCATGATCATGGTAACAAGATACGTATGCACGAATCGTAAGCTTTCTGCCTCGGAAAAGGTGCGAAAGATGCGTACTTTCGACCGAGGCATACAGAAAAAATAATTGTGCACCGGCTTGAAAAGTGTGAAGCGCTCTATTTTAATTGTAAAAAAACTCACGGACGGTTTGTTGCTGCTCGGTGACAGCAGAAAACTCGGTGCTGTCATCGCGTATGGAGAGGGCGTCGCGTACGGCGATCTTTGGGGCTGGTATGGACTTATATTGTGCAATCTCTCGAGCAACTGGGTCTGGAAGTGTAACTGATCCGTTGAGCTACTCAGGCCGTGCATATCCATGCCGGGATAAAGGGCTTCGGGCGGGTACGAGCAGTAGGTGAAGGAAGGTGGCTCCAGTTCCCAGGGCGAGCTCTGTCCAGGAGTCCGCTGAGACTGTTCGCACGACAAGCCAAACGTCGTATTATAACGCAATCACTCGGGCTATGCAACCCTCGAAGACTCGACAATCGCGCATCAATTGTCGTACACGAAGAAAAAACAAATATATGGAAAGCATAGATGACAGGCAAAACTAATTTTTCTATAAAATCGTACGCATGGCTAGTTATTGTAGAATAAATAATAATAAAAAAACTTCTCTACCAATTAGTTGCTTAATACTTCATGAGACTGGTTATAATTTCGAATTTGTGAATTGTAATTATCATAGAGCATTAAGAGGCTGTTTCACTGGTTTTGATTCTATAAAAAGGTTCCTGAAATGCCATACAAAGAATTAAAGAATTTTCATTTTCCTGATTACATTATTTCGCATTTTCTCTTTACCAAAAATGGAACAATTAGAATATTTATATTCGTGTATGAGAATATTCGCTCAGAATCATCAAACCATTGCAGAAGCATAAAAATAATTTACACTGCGTTGTTTACCGCAAAATTTTCAAAATTAGAATGTCAATGAAAAAAATTGTAATTTTTTCACAATAGAAAAATACACTTTGCCAATCGGTGATAAAGGTCAATAGTCATCTCAATACGTCATTTAATAAAGAACGTTGTTACCTAGCATCTGTTCGTAGCGTAAAATCCAAAATCCCGAGCGAAGACCTGTCGGGCAACACCGCAACGCAATGTTGTACTGAACAGCTTATTTGTCAAAAAAATTACAGCTATATTATCAGTTGTTACAGTATTAAATCATCAAACGCTTTTCATGACATTGGCACTCGTAAATACACACATATCCATACGCACACACACACACACACACACACACATACGCACACAAGAAAGCAATTAACGTCAAACCTTAAATAACGTAAGATTAAAATGGATAGAAGATTTGAAAAAAAAAAACACATATGTAGAGACAAAGCGCAGACACCTGCGTGTCCTTCGATCACAGGTGGCTGCGACGTCGCTGATTTATTATAAAAAAAATTGTGATGCTAGTGGAATGAGACTACAAATTAGTTGTTAACGGTATAAAAGTACAAAAAAATGCATTGTCAAACGTTGAGGTGGCTGCGAATCCAGCTAGCGTCATGGCGTAATCACTTCGTCATTCGGTAGAGCGTTACCTGGCCGAGGGTTGAGAGATCGGGAATCGTAGGCGTTTGCGGAGGCATTGAGCTCGCGCTCGCTCCGCTCACTTGGGACTGAACGCCCGCATGACCGCCTGAGGCACGTTCTTGCTCACGGAGGTGACCCACCAGAGCACCAATGTGCTCAAGCAGTTCCTTATTCTGTACCAGCAGCTGGTGTGTCCTCGTCTGGAGAATGAAATCGATTTTTTTAATGACTTGCCATGTTTACGATCCTTAAACACACATTTTTCAACCATTCTCTGTCAATTGAGCCAGTATTTTTTTGGCCATCGTCGTTCGGCCCCATAATTGGTTATATTAACAAAAAATGCTTCATTTACAAACAAACCTATAAGTAACTGCAGCTAAAAGCCATTTTACAACAAGTCTGGTGCATAACTTTTTGATTATAAAATGAATTTTTTTATTTTTTCAAACACACGTTTTCGGATTCCCTAACAATATCTAGCCATTCTGTTGGTTTTTATTTTGAGAAATAGTTGATAAGACAGGGTTTTCTGTTACTTTTTGTAAAATGTTCCAGAAGAAATTTGAGGGAATAAAAGTTTATCCTCATTCACAACTTCCTTTTCTTCAGGAATCAGAAAAAACACAAACTGGCCTGGATTTTAGAATTTATTCGATCATGTCTTTACGTGCATTTTTCTCCGACTTTTGAATGCTAGTTTTCGAAATGTGCCGAAACGTACGAAAAAAGTTCGTCTGCATGTCTTAAATTCGGCTATCGATTGTTGTTACTTTATAATTACCAGAATTACAGTAATTTTTCAGAGTTTACTTTTTAGCAATCTCGGCAAAAGTTAGACTATGATTTTCAGTGTTAACGTTAACAGTCAGACTTACGACGGTTAACTCCATAGCTTATGTATCTAGCGCGTTGCTGATCAGAAAAAAAAACATTTTACAGCGAAAATCTTACCCGAGACTTTCGGTCACCGGTCGTATGAATTTTCATGATTTTATCGAATTGAATTTTATTATTTAGATAGTGATCAAGAAGTACCATAAATCTTCATTTATAAGTTAAGTTGAAATAAAATATCAATGAATTCTACGTTCGCTAGTCCAAAAAAAGCCCTTTTAAATGCTGGAAATATTTATTTACTTGAGCCTCGACACGCGCAGCCGTTTCCGCAGCAAGTTGATCCTGCAGGAGCCTCGCGTGAGCCACTGCAGCTCGAGTCTGCTGTCCTTGCTGATCCAGTCGCTCTCGCAACAATTGGATCTCGTGTTTCAGACCCGTAAGCTCGCCGCTACCGAGAAGCAATAAATCGCCGCAGTCGGAGGCTGCGGTCCCCTGAAAAAAGATCCCACAGTCCTGTTAGAATAGATTGTAGCGTTAGTCTACGGTTTTTATACAGTTCGGCGAAAATTTACCGATGGCGATTGTCTTATCGGCGATGCGGAGGATCCGTGAGTTCGCAGGATACAAGGCGCTGCTACAGGCGTTTGCTCATGGACCGAATCGTCAACATCTCCCAAGAGCGATATGTCTACAAAATATTTTATTGAACGTTTAGAATGTAGAGTGCAGAAGTATGATACATAGGAATTGTATATGACATATATTGTTCCATGTGGACACTGATTGGTAAATATTTTTAAATCGAAATTCAGGTCATACACTGGGAGCAAAATGTCATTGAATACTTCAAAACATGTATTTGAAATATTATAATTGATGCAAATATCTTAATATATAAAGCTAGTATAATCAGTGTATAATATATAATAATTAAAAGCTAGTGTAATTAAAACAATAATATATGGCGGTTAATGATCTTAATAAAAGAGTCGAATCATTTAAATGAAATGAACCAGTTTGGAGCACTGAATCAACACATCCAGTTAAAAAGATTAAGTATTCTTTTTTATTCAATCCAATTTTTATTTCATTTGAAAAAACAACAAAATAAACATATACTCGGTTTAAAAAACTTTGCTCTCAAATATTTTCAAAGAAAAGATTTACTTGAGAATTCAGTGTATTCAATTATATTTTTCTCTGAGCGTAAATACCAAAAAAAAACTATATCTAGTCCCATATATGATCAAAGAAACATTCGGCCTTGCGTTTGTAAAAAAATATCTAATAAAGAAACCATAATCAACGAAATCTTCCACAGAGACTTCGGATACCTTTGTGAACATTGGGCGATGGCGACCGCGGTTGTCCATGAAGCGGTTGTTGCCGCTCGTTAGCCAAATCATCCTGATCATCGTAGTCGTCGCTACGATGCAGATGATCATCAGCGCGATCCCTGCTGCGTTCTTTATCGATATCCTGATCGCGTTCTTCCGCTGCAGTGTTGAGACTCAATTTGTGACAAACCTCGAACGCCTGTCCCACAGTTCTGACGACTCTCATGGCTTGGCTCTGCAAGAAGCAATAAATTCCGTGTGTCTCATAAAGAAAACGTCACTCGCGTTCCAGTTTCGCGTTTAATTCTATACAAATATACGAAAAAAGCTCTTAGTCCTCAATATACAGAATCGGGACGCGCGTTACTCTCTCGATTTAGTACCTCGAGCGCATCGAGGTCTCCATTCTCCTCCTCAAAAGGATTTTCGATGAGATCACCATTGTTTCTCGGTGCTGGACTAGCAGGCGCTGTTTTTGAGCGAAACGACGGTTTTCTTTTCCGCAGATAGTTAAATATCTCCGGTTCCTTGAAGGAAAGCTTTTTACGAGGTCTCGGAGCAGTTTGCACCGCATCGTTCGTGCTGCTAGGACTTTGACTTCCGGTGGAGCCAGCACTACTGGTTGGCGGTAATTCCGCGGCATTTGCCGCGATTTTAGCAGCACTCTTCAGCATCTTCGAGGGCTGCTGAATAACGCCGAGTCACGAGAATGACGAAACTGGCGATGAGAAGATTTTGGTGCGCCCAGTTTGAATCGTCTTCGAGGAAGAACGCCTCGAGAGAGCGGCCCGTGACGCACGTACCGACGTCCTCGTTACCTACATCCGCGCACCAGGGACGATCAACTTGAGCAGCACCAATTCTCCTCTTGCAGTTGGCACAGACGTTTAATATCAGTTCCAATCGGGATGGAACTCATGGAAACGTCAGGTGAGGGCAAGATGAAGAGTTGCCGATGGCCGCGTCTCGTCTTCGAGCATTGATGATAGTAGAATCGTCTGGAAGCGACGGCGATCTTGCCGGGACGAACATAACTGAGAGACTACCCAAGGAGAAAACCACCGCCAGACTATGGGAGCTATTTTAATAACTCGACTGGTGGCTTGTGTGTTTCTAATACATCTCCACCCACCTCTCCAATTCTCTGTCACGTTCTCTCTCGTCCCTCGGTGGCCCCTTTGCTGTTTTCCTCCTTCTCGCTGCTACTTGTTCTTCTTCTTCTTCATCATCATCGTCATCATCTTCTTCTTCTTCGTTTTATCCTTCTTCGTTACTTCTCTCCTCTTCATACCGAGCCGCTAAATTTTCTTAGCATCGAGCGTTACGCTGCGCTATAAAATCATTCCCGCCAACGAATCGTCCGCGCGGCAGCCTTTTGGCAAACTTCCTGCACCTGGTCGCGAGTGCACAGCGAATTGCGAATTTTACACGACGTCATCTTACGTCGAGCTCACGAGCTTCCCCTTCGCGAATACCCCCGCAAAAGACACGCACAAAAGCTCACGAGAAGCTGGATTGTTAAAGTTGTATTAATAACTTGGAAACGTTGCGTCGTCCGGAGACCGATACCTTCTGCTACTAAGGAAATCTCTTGTTTGTGCAACGATCAAACGATCGTGCGATACTTTACGGGGGTCATAGCCAAGACTTTGGGCTAAAGTTCCCTATTTCACTTGTCCGTGTGGACTCGGTATTTAATTTTCGCTTCTTTATTATACGGGTTTTTATATTACACGAATACTCGTTTTTTCTTTGTCTATTAATCCACCGGGTATTCAATTTTTGCTTCTTTATTATGTGGGTATTGCAATTACACGATTATTCTAGTTTGTTTAATCTGTTAATTCGTATGGTTATCAGTGATGACCGAGAGATCGTTTCATTTAAACTTAATACGTGACGAATGAAGACTCTTGGCACAGTGGAACAAGTGATTGTTAATAAGAAGCGATGATAACATATTTTCGTCGTTCAATAAAATAATTATTGTAAACCTTTCTTATAATTGGTCATAGTTGGCCAATGCAAAAAATATTTTTAACAGCTCTTATCCAATATGGTCCATGTATAGCTTACAGTGTCTTAGGGTCAAGTTTATAGTCCTAAGTTCGAACTTAAGTTCAAGCTTAAGTTCAAACCTGGGACTGTAAATTCGACTAAGTTAGAAGTTGAGCCAATTTTTTTTTTTGTCGAATGCATATAGAAGAAGGGGAGATCAATTGCGTTACACCTTGCGTTTTCACTATTTTCAGTCCGTACGGTGTCATCAACATCGACTGTGATTCATTATGTGCCGGATGGACTATGATTTGCAAAAATATCCCGTGGCAAACTCAATAAATTAGGTGATTACATAGATAGAGAGTAAACAAGCAAACTCTCCAAAGATTGGTTAAAACGAAACATTATGATGAGCATGCGCAAATCGCTATAATGATTTAGACTAGTGATTTAGGAAAAGAGTTCGTATATGTATATCTATTTTCATTTCATTCATTTCGTTCATAATAAAAAAAGCGTGCAAAATGTCAGTTCTCTATATTATCTCATTGGACAGGGGTGTCGATGGACACAAATGTTTTCCACTTTGAAAAACATGGGTTTTCTAAAAAATTGTTATATAATAGTCGATCTGCATAACGATTAACTGATTAACGTTACGTTTCAGTGGGGTACATCTTCGTTCAGTTTATAACATCTGTTGAACAAAAATCGGCATAGCTTCATAATCATCACGCTAGTTATTAAACGATCATCACTAAAAAATATTTAGGTCGTCAATTTGTTGATGATCTTTTGATAAAAAGAACGAGCCCCCACTCGTTGAAATAGGCAAAGATATACAAATCATATTTGGGAAAAACATTGACCGAAAATGTTCTACAAAAACATTCTACAAAAAAAAAATCGGCTTCCAACTCAAGTTTGAACTGAAGTTCGAACATAAGTTTGATTTCAAGTTTGAACTTAGGACTATAAATTCGACCTCTATTGTGGCAAACGTATCTGGAGAATTCTCTGGCGATACGGCCACTTTTTTTCGTTCATCTTAGATCTGCCCTATAAATGGTTATATAAAAGTACCACTAAACATTACTCCACGTGGCTTCATTCAAATTTTTTAATGCGACATAAAGAATGCTTCAACTAAAAGTCAAAACGGTGAAAGTTGACAGAAATCGATGAATGGGTTGAATAAAAATTGGTGGTACTTATGAAAAAAAAAACGATCACTTGCATATGCAAGAGTACCTGAATTTCCGGTTTTTAAACGCGGGTAATAATCGTGTACCTGCCCATCGGTACCCGTTTATAATGAAACTGGCGTACCTTCGGATTCTCTACGTGGAACCTTTTTATTTAACAAGTTGAATACACAAAGTGAATATCTTTCATCATTTTTACAAAGTCTTGTGAAGCTAACATTAAAACTTGTAGTTTTATCTAAAAACACCAGTTTGCTGAAGTTGCAGAACTTTTTCGTATCTGCTGTGATAAGAATATGAGTGGACGTGAGAATTAGTTAAGATTTTCTGAGCCCTCGGCTTATAAAACGTTTGTTAGCATTAAGGAATTTGGCACTATTATTAATCAAGCAATGGAAAAAATTGAACTTTAGATATACATAATGAAACTATGGAGTGGTAACAAGGTAGAAGAGTTCCATCGGTGATATTTCCCTGGATAGTTCTAATTGAACACAATATTCCCGTGTAATTATACTTATTCACAAGTTTGACGATAATCGCCAGCCGCACCTTTGCTCTCAAGCAATGACAGCTGCATTTTCAATTCTTTAAATATTCTCCTCTTGTCTATCCTTTCAATTTTGTCTATTGATTTATTCATAATCTTTGTTTTAGAGTGCGTCCCATTACATATTATATTTTAATTCGGTACAAAGAAAAACTCTTTGATAATCAATAACTGAACATCTAAATTTCTTCAGCGATTTCAATGCATGAAATACTCAGGCGAGAAAACAACATTATTTTGGCACTGAATACAAACATTAGAAAATGAGCTGCCAGCTGGAGCAAAAATAATTGCAGAATTGATATTTTTAAAAGCGCTCAATTTTCAGATAGGCGCAAGTATCTAACGCGAAAATTTCCTCATATATTTGCGTGTACTTTTATTCCGCTATAGCACGCACGTCCTTTTTTCAAATAAAAAAGCTATAAAATGAAAACTACTGCTTGTATTCCGGCAAAAACTGCATCAGTCACAGATGGATTACTGCTTCACCTGTTTTCCAAATTCGATCTCGAAAAAAAAAAAAAAAATTCATAAAAGCAAACCTTCCTCTGTAAGGAAGCAATAAATACGCATGAGACAAAAAGAACATTATTTTGGCACTGAGTACAACCAACTTTGGAAATGAGCTTCTGGCGGAGCCAAAATAATTATGGAATTGGAACTATTTTGTCTATGAATATCATAAACAAAATACTTAGGAAAATATATTAAATAGCATTTAATGATCCGCGACAGTGGATTAAAGCTCGCGATTTCCGGATGAGCGCAAAAATATAACGTGAAAACTCCATCATATATTTCCGTCAACTTAAAATCTTGGAAACGGTTTAGAAATGGAGGTTTGTCGAGCGTAACGAAGGCATCTGTAGCATGCAGCTGCGCGAGTATCGCTCGTACGCGAACCCTCGTTGATCTTTTTGGCAAGCTGTTCACCTGGCGCCCGCCGTAGAGAATATCGCATCATCCGACGAGTTGAGAGTATATATACGTTAGAGGCGCTCTACTAGACGCGCATCATTTATTAATAGGAACGTCTTGAACGTCAGTGACGAGTGGCTACAGCTCGAGTGTGAACCAAAGGGCTCAAGAACCATGCGAATGACGAAAGCAGTCCTACGACGACAGAATGAAGCGATAAAACTGAAAACGAGGCGAACTGCAAACATAGAAGCTCCGAAAGTGCACGCGAACGTCTGTGGCTCACCTTTTTGCTAGACTTGAAGACGTTACACTTGAACGAGTTGCTATTGCCGTCACGGGCGATATAACTGAAGATCTTGAGATCGTGGCTGTCGTGGGAAACGTAGAATATCCTGTAACAAAGACAATTAAAAATTTGAGATACTTAATTATAGCCAGAAATATCTTGATTTAATGAAGCAAGAAAAAAAAAGTTACCTATAAATCGGATAGTGCATCTGAAAGGCTTTGTTCTCATCTATCCACTGTTGTTTCTTCTGTAAGGCGTGACAATAGAATAAAGGCTGATTGGAAATGGACAATGATTTCTGTTTATCTACTCGCTAGTCGTACCTTCTTTTTTCGTAACGTTACTTTGAGACCATCCACTGATACCTCCAGAGTCACTTTCTTTTTCTTAATACCCTTCGCCTTGAATTCGTACTGAGAAATAAAAAAAATTTATTGCGATTAATTGGCAATAAGGCTGAGCAGAGTTATAAACTCCAGTATTTCTATTGATGGACGTTAAATAAAATTGGTAACATAGTTTACATATTTTATCGTATGATGCGATGATTTTTTAATGTTCATTTGTTGACAACACATGATTTAGATTTTTTTTGTCTGATATAAAACTTTTTTGATTTTTCGTAAGTTTTAGAATTTCATTAAAGTATCCAGACATACGATAAAAAATTATATAGAACCGAAGTGAATCTTTAAAATCCTGCTATCTATATAACAATTTTCAAGCATCAGCTCACAATTGATAGACTACTGCTCCAAATTTTTTTACATTTTTTTCTACAAAAAATTTTCAAAAAATTATGAAAGTGAATGTTGGCTAACTTTAACTCCAGGCTCACAATCTTTCGAAATAAGGTGACAGATTTTGAAGATTTTTTTCCGATTTTTAGATTACGGTTAATATTGTTTTTATACGGGAGCAATAAGTCAAGGAAATCTGAAGTTAAATTCTAAAAAAAACCGACTTTCGTTTTAGACTTGAACATAAAAAATCACCGGACGGATACGAGAGGTCAAGGTTTAAGTCCAGATCCGAATTCATGTAGATTCCCTTATTTATTTCTGGATATTTATCAAAACGACTACATTATAAATTACTGACATATTTTCAAGTGACCATACTGTAAAAAATGTTGTTTGAAGTTTCATATACCAGCATATAAGACTTGGATGCATATACCGTATATTAATTTTCAGATCCATTAACAAATAAAATATTGGTATATTTTTAATACCATTATCGTACAATGTAAAAAAAATCTTTCTTAAAATTGATATACTTGTATTGGAAGTACCTTATGCGTAAACTGTGTATGAAATTTCGTAAACATTTATATTAGATTTTAATATGAACGGTATTTTAAAAAATTTTACACTTGGTAAAATGACGGCACAACTTTTTTGCGAACATAATATTATGATTAATTCCAAATAGAGCGCAATAATTCGCAAAAAAACGATCTAGTGCAAGATATTTTTTTTTTATGTGTATTAAATTTTAAATGGGGCACCGCAATTAAAAAAATATATTTTGACTTTCATGTATTAATTTAGTAATGATTCATTTAGTAACCACGTGTTGTAATTGTTTATCACCGGATTGGTAAAGTCCATTTATTATGCCTATATAGTAATGTTTATTTCCTATAGCCAGTTTTCCAAATTTCTCATACTTCTGTGTCGTGAAGACGCAAACATTTTTTAAGGAGAAATATACCCATGTGAAAAAAAGTGCACATATTTTACTGTAATATTTTACAATTTTAGTAACTCGAATTGTAGCAACTTCCATATTACATTTAATACGACAATGTGGATTAAATTTCGATTCGAGCACTTAAACTCCGAAAGCGCATGTCGATTTTTATGCACTGACCTATATTAAGTTCATCATGCAAACATATTGATTTCGATTGTCCATACCAAGTTGTACAAAATTTTTACATGTTTGGATGGGATTAAATGGAATTAAATAATTATTAATAATTAATTAAATAATATTAAAATGGAATTCATATGCCCTACTCGTAAATTTCTTATAATCCTCTATATTGAATTCACTTTTATTTTCAACAACACTGTAAAAAAAATCTACTTGAAATTGAATGTACTTCTATTGGAAGTTTTTATTCATAAACTAGTATATGAAATTCAGTATACAAGCGCAATGTCAAATTAATGTATGGTACAGCATATTCAATAATGTACTTTAATTTTGTAGTAAAAGTACTTGAATTTTAATAATTTTCTTTAATTTTACTGGAAAAGTACATGAATTCTATACCAAAATCGTTTATCAACTTTCGATGACGAGTTTATGCATAAAAAATTGCAATCTTTTCTGAAAGTGAATGCAGATATACAAAGATATATATAAAAAAATATTCGACCCGAATAAAATATTGTCGTTATCACAATAATAATAATGAGAATGTCAACTCACTCGAATCCTGCGCATCGCCGCCACGATTTCAACTCTGCTGGTAGGCCGTGGAACCTCCATCGAGCCGATAAACTGCAAAGAAGTAAAGGTGCAACCGGTGATTAACATATTATCGGAAAATCGACAGGCGAACGTCCTCGGCGAGATTGCACGTTCCAGAATCGCTTCGTGCATTTTTATTCTCCTTCCGTTGGCGATTTACGGCAGCGCACAGTAGTAGAGTCTCATAGTGGACGACTACAATTGCTTCCTCTGTCGATTGAGTCAACAATGACCAAAGAGCTTCAACTCGCCACTCCAAAGTGTCTAAACTGCTAGACTGCAAAATTTCCGAATCACTCAACCGCCAGAAAATAGACTTTACGAGCCTCCTTCGGAGACTTGATCGATTATGTTCTTCCGGACTAAGGTAAACAATTGCCCGGAACGATTGTTTGCACTTGAAACTAAACGAGTGGATTTTATTTTCCCTTAGAAGTCGGGGCAACTTTGCACGTGCAAATAATCTCGCACGTGACTCTCTCACCGCTCTGAACTCAGTCGGGCATACAAACTTTTTAGCCGCTTTTCCCGGAACGAGAATTCGAGCTTGCCATTCGCAACGAGAAGACAGAGAGAAAAGTGGGAAGGAAAGAGCCAGAGAAATGAGATGGCCAGTCTGTACTGAAATAAACACGTGCGAAATGACGTCATAAGCGGGCTAGCAAAGCGACGTACAGAAATATACTCTGTATCGTCGACGTCGACTACGATACGACTACGACGACGACGACGTTCGGCCTCATTGTTAGCGTTGTCTTGCACGCGGAGATACCTATACGCCTCCTCTCCTCGCGCGTACACACGAGTGCTCACGAATCCGTAACAAATGCCTCGTTGTCATCGCCGCTTCTCCTTTGAATTCGCGTTATTCAATCGCGTACTATACCCTGTTAGCAGTGAGCAGAGTTAGTGAACCGTACTAATGAAGAGAATATGTAAAGGCCTCAGGTGCAGCAGTGATATATTGTTATTATTAGATATAGTGGATATGTCGATGTTCGATTGCAAGAATGAATTTTCGAGTTACTCCGATTTTTTGGTTGCTCTTTTTAGCAACGATTTTATATTCTTTTGACTTGAAAAGGAGAACTGATATGTAATCGTCGTAAGATGAGGCATTTTTTATCAACTGGGCCACTTTTTTTGGTTGACCTTCTGGATTTTTTTTTTAATTTGTCAGTTTGTTGTACTACTTCGGTTGGGCGTCTGTGATTCTTTCCAGATTTTTCAAGGGCACCGTTCAGTATTTATGTTGTTTTTTAAATCTTACTACACTGAGAGAAAGAGATACTACCCGATAGTAAAAATATACTATCGAATAGTATATTGGATGTTTCGTATAGGGATCACTCTCTGGAGTGCAACAGTTAGTATAATTATAGTAATGGTTAATATCTGATTGTACCAAGTACATTCCGTATAATAAACCCTTACAATACACACAATACACGGTACTATCCAAATACTACTCGATAGTATATAATATTTAGTATATCGGATATTAAAAATCTTAGTATCTATTTCTCTCGGTGTATATCTGAAAATATTGGAATCAGAAAGTCGTAGGATCATTCACTTTTTTATCTTCCATCTTCTTACGACTGATGTTAAAGTCATCATTTTTCCAACGAAACAAGGCT
Source organism: Tromatobia lineatoria (assembly GCA_949699805.1). NCBI lineage: Eukaryota > Metazoa > Arthropoda > Insecta > Hymenoptera > Ichneumonidae > Tromatobia > Tromatobia lineatoria. The sequence continues at coordinate 20,269,355 of OX453037.1, forward strand.
AATTTTTCGCAAATAAAGCAATAAAACTTTTTTCTTAAACACACCTTCAATTCTGTTTTCAATTCTATGCGGAATTTAACATTGTATGAAATTATGAGAAAAAAATCCCAAAGTGGCACCTCCCATTCTTAGGCAGGAAGCAATTTATTAATTTTTTTATATCAATTAAAAATTTTTTATTGCTGGTGAATTAAAGGCGAAGCTGTGTTTTGAGTTGAAAAAAATTATTTATTGCTTTTTGTTGCGAAAAATTGCGAAAGAAGATGAAAAATTGAAAAGTTACTGATGGTACAAATTTTCTGACAAAACAATATTTACTGAGATAGAATGATATTTAAAAAAAAAGTAAGTCCTGAAAGGTGCCCTTTAAAAATCCTTAAAAAAATCTTAGACGCCCATCTCAGATAGTACAACAAAGGTCGATCGAAAAAGTGGCCCAGTTCATAAAGAATGTCTCATGTACGAAACGTCATTTCCATATAGTCATTAATACCGCGGGTTTTAGAATGTTTTGGCTGAAATAGAAAAAGATTATTGATTAATTGTTAGTCCTCAGGGTTCCGAGAATGCAAATTGCATGTAATGCAAATGATTCCGTAAAGGAAGTTTAGAATACAGACTTAGAAAAAAAACTTAAGAGGGAAAATAGAGAACTGTAATGTAAGGCACGTTACATACATTTTCACCGTAACTTTTGAATTTTTTTTTTTTTCTTAAATCGAAAAATAATGTAAAAGATGAAGTTGACGGATCATTGATCTTTTTCCAGTTAAATGACTCAAATAGGATCAATTAATTAATAACGTTTATAACTGTTTTAGTGAGAAAATTTGTAGCATCTTCATTTTTTTAATGAGGAACTTTGAAACATCTTCATATTTTTAATTAAGTCATTATGAATACCATTCAGTTTTTATCTTTTTTTTTTAGATGTTGGATAATTATTTTTTTTAATGAGATATTTACCTTGGCGTGGAAAACGATTCCACGGTGAAAAGCCTCTTCACTGTGGAGCGGTATTCTCGTGTCGTACTCGTCATTGTGCACGAGGTTGTACTGCTTCTTCGAGGGCATGCTTGGCCCAACTTAAACCAATTACGCTCGCCTACGTTCGCTGCAAAGTTGAAGAAAAATGTTGAGAAATATTTCAACGCAGAACGAGCTTTTTGAACGTATTGCTAATGGAATTACGGGAATCTAATAAATTGCATTAGTAACCTACTGAATGTCAGGAGTTGAGAGAAGCCCGTGTAAAATTACGAGGGTTGTATAAAAGAACTATTCTTGGATTTAAAACGGAAATTTGGCAAATCATGTTCTTAGCTACGGTTTTAAAGTATGGAAATTGAGCCAAAAAAAAAATATTTATATTTTCCTATACGAATTCAACTCTTTTATACAAATATAAACACGTTTTTGTAAACTGAACTATTAATAGTAAAATAAAAAATTTGGTCCAACTATTCGAAACCTACCAAATGTCTCCTTGCAAATAATAAATTATTGTGCATTCAATTTTTTTTTTAGAGCTACGAAAATATGAAATTTCTCTAAGAAACAAAACAAAATCCTGTGAAAATATGATTTTTTCAATTATATTTTTTATAAAAATTTATTTGAAATCGACTTTATTTGGATGCGAATACATTTATAATATGTTTTATAATTACGATGGAATAGCAATAAATCTTAACTATGTAAGACGATTTTCAATGCATCGAACATATTAGTAATAATATAAAATATTACAAAAAAAAAAATGATTCAACTAAAAAAACCCAGATAATTTGTACAGGTGCAAACAGCACATTTCAAAATATAGAATCCGTAATCTCGCTTTCGAAGAAAAAAATAGGAAACTTGTGCCCGCTTTTATCTCTTAGTTCCGGCGGAAAGCCCGAAGAAGAGAACTCGCAGGCAATGCTTGGTGCAAACAACACACGTTTCTTGTCGCTCACCCACGTCCACTGGGCGATGAGCCTTCACAAAATTCCATCGGGAGGATGCACCTTTGTGTACCACGTACACCTGATCATAAAGCGGGGTTCACACCGGACGCGCGTACTTTTCCCCGTATCATTAACATATGAGGCATTTTTTATCAACTGGGCCACGTTTTTCGGTCGACCTCCCGGATATTTGTTGAAATTATTCAGCAATTCAGTTTGTTGTACTTCTTGAAATGGGCATCTGTCATTTTTCTCAGATTTTTAAAAGGCGCCGTTCAGGATTAACTTTTTTTATATATATATCAACACATCTTAGAAAATATTGGTCTCTCAGAAAATTCTTAGGATCATCAAATTTTTTATCCATCTCCTTTTGAGTAATGTTAAAGTTATAATTTTGTCATCGAAAGAAAGTCAATTTTCCACAATAAAAAGCAATACATAATTTTCTCAGCAATACATAATTCAGTTTTTTAATCTGAAAAAATCACAGATATCCATCTGAAGTATTACAACAAACTGAAAAATGTTGGTCGGTCAACAAATCCTTGTGAACATTTACTTTTCAATTTTTGACATACTTTATCTTGATGTTAGAATCATAATTTTCTTCCTCAGAAGAAAGTTACGGAAAGCTACGGAAAAAAAAGAATTAATAATTTTTTTATTTTTACTAAAAACACATATTCGTCTCCGGTCCTACTTTTACAGAGTACTAAATATTGTATGGAAATACTTGAGAAATAAAATTCACAGTGGCACCTCCGATTTTTAGGAACGAAACATTTTTTAAATTTTATTTTATTTTATTTATTTTCCACTGCCCGAGAATTGCAGGTGCCACTTTGGAATTTTTTCTCACAATCTTGATACAATGTAAAATACCTTGTAAACTTAAGGCCAAAATCAAAGGTCTAGTTTTTGGCAAAAGAATATATTTAATGCTTTGTTTTGCGAAAATTTGACTTTCTGTCGTTGGAAAAATTATGACTTTAAAATCACTCGAACGAAGATGGAAAATGAAAAAGTTAATGATCCTTAATTATTTTCTGAGTGACCAATATTTTCTGAAACATAGTAATTTAAAAAACGTACACCATGAACGGGGCCCTACATAAATCTGAAAAAAAAAATCACAACGTCCCATCTTAAATAGTAGAACAAACTGACAAATTCAAACAAATATCCGGAAGATCGACCGTGAAAATTAGTCCAGTTGAAAAAGAATGCTTAATATCTCAAAGATATAATAGAAATATTCATTCGCAACATGTTAATTTTACCAGGATATTTTGAAACTAAGATAAAATACTGATATATACTCATAATAACAATCTGTATTCTTGCCGTAAAACTCTAAAATTTGATATGCCTTCAAAGTTATCTTCGAAAAATAATTTTCCTTGCCCTGAAAATTCTTCGTAAATGTTTAAATGAATCAAAATAATCATTTGTATAAAAGCTTCCAAAAAATAACAAAAATAAATGAAAACAACAACAACAACACCACCATGTCTCTTAGCATAATGATTCTGAATCATTTCTGTAATAACTATACATTTCTTATTATTCAGTATTCTTGATAAGCTATGATCAATTCATTCATTCATTCATAATAATCACCAATATCCCTCAAATAAAGAATTATAATTCAGTGATAAAATATTTTTTAAATACTTGAGCGAAACATTACAATAGTCCAATATTATATCAATAAGCAGCGTTCACATCGCACGCGCACATTTGCCTACATATTACCAAAATATTTCAGAAAACATAATAGAAGTATCCACGTTTATCAAGAGACGCTGAAGCTTCGCAACGCCAAGTATTAAAAATAATTCAATATTCCTCGAAGTAAAACCTGGAATTTCATCTCAAAATATTCTTCAATATTCGAGAAGAATATTGCAATTATATTTCAACTTTCATGAAGGATCGGAAACGTTTTTACAACAATTCCCCAATATTCTGAGCGTCACAACGTCTGGATTACCTCTTATGGTACAAAACCACGTGAAAGATATATAATAAGCGTGGCAACGCCAAGTATTAAAAATAATTCAATATTCCTCGAAGTAAAACCTGGAATTTCATCTCAAAATATTCTTCAATATTCGAGAAGAATATTGCAATTATATTTCAACTTTCATGAAGGATCGGAAACGTTTTTACCACAATTCCCCAATATTCTGAGCGTCACAACGCTTGATTACCTCTTATGGTACAAAACCACGTGAAAGATATATAATAATAATAACAACAACAATAATATAATACAGCAGCGTCTGGGGATAGCAAGAGACTCGTGGTCACGCGAGTCCTTGGCAATAAAGTATGCGGCAATGCCAGTTGTTCGCCTTTTAGTGCATACACAGTGCAGCCCGAGCAACGCTCTCTCGATCGCGAGCGTTTAATAAACCTGCATAATTCTCTCTCGCTCCTTGGGGCGCAAGGAAAACTAGAGACATTCACCTCTCCGTTCTACAGAAATTCTTCAATATACATATCACTCTCTCTGTTTTTCTCTCTGGTTTCTGACGTGCTTTCATCATCCCATCTATTATCTCAACGCCTTCGCCTTCCGAATGATCAATCGTTCGAATAATATACTTTGCCATCGCGACGACCGGGCCTAAAATTTATAGTACACAATCCAGATCCCGTAGTAAATAATAAAAATTTGTATATATTCTCGACCGACGCATTTACCCTTTCGTACAAATAAAAAATATTACACCACGTGGATTAAGAGTTTTCGTTTTGTAGAACTAAAGCGCCAGTATATGTACAGCGACCGGTTAATGAACCATTTTTAAAATGAATTAACATTTTTAATAATGAAAGAATTTCTAGGACACAATTTATCTTCAGAAGTGCATAGGAATTCCTGATGAATACTTGAATATAGGTTATATAACAGATATGGAATATTTCATATGAACAATTTTTTCAACATATCTGTAACAAACACTACATCAAATTAAGAAAGTGATAAGAAATTCTTTTGTATCCTGGCAACAGTAACGAAAGCTTTCTCTATCATGCTTAAATTTTCATATAAGCGTCATTTTTTACCTGGAGATTCTAAATACTGATGAGCATATGATATTTTTGTCTATTACATAAAACTACATTTGAAATACCAGTTTCAGAGTGGTTCAATCGCATCTGTTGATTTAAAAATAGAACATATGATACACAAATACAGTTTATTTACCAGTTACTACATTCTATAAATTCCATCGTAACCCTATAATTTCTTGAAGGTACTGATGCGCTATATAAACATATCCAAAGGAGCGGTTGTGAGGGTAACTTAAATAGTTACGGGTGATCTTGGCTAGAAGAGCTCGCAATAGTGCTTAACCTTTGTGTTATAGCTATGAATGCTGTGCTAAATACGTATAAACATTTTTTTATGCGGCCTCATTTCACATGCGAGATAGTGGTTCATTTTAACTATTCAGTTACCGACGTACGACAACAATTGATTTTTTTTAACCCACGATAAAGAAGTATATTCATCATCATAAATTCGGCAGGGTTCATATCTTCAAGGTATCAGTGATTTACGAGATTATATTAAAAGTCGCGATTGTGTAGCTTCTTTAAGCTACTCGATCACCCGCTACTCTTTAGTGGCCGGTGATCGAAGTCAAGAGAGCTCGCAAAAGTCCTTTGTTTTGTGTTAGACTTGTAAATTCCGTGCTGAATAAACACTCATTTTCATTCAACACACGACATGTTCAATTTTGAATATTAAATCACCGGCGGACTTCAACAATTGATCTCAAAACAAAACCCCTGATAAACAATTACTGATCATTAAAAACCATAAATTCTACAAAGTTTAAGTCCTCAAGGTACCAGCTCAACTCAAACACATGGAAAAGGCGCGATTGTGAGGGAAGCTTTAAGAGTGGAGGGTGATCGTAGCCAGGAAAGCTCGCAAAACTGCTTTGTGTTGTGCCACTGAATAAAAATAAACATTGTTTTTTTTATTCAAACATATAAATATAATATGTTTGAATGTCATAATAAAAATAAACATTGTTTTTTTTATTTAACATTCGTGACGGTTAATTGTAAGTATTCGCAAACAAGTGTTGTTCATTAAAAACTATAAATTCAATTATTTTCAAATCTTCAAGGTATCAGCTTAGCTCAAAGTAGGAGAGCTCACAACAGTGCTTTGTTTTGTGCCATACCTGTAAATCCTGTACTGAATACAAATAAACACTAATTTTTATTCAACACACGAGATGCTCATTTTTGAATATTAAATCACCGGCAGACTTAAACAATTGATCTCAAAACTAAAACCCCTGATAAACAATTACTGATCGTTAAAAACCATAAATTCTACAAAGTTTAAATCCTCAAGGGACCAGCTCAACTCAAACACATGGAAAAGGCGCGATTGTGAGGGTAGCTTTAAGAGTGGAGGGTGATCGTAGCCAGGAAAGCTCGCAAAACTGTTGTGTTGTGCTACTGAATAAAAATAAACATTTTTTTTTATTCAACATTCGAGACGGTTAATATTAAATATTCGCAAACAAGTATTGTTCATTAAAAACCATAAATTCAACTAGTTTCAAATCTTCAAGGTATCAGCTTAGCTCAAAGTAGGAGAGCTCACAACATTGCTTTGTTTTGTGCCATACCTGTAAATCCTGTACTGAATACAAATAAACACTCATTTTTATTCAACACACGAGATGTTCAATTTTGAATATTAAATCACCGGCGGACTTCAACAATTGATCTCAAAACAAAACCCCTGATAAACAATTACTGATCATTGAAAACCATAAATTCTACAAAGTATAAATCCTCAAGGTACCTGCTCAACTGAAACACATGGAAAAGGCGCGATTGTGAGGGTAGCTTTAAGAGTGGAGGGTGATCGTAGCCAGGAAAGCTCGCAAAACTGCTTTGTGTTGTGCCACTGAATAAAAATAAACTTTTTTTTAATCAACATTCGAGACGGTTAATTTTGAATATTCGCAAACTAGTACTGATCATCAAAAACCATAAATTCTACAAAGTATAAATCCTCAAGGTACCAGCCTAACTCAAACACATGGAAAAGGCGCGATTGTGAGGGTAGCTTTAAGAGTGGCGGGTGGTCGTATCTAAGAGAGCTCGCAAGAGGGGCTTTGGTTAGTGTTATACCTACACATTCACGTGTCCCACGGGTAATCGTCTTGCTGTATAGTAGTAGCGCACCATGCCCACCGGAGGCTGCGACACAAGCGCTTTTTACGCGCACGCACATACACACACAGCGAAAAAACACCTACCACACACACACACACACGCGCACACTGTCACGAGCGTCACACAGCAAGAGTAACAGGCTTCTCTGTTCTCAGAAGCGAATGACAGTGGCCGAAGAATCGTTCGCCCGAGTTCGCCGAGCCAAGAAGCCAAGAAGCGAGTTTATCACCGCGCGGTTTTGAGGATGCACCAGTCAGACGGTGCAAGGAGTCACTGTTACGCGTGTATGCGTTTCTGTCGGTGAGAGAGGGACTCTCGAAGAACTGCAGGAAGAGGTGGTCGAAGACGCCGAGTGGGGGAGGGGCAGTGGGGTGGAGAAGTAGTGGTTCGTCCGCAAGAAGTCTATCACCCTCGGCGAGTAAGCACGCGAGCGCGAGGTCGTCTCGTTCCTGCTCTGCTGCTGCTGTTGCTGTTGCGCTCAGCTTTTTTTTCCAACGTTGTGCACATTCTCCGTAAAGCAGGTTGAACGTCCCGAGATCGAGGGGGCACCGAACTCGCGTCGTATTTCGAAGAAGCGTCCCTGAACTTCGAAGGGTGTAATTTTCAGACCTTGTCCTTTATTCGTTCTTTCTATCTCATTGTTTTTTTTTTCTTCTTTTCTTCTTCTATATTTTGGTTTTTTTTTAGCCCGTTGGTGGGAGATGCGCGAAGTTTCACGTTTTCGTAAGGCGCAGGGTCTGGAAGAGCATGTCTTCCGGTTTTGAGCAAAATAGCACCTGTGGTTTTTATTATTTAATATTATTTCTTCTTATTCAACGAGATTCTCTCGATCTTCGATTTATCGTCATATTTTGTTGTTACGGAGTTGTTTACTTTTTATGAGGATTTTCTACGCGATTTTTTTAAGGATTGGAGGTGATTCGGAGATATGGACCGCAGGTGTGCGAGCCAATTGGTCGAGACGCCAACGTGCGCGAGAGATCGACTCTCGGAATCGCGTGGAGGCTGTAGGATACGACACGGAGCATCCCCGTCGGGAGCGAAACCGGCGGCGCACTGAAAACCGGCTGGTCTCGGCTACTATAGTATCCATACGGTTCTCTGTCTTTCTTTCGTTCTTTCTCTTACTCTCTCTCTCTTTCCACATCCTTTCGTGCGGCTAAAACGTCACCACGACATCTGGCCGATCGTTTCCCGAAGCTCTGCGCGGTCGATATTTCTACTGTCGCGCCGGTAATTTGTTTTTTGTTATGCTTTTGAAAATCGGGGTTTTCTTAAATATTTCCATGACTCGCGATTTTAGTTTAGCGATTGCAATTCGTCAAGGTGGTGCAGTTAACGGTTTCTTTTCTTCAAGAAATTTTGAATTTTATCATTCTCCCGCGGAACTAAAATTCGGCTCGACTCGCGGTGAAAGAAATTTTGGCATATCGATTGATCTCTGCGATCAATATTCTTACCGTTTTTTTTGTTGTTGTGATCTAACTATCATTCGAAATCCTTATTTCAATATTTAATTCAAGCGTTCAAATAACCGGTTATTCAAATGGCCGAATATTTTATCTGTTCCAAGCCCCATTTGGCTATTTATTAATATTCAATCGAAAACTACTCATTTCACGTTTGGCATTGCTCTATAATTTTGGCATTACAAAAATACTCCATAAATTTGGCATTACATAAAATCCGTGCGGCTAAAACGTGACCACGACATCTGGCCGATCCTTTCCCGAAGCTCTGCGCGGTCGATATTTCTACTATCACACCAGTAATTTTCATTTTTTAGGCTTTTGAAAATCGGGGTTTTTTAAAATATTTTCATGACTCTCGATTTTAGTTCGGCGGTGGCAATTCGTCAAGGTAGTTCGAAAAATGGATGTTCTCTTCTATTCAAGAAATTTTGTATTCCTTTATATTGTCAACTTTCGGCTCGATTCGGTGAAAGAATTCAAATTTTAACATGTTGATTCATCTCTGTAATCGATATTCTTACTGTTTTTTTTTTGTTATCCATCAATCATTTGAAGTCCTTCTTTCAGTTTACGATTTAGGCGCTCCGAGCGATGTAGCGAATTATGTGAGACCGGTAAATAACCGGTTGTTCAAGTAGCCGGATATTCAACCTGCTCTAAAAGCCATTTATTACTATTTAATTCGAAACTATTTATTTCACGTTCACTATTACTCCATGAAACTATTGTTTTTCTTTACTTTCCAGTCGAAAAAATAAATAAACACATTTATTCTAATTTTTTAAGTAAAATGCCCTTAACATTAACATGTGTTTTCTTCTTTTTGTTCGCGAATCCGCAATGTTTTATCAAAATCCGAATCTATAACAGGTATTGAAGTGATGGCAATACGTTTTTTACCGGAAATAACCGGTAATGTAACCAGCTCCATCACCGTTTTAAGGTTTTCGTTCAAGCACATTTGATAAATTTAACAATCAGCAAAAATTTATAATTATTAATTAAACATTTTCTTATTTTATCGTCATTTTGAGGTCTGTTTATTCGATTATCAAATATCTCATCTTTCACTTGTATTATATTTTGTTCTTTCGATATATCGATTCTCTCGGTGCGAGTACCGCAAACACTCAGCAGATGGCGCGACGTTCGACCGCTAAACCCTAACAAACTTGCGAATCTCTCGAAATACTCGATGGTCATGCCTCGAGTTCAGAAGGAAGTCGAATAGCGGAATTCGCTTTCATTTTCGATCGTAACGCAAGCCTCTTCGTTATTCTTCGGCACCGTTATTCAGTTACACGTCCTCAGGAAACGTCAACGCTTCATGTGTACATACTTCACCACGGAAAAACCTAAAAATGAGTCTGGTTACTTGCATTGCGCCTGTGAACATTGCCGTCATCAAATACTGTATGTTATTTATAATATCAATATTATTTCTTTTAATTTGCATATCACCTTTAAGCTCTTATGTCACTTTATTATCGGTAACAACTTGAAAAAAAAAAGTTTATCTACGTCAACGTCGACGTCTAAAAGTTTTTACCGAAAAGGCAAAAAATAGTATAAGATAGAGTTTGTAGCGCTGATCTCAGATCTAGATTCGAATTCTACGGACAAAAGCGCGCGCGCAAACACACGCAAATATAGAAAAGCAACTTCTGTGTTTGTTGTGTTTGAATATAGTCACAATCTTGCGCATGTTTGAATAGCGAACTATTGTGTTTTATGGATTGCGTGAATGTGGCAATTGTTTGTCGATTTGAATACCGACAATCCTTTATTGACCCTTTCAGTTGAACTTTGTGTATATTTAAGATTCAAAACTGTGATATGAAGAAAACTGTGTTTATTTTTAGGGGGAAAAAGAGATGAGGATCTTATTCTTCCAATCAATGACTCGATCAGCGCGTCGCTCGACACTAAACAAGTAAAATTTTATTATAATTCTTTAAACACTGTTTAAAGAGTGTTTCGTTGTATTAATTTTTTTCACAAACTTTTTTTTAGCTCTGTGCGAAAACTACGGTCATGGCGAGTCCGGAATTTGAAGACGATCGAATTTGGCTAAACGGACGGTAAGCCAATATTTGAATACCAACGATTTTTTCGTTTTACTTGTGATAATTGGATTTGGAGTACTAACTATGTAAAGCGTAAAATTGGTTTATTTCGTGTAGAATTCCTAACATTGTAAATTATGACTTTTGTTCATTTTTTCTTTAGGGAAGAGTCTATTAGCAACAGAAGATTACAGAATTGTCTCCAGGAAAGTGAGTACAGCTGCTGCTCTTGAATTTTTTGTGCGAAATTCTTTAATGTACATGTTCTTTCGTTTTGCAGTAAAGAAACGGGCCCAACTTTCTCCGGAAATGGAACGATGGAAAGTTCACATTTGTTCGAAAAACAATTTTCCAACGGCCGCTGGATTAGCTTCGAGCGCCGCTGGATACGCATGCTTAAGTGCTGCACTCGCAAAATTGTACAAAGTAGAGGTACTGAAAGATTTAAACTGCCTGTTTCTTATTCTATTTTTTATTCAATTGCTCTGTAATTTATAGTAAGAAGTCTGTGTGAGATTGTTCTGAAGTCAGATCAGAACTGATATTCGATTTCGATATTCGTTTTTCAGTTTTCCTTGTACTTTATGTAAGAACTTTTTTATTCCCTGAAAACATTATAAGTTCTGATAAGATTATCAAAAATGATTTCACGTATTCAACAAATTAAGATAAAAATGGGATCTGAGATTCTATTTCGATCTTTCCACTGAATTTTTTGGATGTCATTAACGTGTTTCCCAAGAGAACTTTTTTTCCTCATTACAATGATCAGTTCCATTGAGACTTTCGTTAGCAATGTTAAAAACTATAAGTAACTCGAAAGAAAATACGATAAATTTGTTATGCGAAGCATTCTCTCTCAATTCACCAATTTTCTTCTTCGACCATTGCAGATCTGCCCTATAATTAGTTATATCAAAATACCACTCGAAGACACTATGTTAATTTTTTTAGAATTTTGGATCCAATATTTTAGGATATGCCTTTTTCCCAAGTGAAGATATCTCGGAAACAGCAATATTCTGAAAAAAATGTCTACATAAAAATTGTAGTTTTGTGTTAGCTTCCGAACAGAACATTAGAAATAATTTTCACGTTCCAGTGGCACTTATTTTTCACCAACAAACGAGGAAATTATTCTCAACATCCACACAAATACATTTTTTTATACCCGTCCCTTGATCCGAACATTTTTTCCATTAACTTCGACTTCCCGAGATGTTCACTTGGTAAATGTATGTTATAATGCTTTTCCTAAATTTGATGTAAAATACAATATTTACAAATTCATACTTTATTTGTATGTAAAATATAATATGTAAAAAATGTACATAGACTGTATTTTACAGGTACTTTGACATAACGAATTACGTGAAAGATCTGAGATGATTGGCAAAAAAATGACTCTAAAACAAACAAAAAACTCAACAAAAAAATGACCCTATTAACAGTCATTAACTATAGTAAACTGCACATGAAATTTTTATTGCCATCTAAGATCTTCATAAGACTTTTTTCTAGTTTTCCTTGACATTTTGCGTGAACCCCCTATTTTTCTTTCGCTGAATACGATTATTGAAAAAAAATTCAAAAAATTCCAACTCTGTTCATATGCAAAACTCGTTCATCTTTCAGGGAGACATAAGCGCGATTGCGAGAGCAGGTTCCGGTTCAGCGTGCAGAAGTGTTCTGGGAGGTTTCGTAAGATGGTACATGGGTTCAGATCCAAAAGGAACGGACAGTATAGCTCGTCAAATAGCTCCAGCTTCTCACTGGCCAGAAATGCGAATTCTCGTGTTGGTTGTAAATGACAACAAGAAGAAAACTTCGAGCGCAATCGGCATGAAGAGAAGTGTCGAAACGTCAGAGTTCCTGAAGCACCGAGCCGAGAAAATCGTTCCCAAGCGAGTCGAGGAGATGCAGACAGCGATTTTAGCGAAAGATTTTGAAAAATTTGCGGAATTGACTATGAAAGATTCGAATCAGATGCATGCAGCTACGATGGACACTTATCCACCGTGTTTTTATCTCAACGACGTTTCACACCTTGTCATAGATCTCGTACATTCTTACAATTCAGCCGTGGAAGGCACGAGAGTCGCTTATACGAACGACGCTGGGCCTAATACCGTCCTTTATCTTCTGGAAAAAGACGTTCCTGAAGTCCTGGGTATCTTAAATCACTTCCTGCCCTCAGCTGCATCAACAGATGAATATCTTCGAGGAGAACCGGTTTCCGCCTCAACAACTTCGAAGATTCTGATAGAACGCATGGATTTCTCGGTGCAAAGGTCCGGACTATTAAAATACATAATTCATACTCGCGTTGGAGACGGTCCGAAGGCGTTGGATAATCCTAAAGAACATCTCCTGAACAATCGCGGCCTGCCCATCGAATCTTAACCGAAAAAAAAACATAAGATTTTTACATGTAACGAGATACGAGCAAAATATAATTTTCCAATCACCTTTTACACTGTCCATTAGTTACCTATTTTTGTAAGAAAATCATTGGTGAAGATGATTGTAATTGAGCTTTTACAAATCGTTATTAAAATCACGAAATGGGTATTATAAAATGTAACCGCCTCCCTTTTGGGGTTGCCTCAAGGGTAAGGTTAACAATCCTTGATGATTGATGATGAGCTCGAAAAACTAGAAAAAAAAAACGGGGAAAATATGGGGGAGTTAAATGTGAGGCAATTTGGGGGAAAATAAATAAACAGATGATGAAAAACACTTTAATTTCGAATAATGAGAAAAATGAAGATAAAACGATAATAGAATTTTTCTCATGGTATTATTCACAACTGGAACTAACGATGCACTGACAGAAGAGATCAAAACTTTTTATGTATAAACTCGTAAATAAAATTTATATGAAATTGTGAAATAAAATTCATGTATTTTTACAGTCGAATTAGAGCGAATTTATGAAATAGCAGTACTTTAACCGTGAAATGAAGTACATTATTAAAATTACTGTATAATTTATTAATTTTATAGAGCACGACTATTTTCAATTCAGTACATCAGTTTATGCATACAAATTTCCACTTATATATTTTACGTATTCAGCAATTTTCTGTCGATTTTTATCGTTTTATCTCTTATGAATGTCAAATAGAGAGATTAGGCAAAAAAGATGAGCCGTATTTTTATAACAAATGTGCTCCAAATGCTTTCAGTCGAAACCTATGAGTAAAGAAAATTTATTACCCGTCTGTAAATAGAAAGTTTCATTGCTATAGAATAATGAGATTCATAAAGCCAATTTCGTACTATAAATAACTCAAATCTATGAATTACAAATAAGTATTCGTTGAAACAATATTAATATGATATTTTCGTAAGTTTGGTAAAGTATTTCAAAGAAAAACAGAAAAGCATAAGCAAAGAGTCGGAAAAATTGGAAACACACGTTTTTATCAGTCAACTGCTCCACAATTTTGAATTCCTTGCTCCGACGTTTTGGAATTCCCGCTCGCTTGTCTATTTCTCCCCACTTCATAACGTTCTTGCGCTTGAACTATTTTTAGCCAACCTTCACATAGACAAATCTTTACTGAGTTGTTGAATGATTTCTACATCATATAGTATTTAAATGGTGATGTAATTGATTGTTGCGTATTCATCATTCACCGTGAATTGCGGTTTTATCAGCCTGTATAAAACACCTCGTTAACGTTTCGACAGAGTCGACCAGATATCAGTGTTGAAGTGGACAGTAAGTATCTATTGTAGTGTTACCAACGTCATCATAGAACCACGTGCTTCGATATAGCAGAAGAACATTTGTGTTTTTAAGCTCAAAAGCCTTTTTCCGCTAGATTTCTACCAAAATGTCAAAATCAAAAGCGCTGGATCTCATCAGGGCCGTGACTCAGCATGCTCTGAAAACCAAGGGCTATGCCCAGTGTATGAAGAATGTAAGTGTATTAAATCAATACCTCTACTTTTACCTGTTATCATATTTCTAAGCTCAGGTAATATTTGTTTGCAACATTATTTTTCTGTAGAAATTATTTTGCTCTCGCGTATCTGTAAATTAAAAAAAAAAGAGCGTTTAAAATTTTTTTTTCAATAACAATTTGACTTTTTTCGCTATACAGAATGAGTTAAGCATTTTAAAAATATAATTTTTAGATTCAAGTGAAAATGGTCTAAAACATCGAGGAAAGTAGTTTTAAAAAAATGTCCAGATATATATATATATATATATGTATATGTGCTCGCGAAATTCAAACTGCTGTATCTCAAGAACATTTTGTAAGACCTAATTTTTCGAAGAAAGTCTCTATGCTATGTAGCTATCTTAATTTTCCAGCTAATGAGCTGAATAATTCTCAATGAACACAATAATCAAAAAGTACTCTCAGTATTGAATTTAGACTTAATCTATAAAGTGATTTAGATTGTATAAATTTTAAATTTTCGAAACATTGATTTTTTTTTAAAATAAGAAAGCCCAAATCAACATACTTCTCATAGAGATAGTTTTGTAGAAAAAAATATTGGGGAAGCAGTTTGCAATGCTCTCCTTTACAGGTCGGTTTTTCAATGTGAAATCAGCAATTTAACGAAAACAAAAAATAAATAAAGATGTGATTTAATGAAACCATGAAATCCTCTCAATTCTGCTCAAATTTTCAATCAATAAATTAATAATATCTTTAAAAACAGGTAGAGTTTATCTCAGCAGACGACGGAAACTGCATAGCAGAATTCACGGTCGCAGAGGAGCATCTTAACAGTGGTGGCACATTACACGGTGGCTGTACTTCAACCCTAATCGACTGTATCTCCTCCTACGCGCTGATGACTACCGGAAGAGGAGTTCCTGGAGTTTCAGTGGATTTACACGTTACGTAAGGATTTTTTTGTTAAATTTATACTCAAAATGACTGTGAATCAATTTTTGCACACTGTCATGCTTTATTTCAGATTCTTAAAGGCCGCTCGGCCAGGAGACATCGTGACGATAGATGCAAAAACCATTAAAGCTGGACGAACCTTAGCTTTTTTGGCTGTAGAACTTTCGAAGAAAAGCGACGGCGCGGTAGTCGCGCGAGGTTCGCACACAAAATTCATCGGGCAATCGTGAATCGTTCCTAGACTCGAAAGTTATTAATTTCATTCGCAAGAGAGTACAAATAGTATAAACTTAATAGAGTATTACTCGGGATTATGTATAAATTTATGTATGTACAATAGGCGTGATAATTAACTCTAGAACTGTATTATTAATCCAAGGCTAAGCTCATTTACTGTATTCTGTGGTAACTTATTGCTCCAAGAGCTTTTCGTCTCCCTCTTTCTCTTCTAATGGCAGTAAAAAGCTCTAAATGTTATTTATTTTATTCCTTAGAAGATAACGAAGAGATAAATGCGTATCTAGCCTCAATTGGATGCATTAAATGAAAGAGTTCACCGAAATCACCAAAAAATATATATACATTCTTCAATTGGTAAAAATAGTATTAAATATTCCATGCGATTTATTGTTAATAACGGTTTTCGATCTGTAAAAACGTTCTCGTGAAGATTTCAAAGACTTCTATTTTGAGGGAATAAAAGCCATATAAAAGAAATTATATTCTTCTACAATTTGTTAAATTCGGAGCCAGGAATTCTTTTACATAACCGTTACAAACAATAAATGACTCAGGATCTTTGTCAACTTTTTTTACCAAAAAAAAAACGGTAATCGGTTTTTTTTTTCGAAATCGGTGGAATTACAAAAAAGTGTATCCAAAGCTATCAGTGCCAAAAACTAGCATCAATTGCATTTAAAAAACGACAGTTCTAGTGTTAACGAAACGTACGAAGCTTCTCATGAAACAAAAGCGATTTTACAATGAGAAATACAAGTAACTATAGCGTAATGACTACGGAAATAACTCTGTCTCTCAATCTACAAATTCCTGACACCGGAATTTTGGGCTTTCTCGAGAAGCGTCTTGATCTCATTCATTTTTTCCGTCAGTTGACTCGTCCGCGATTCCAGATTTTTAGCCTCGCGATCCATGTCCTCGACGATCTTCTCTAGTTCGCTGATTTCCAATTTTCTGTCGTGACTTGCAGCCTGAAGATTCAGTGGTGCGAGATACTTTTCAGCGCTTCTTCGTCGTCTTGGTATCGAGTTGCCGCTGGTTTCCTCGCAATTTTCGCAGCAATCCGCCCAGAGTCTCAAATCAACGCGAGGTATGTTATCGCAGGAGACAAATCCCTCTTCTCCCTTTGGCAGAAGAAAAACGTCGCGCTGAATTCGTGTGATATTATCGCCGTTTTCACACAAAACTGCTGCGAGGCTCGTCTGTTTGATCTGCTGCAGTTGTTCAGGCTTGAAAGACGTGGGACTTTCGTACCAAAAGCGATCGCCATCTCTCGTCCTACGAAATTGCTCCAGCAGAAGACATTGGAAAAGTGGACCAACTTTGGAGTCCGGAAGCTGATCCTCAAGAATTCCACCGACCCAAACATCCATATTACCCGGATGTCCATATAATTCTCGTAATTTCGATCGTACTCTATAATTACTTATTTCTTCGGCTAAATCGTCGAAATTTTCCACAGCGGACATATTACAAAACTTTCTCCACTCAAGATAGCCAGGAATCGCATGATCTCGTGATCTCTGAACGTTCATAGCAGCGAGATCGAGAGCGACAGCGTGAGCAGTATGGAAAAGTTGCTCGGTGAGCTCAACATTCAAATTCTGCTCAGGAAGTTTGAGCTTCGCTGCGGTAGCGAACATTCCTCGTAGAAGAGGATCTACGCCGCCTTCATCAACGAGTCGCCAGGGAGAGAAAAAAGCGTCACGCAAGCTGAGAGGTCCTTGAGGAATGCTCCCAAAAGTTTCGTTGAGACGTTCGAGCTGAGGTTGGATAATAGAATGTCCAAATCGAAGCGCAGCAGTGGCAAAAACGTTGGAAATACTGGCATCAAGATCAGGATCATATCCCTTATAATTCCCAATAAGTTCCTCGACATTGCGACCAAATACGCGTGGGATCCACTGTTGATAAGTGATATGCTGCATCTCAGCTCCAACAATTTTTCGAGCCTCCTGATACAATTTTTCCCCGTTCCAATGAGAATTCACCTCGCCAAGTATTCGAGCTATTCTGTTATGCTCCCTCAGCCATATCGTGTGCATCGCCAAGAGTCCAACTTGTTCGTTCGCTCGAATATCTCCAGCGACGAAACAATTAACAGAACTTTCAAGAGGATTTCTTCTGCAGTCAACGAATTGTCCATTCATGTAAGGCAGCATAGCTTTTCGTCCAGGCAAAGAAGCTCCTTCCCTGAGGAGTCCTCGATCGTTCTGTAAATCCCGAAGATTGCTTGCCAAATCCTCGTCGTATCCATAAACCTGCGAGGCGTCGAGATAGCTTGTCAACTGATTCATTTGCTCCCTAGGTTTAAGCCCTCCTCCCCAAAGAATGCTCGTCATCCCGGAGCCGCAAACAGCGCTAGTCCTGACGAAGTCAATGCAACGTCTGTTGGTCACTCTTGGATCTCCAGCCGGTACTTCCATAGGAAAACAGGGAGCAGCATTTTCGCAGGACTTTTTACAATCTATGCCATCCCAGGACTCGCTGGAAACGGCTGGAAGAGCGTGATCAAGATCGTGGTCCAAAAACTGGCCCCACTGCATCACCATGTGAGTTATTTCGTCGTCGGAAGTGATTTTGTGCGTGGAAAGGAGGGTCGTGGAGACAAGTCGAGCTGGTGGCTTCGGATATCCGTAGTAAAGACGTCCTTTCTCCCAGCCGATGGGCTGGGAAAAGCCATTCTCGTAGATGGGCTGCAAAATTCGACGGAAACCCGTGTAAGATGCTCCCCAAGTGTGATGCTTGAGATTATTGCAACTACCGTCGATGCTCCTGTACTTTCCGTGGTAACACATGTTGCCGCAGGTCGAAGGTCTCCTGTGACCAGTGCAACCGGATAAACGCTCGATTTCTGCGACCTGCTCAGTCGTAAGAACGTCTTGATAGTCAAAAGCACCGCTGACGTTCGCTGCTGAACCTTTGTCGACGTAACGTCTTATGTTGATGAGAGTTCGCTCGAAAATTTCGGCTGGACGAGCAGCTGCTCTCGCTGCTGCGTTTGGAAATCGCGCGAGCTTAAAAGGGTCCGAACGGGTTAAGGGAGGAGCACCGTTTATGCCGAAGAGGGAAGCGAGCGTTTGATTTATCGCTCGGTCGATTGTTTCCTCCGCGTCGTGAAATGCTCGGTTCACGATGAAGTCACTTGCTCCGAAGATCTGGCGAACCTTAAGGAGACTCTGAGCAGTCGCACGACCGTGTTCGTTTGTAGCTGTGCATTCGTACCGACCGGAATCTGTCGCTGTGATGTTGTAGATGTACAAACTTCCGCCTCGGGAGACTTTGAACTTTGGGATTGGATCCAAGGCGCTTCCGTCCCTCTTCCAAGTTATCGAGGGCTTCGGATCGCCCTTCGAACGACACGGAAGCTCCACCGATGCTCCTGGCTCCGTTTCCATCTCTTCCGGTGGCTCGAATATTAATTTTGGGGGATTTGAACCCCTTGACAAAACTCTTACGTCTGCACTTGCCTCCGCGTAGCCGTTTACGTTTCGGGCCTGACAAACGTAACGACCTGTGTCTCTCTCCTCAGTGGCTATTATTCGCAATGTGCTGCCGTTGTCCTCGAGGAAATAACGCGGTCCGCCGAAAATTATTTGGCCGTTTCTCCACCATTCTATACGAGGCGATGGACGAGCCTCCGCTTTGCAGACCAGAAGAACGTCCTCACCTGTCTTTACTGACTGGGATGTTGGGATCTGCAATGAAATATCCATTTGTGTTATTTTCGTATGGAAATGTGAATAATTTAATGTGGAAACGCGAGAGAATGGAAAAAGTTTGTGTTTTTAATTCGTGATAAGGAAAGTTTTCATTTCGTGAAACAAAGATTTATCGAATTGTTGTATTGGATTATTCAAAATGGTCTAGAACATCGGAGAAAGTTGTTTAAAAAATGCTGGTTTGATTAAGTATATGTCTGTGACAGGCTTAGAACGTTCAAAATGCTCTATCTCAAAAATTGTTTTAACAATCAAGGTGAAATTTGCTACATCGAAATGACAGCAACGTTATTTTCTATTTTTAGATTCCTGAGGAAATTTAACAATTATTTCCGATTTTATAAGACTTATAATTTTTCAAAAAAAGTATATATGGGTCATTACATACCGTTTCGACCTGGGTTGGACCCTTGACCTCTTAGATTTGGTCGAACATTTTTTATATGATTGGAACAACTTCAAAAAGTACTGGGAAATTTTTTCAGAAGCGCAACCCGGCCCACTTTGGTTTGAGGCTCAAAAATTTTTTTATTTCACGCAGAATTTTTGAGAATTTTTTCAGATTTATAAATTTTGGCTAAAATATGTTAGCTTTGGGAAATCGCAAAAACAATTAGAATAAAAAATAATCTGAAAAAATAGTCCAGTATTTTTTGGAGTTGGCCCAATCATATAAAAAAATTTCGACCAAATCCGAGAGGTCGAGGGTCCGACCCAGGTCAAAATGGTATGTAATGCCCCATATGTTGTCTAGTTGCCGCTATTTTTTAGCCAATTTTTTAGTAGTAAATGAGCCTAACGAATAGAGTCTAACGAATAGAATGACAAAGGACAATCGGTATTCCATTTGAGTTTAATCTATAAAGCGGTTCAAATTTTTGGAGAATTTTAAAATTTCGAAAAATATAGGTGTTCTAATTCAAGCGAATTTCGTCTAACTCCATTTAATTCTTCTGTGAGGACGAATTATAATCTACCTATAAGCGGTGAAAATAAAGAGGGAGCAATTCGCCAAGTTTTACTTCGCAAGCTTTTTCAACTATTGATCATCAACCTGCGCCTTTTCAATTCTCATTTCGAAACACGCAAGGAGTTTTCTTTCGAGTCACCAAATCTTAGATGCAGCAACTATGATTTTCGAGAACCGTTTTTTTTTTTCTTTTCAAATCCTTAATATTTACATCACGTTCTCATTTACCTTGTTAGATTTTTTTTATATACTCTGAATCATTGACACTACGTCTAATTATTCCTTTATTCGAATCTACTGTGAAAACCGAAAGATAATATGTTTACATTGAGTCAACAGTCAATGAAGAAACAAATAAGAGGACTCATGTAAAATTGCAAAAAATTGCGCAGTGATTCTTACACTTCGTTTTTATCGAACACACTTTTTATACTGGTCTTAGATTCATTAGTAATAATTCTACTAGCAGCATAAGCGTGCAAATACATTTATTATACGACCGATGCCTTTTCCTCAACGAGGGCAACTCGCTTCGCAATTAAGTGGTTACCTCGATGAAGCGGATCGATGGACTAGCTGTAACGATTGCTCTAGCCTTCCTGGAGATCGTGACTCCCATTTTGCTCTCTGCCATGCACTCGTACTCGCCGACGTCGTTTTCCGTGACCTCGGTAATAACGAGGGCACCATCCTCGCGTATAACGTAACGTTCCCCATCTGTATTCAGCTCGTCAGAGTTCCTCATCCACTTGATCTGCGGCTTTGGGTCACCGACCACTCGACAATTGAAAACTGCGGTTTCGCCGATTCTCACCTGAACGTCCTCAGGTCCTTCCATTATCCTCGGCTTGTCTAAAAAAATTTGACAAACCATTGTTGAAATAAAGATTTATCGTAAAATTTCACTAATTATCATTATTTTATTAAAATAATATCCCTCAGAGTTGATAAAAAGATCGTTGGACTATTTAAGCAATAAAAATTAATTTGCAATATTCTGAAAACCTACAAATTTTTTTAGAATTGTATTTACTCAATGAAAAGTGTATTTTTTTTTAGATGTTTAAGCTGACTTTGTGAATTAACTTATTAAATTGTCCGGATACTTTATGGGCGTAATAAGTAATTTTGGGAAACGCGCATCTCCAAACTTTGTGATCATTCTCAGATTACAACAAAAAATTTTAATCATAATTTGCAAAAACTAGATGGACTCGGAAAAAAATTATACATTTTTACAAAAATTAACATATCAGTTTCGTTTGAAAAAAAGTTGGATGGACGGTGATTTATGGAAATGAAAAAAAATGTATCTGTTTATAACATTTTCGAATCATTATTATGCAAAATCAATGAACATTGTCGGCATGCTTCATTGTTTAAAGACTATATCCTATTGTAGTGCACAAAATTGCCTCTAAAACACACATTTTATCACACTGCTCGACTAGAACTCCTTTGAGAAGGCGCGGTAACGACTTTCAAAGTCAAATCAGTGGTAAACCTTCGTAAACGATTTTCAAAAGTTTGATGCATGAAATAAAAATAATAGAAGGTGATTTGTATAAAATCATGTATGCTTAATCCAGAGAAAAATTAATAGTGATAGATTTGCATGAAGATTAGTTAATTAATATTTTTCTTTCAATGAGACACATTTTCATTCAGTTTATTCCAAGTATAATCTGTAATACTTTATCGATTTCTATAAGTAATAGCTCGATAGCTGATATGTAAGAGCTTTCTTAAGAGATTCTCTACGAATTGACCGCCAAGATATTTATAGTGTGGTTCGCTTAACAATTATACCCTGTTGTTTATAAAAATATTTCCATTTTTTATTAACGACACAATTATTGAAGGATCAACTCTATGAAATATCTAGGCGATCAATTTGTAAAGTATTCTTTGAGAAAGCGAATGAACAGTCATTCGATAAAATCACTAAAGAATTATAGATCATATTTGTGAGATGCCTTGGCGAATGACCAATCATCTTCATCCGGCGTTAAACTGGAATAATGAGTTTCTTCAACACCATCAAAACTCAGTATGGAAACATCGCATATCACGCATTCAAAAAATGGAAAAAGAACAATGAATCTAGAATGCAAAAAACACAAGAACTTAAATTTCTATCAAAATGTAGGCAGGAAAATTTGATACAAAAACATTTCGATTGCTCAAGCATTAATAATTTAACTTTCGCAACAGAAAAAAAACACAAAAAAAATTGAAAAACTATTAAACACAATTTTTAAAACCGTAATTCGCCGAAGCATCTTACATTCATCATAAACAGTTAAAGCATCTTCAACAATCATTACAGATCATACTTGAGAATGACCGAACGAAAATGCATCCCATTAAAAAAAAAAAATCAGTCAATCTTATCCACATCCGTCACTATTAATCTTTCTCTGGTTTAACTATAAATATTTTAATACAAATCATCCTCCACTGTCGTTATTTAACGCATTGCACTTTAAAGAATCGATTACGAAGATTTTGAACTGATTCGACTCCTAGAGTCGTTACCGATCTTCCTTAAGGACGCGATCCCAAGATTTTTAGGCTTCATTTTATCACTCAACTGCAATGAAAGTCCGAGGTGGACATAGCCGTGAGTGAACGTCCCTGCATCTCGCTCGGAGACTGGCAAACAGCTGCCATTTCGGAAGGTTTTTCTCGTAGACGTTCTACGAGCCACATCAGATCACAATCACAGACCAGAGCGTTACTGTCGAGTCTGAGTCTGGTCATAGGTCCGACATTTTCGAAGGCGTCAGCGGGAACGCGATGAAGCTTATTATTGTGAAGAAATAGACGTTCCAGTTTAGGCAAATTGCTGAAAGTTCCTGGCTCTATTTCCACTAGATGATTGTGTTGAAGATAAAGTTGCTCGAGCTTTTTCAAATTTGCAAAAGCTCCTGGAGCTATTTTGACGATTCGGTTCTTGTACAGATACAGAATCCGCAGATTTGGCAGACCGGAAAAGGCGTTTACTCGCAAATAACGAATTTGATTGTCGTTCAATAGAAGAGTGTCCAAATTATCCAGGCCTTGAAACGCTCCAGGACGAATTTCGACAATGTCGTTGAACCTCAGATCACTGAAAAGAAAAATTATTATTAATTCACTATAATATCAGTTTTCAAGCAACTAAAACGATTCATTCTACCATAAATTCATAAATAAATTACAAAGGCTTCTCATAATCTTCGCTGACCGCAACAGTGCAAAGATCACGATTCTAAGAGCTGAGTCCCTGAAAATTCCCACCCTGCAAGATAAATGGTCTCTCCCTGTGCTTAAGTTACTTTCACGCGCCATTAATTGTCCTTTTCTTTTAGAAAGGATTGCATTCGCTCCAACTATGATTCAAGAATCTACTCATACATTTTACACATCTACCGGCTGCAATTTGCATTTTTTCAATACAGAATATTCCACTTAATTTTTAAATACAGATAAATAAAAACAATAATTTTAATAGCAGTGAAAAAAAATGTTCGTGAGTGAACGTTAAGCTCTAAGCAGACGAGAGATATCTCATATTGATGATAATCAGTTTCGGAGTAGAAGAAAAGTGATCTTTTGTGCACAGCAATGCAGAATCGGGTAACAGATGCCAGACAATATTCCCGACCGATGACGTGATTTATAGATAAACCGTGGGTCTCGCACTCTGAGATGGACCACTCCTTCTCGCCTTCGTTTCTCTCTCTCAGTGTTGTATCTCGTTGCTAAAATAGATTTAAGCGTTGCTGGAGCATGAAACGCGCCGTTTCCAATCCTCCTCCTCGAGTTACCCCGCGAGGTTCGCCATCCGGCTCGTGGAAGTCGTTTCGCCGTGGTTGTCGAGTTTGCGACCGAGAAACATATATATACCGTACACGGAATAAGCCTCTCTGAGTCATCCCTTGAATTAGCTGAAGCGAAATGGCTTAACGAATAAAATTCAATTGATATCGAAGGGCTCGTAGGCTGAGAGTTCTTCGGCTCTCTTTCGCGGCTTGCAATGAGTGCTTTCAAGGATTCTTTCGTGTTTTTCTTCTCATATCGCTTACCTAGTTCGTAACAACAGGTGTCCAATTTATTAAAGTTAATTCTTTGAGACAATGAAAAGCTGCTAATTCAATGGTCTAATTAATATTCGATTGATTGAAGAAGATTTGGAAAATTAAATAGCATTATTGATTCGAGGAGAAATATAAAAGTAAGTATCTAATTATTGACCTATAGAGGTTGGAACGCTCCACAGTGGTGAAAAGAGTGACATTACGATACTAATGCAATGAACTTTTTTTTGCGACGACTGTGAGTTTGCAGCACGAGTCAAAGGCAATGTTGCAATCAAACGAGTTGGAAAAAAGTTTCTCGCACGAGTTTCGTATACATTTATATTTCACTAGGGCGAGAAGTGCGATTTCTCGCACGCGAAGCGAAGCGTGTGAGAAGTAAGCACTTCTCGCACGGAGTTGCATAACATTTATTATTTAATTCAGACAAAATTTTATGAATCTTTTGATTTGTAATGGATGGTGATTCTCATAGCTGCATGTATCTTTTACTTAGGAAAATTTTTATTGTCCTCGATTTCCACACATTATTAACACGGGTTTATGCTAAATTTTGAAAAGGCACATATTCGTTCAGCTTTTTTTACAGTAATATCTCTATTGTTTGCTTGATTTCAATATATTATAGCTTATTCTCTTTGTTGAGCGATGCTTTATACACTCATCGTCTAGATTTTTGATAGTATTCCCCATTTAAAATTTACGAAGAAATTTTATTGATGGGTTACCAAATGGCTGTAATTTTTAAATGGAAAATACTATCAAATATCAAGGTAGTGAATTGGTAGAGCATCTTTCAAGGAATAGGATGAGCTGTTATACAAAACAAACGAGCAAAAATACGGATCATTCTTTTTTTAAACTGAGCAAATATGTACCTTTATGAAAATTAGCATAGACCAGTTAATATTTTTTTTAGATCTATCGAAATTAATGTTTTTCGAAGTCAAAGATATCTATTTTAATTGAAGCTCCATTCACTATAGTCAATTGATGCATAAAACTTTCCATACCCAATTTACAAAAATTAGCACTCATTTGACTGGCGTGGAGCGCTCCAACCTCCTTAAAATATATTTTTGCCAATTGCATTATTTGCCATTGCTTCATTTCCAAATCATAAATCATAATAAAAATAAAAAATTATTCGATAAATTGTCAAGTTTTTCAAAAATAGCCCTAACTCCGTATAAAAATAGGATTATTTATTGCAAATAATTTAGCGCAATTTGTGACATCAGTTCTAATGGATTAAAACGGGACTTGATTCCAATATTACTGTTATTATGAATAATTTATCATTGGCTAATGACATCAGTTTCCGTTCAATAAACTCACCGGAAACTGATGTGAGTAAGCGTTATTAAAAATAATAATGACTCCATAAACAATTTTGGAATGATTACTTTCACCTACCATAAAATGTGTAAAATAAATTCTTATTTTTTCCACCATAAATCGATTACGATATTTCTTTAATATTTAATATGTACTTTGTATGACTATCAGAGATATTTCTGATATCGTGGGCGATTCGATTTCGTACGGCACTCAAACGGTGTCACAAAGATAATCTTATACATGAAGGGTCATGAAACGGACGGTTTCCACGAGTTTATCGTTTCTATCTACATCGCGACGACGTATATTAATATTATGACACGAAGCGATTGGACAGGCAGAGCTCCCCGCGTGCTGGCATCGTCCGTGCCGTTCTCCCGCGGACAGGATGTTGTAAACTCTCTTTTGCTCCAAACGGTACTCTCCGCGTCTATGTAAATAAATGCCAGGTGTTAACGGATGACACGAAGTATAAACGAAAGGCAAAAAGTTGCTTTACTCACTAGCTGCATTATGGAAATCGTCTCTCCACGCCCACAAGTATTCCACAAATAATTAACTGTATTAATGACTAAAGTACATACGAAGTGAGAAACAAAAATTGCACAGCAAACTCTAAAAACAAATCGTTACAAATTGGAACCTTGCACTTCATCATTATATTATCCAGATCCTAGAAATCAAAAACGAAAATCGCACAGCGAGTTCGAAAATCAAACCGGAGCAAAGTACGATTTTGCACTTTTCTCATTATTACCCAGATTTCACAAAATAGAAGAAAAGAAAAATTGCATAAAAAACCCAAAGCAAACCGGTGAAAAATAAAAATTTGCATTTTTTGCTTCCTCATTTTTATCCTGATTCCAGAAAACTACTTTTGCGAATAACTATATTGATGATGATATCTGGATTCTTAATAGGAGAAACGTGAAATCTAGAAAATGATTTTGTAGCTTTTGACACCGATTGTCAATTGCAGACTAGACTCACTTCAATAAACGTCATTTGGAACTTCAGCTATGGATAGATTTTCACTTCAACTTTTTCAATTTATACTTTCTTATTTATTTTTGAAAAAAAAAACTTTGAATGCTTTGTCGATTTCCTTCAAATTTATTACAATAGTAGTATCTGCTATTCTGTCATTCTAAAGTTTAGTTAAATAGTTTAAGTCATTCTCGAATTACAACAATTAATTGAACGGCGCAAATTTTGAAAAAAAAAGTGTAACTTCGAAACCACTTTGTAGATTCTGCTCAATACCAAATAACCATGGATACAGGTGCAAGTACGAGAGAATTTTCCGATGGGTGAATCCAATTGTGAATCCTCAAGTCACCGTATTCACGTCGTTTTTTTAATAAAAATATAAATGGATCGATGATAAAATACTGAGGGCACAAGGAATTTAAATTAAATTTACACCAATGAAAGGGTAAAAGTTCTTTCATACTAAATTTCAGCTTCATACTCCCACTACTTCTCTATGAATAAAAGATTTATTAATTTTATACTGGCGCACACACCATAAAATATTTTATTGCTAGATCACTTGTCTCAAATTTTCAGCCATTTTCTAAATACAATTTTCTCCCAAATACAAAGCTTCTTCAATGCCGAAGCAAAAGACTCACAGAACTGTAGTATTCGTCGATATCCTCGGGATCCTGTTGAGTTTTTGGAACATACATCTAACAGTGTCACCAAAACACATGCACTTCCGTGGACAATCGGTTCGTATTTGATTTCCCCTTTTTCCCCTGCGATGATGTTGATGACCATCGACCACAATAGAAGCGAGCATCAAGATGAAAAAAATTCGTCTCCACTCCATGATCTTCAATCTCTTCATCCTCGAGCCTCCGGATACTTTCAATTCTTGCAAAAACCCTACTGACCGTTAATTTCCTAACGCAAAATCACTTTAGCGCCGCATGCCATGTGCTCCTAAACTCCTAAATCGATGAGCCAATAAACAATTGGTTACAAAATTCGCTTAAGTTCCGCAGAGTCCTGTGCAGTCACCGTCTTATGCGCAAACTGGTTCTCCTATCACGTGTGTATCTTGCCCACGCAAATGTCTTCCTTTTTCTTCAATTCTTAAGGGAGCAAAAACCGAAGAACACGATTGCGCAGCGCGTGGAACGCGGACGCGCGTTTCACGATTCAACTATCACAATAATATCTGTCGTATCCCGCGGTTCTTGGTAAGCATATGAGAAACGGGATGTGAAAGAGAGATGATGGAAGCTGCGGTGGCTGTACCGGCGTCGAGTCGCTCGCGGGCCGCGGACGCCGCCTTCGGTTCGTTTATACCGCGCTAGTGCAAGCTACTGCTTGGCCGTCTCTTCGGCGGCTGAGCAATAACCCGGCTCTCCGGCTCGTCGACGAGTCAGCCGCCGGCGGGCGGGAGAGTACGCACACGATACGAAAAGCCTTCTCCACAAAGCCCCCCTCGAGCTTCAAGAACGCGTGTTGGTGAGCAAACCACGCGGACCAGAGCGAGATAAACTCATGGCTTCCCCTTGGGCCACGAGAAAAAGCGAAGCTATTGCACGCCGAGTCAGCTATACTCTTCGCTATACCGCCCGCGGATTTCTTCACTTGTGTTGGTCGAGACTCGCAGGCGCGGGCAATCGGCATTTTTGATTGAGGAAAATGCTTAGCCAACGAGAAGCCCTTAAGCTATCTCGCGATCCTTCGGAGCTTATTTCATCGATGCTGGAGTAAAGTTTGCAGGCTTTCCTTGGGATAAGATTTTCTCTACCCGCTTGCAATAAGTGGTTCCGAGGATTCGTTCGGAGAACCACGATTTGAAAAGTAAGCAACATACTTTTTTTTAAAGTAACTCATATGTTGGCCTGGAAGAAACATTATTTTTGATGAGTAACGCGTATGCTGCTTTTCTAGAATCATCATTTTTTAAAGTAACTCGTATGTTACTTTTCAATGGCCATGTTTGTAAAGTAACTCATATGTTACTTTTCAATAGCCATGTTTTAAAGTAACCAGAGTGTTACTTTTCAATTGCCATAATTTTTAAAGGTAACTCGTATTTACTTTATAAGAAACCTAATTTGTCATAAGTAACTTGCGCGCTCCTTCGAAAACTCCTAAAACTAAAAAAAAGTAACTCTCATGGTACTTTAGAGAGAGAAAATCACAATTTTTGAAAAGTAACATGTGTGTTGCTCTATGGAAGAATGTTACTTTGGAAACATAATTTTTAAAAAGTAATTTGCATGTTACTTCGTCAGGAACATCATTTTGAAAAAGTAATTGACATATATTTTGTGAGAAACAGAACGTTCAAAAAGTAATTAGTATATTAAATTGCAAAATACTCGATTTCTTAAAAGTAACCCGTATGTTACTTTTCAAGAAACTAAATGTTCAAAAGCAACTTGTATGTTTCTTGGTAGCAACCCTAATTTTCAAAAAGTAACTCGTACGTTGCGGTGCAAAAAACTTGTACTTCGAAAACACCATTCGTATGTTACTGTTTTAAGTAAAATACGTTTTAAAAAAGCAATACGTATGTTACTATTCAAAGGAAAATACTTTCCAAAAGGTAACTTACAAAGTAACATACGAGTTTAAAGAGCACGTGTTTAGTAAGCAAAACACGCGTACGAGAGCAAAATAAAATCAGGGAATTTCGTTGGGGTCCGACGAAAAGTGAAGCTATATATTACGCGGCAAGTTAGTTGCTCTTCGCGGTGTAGTGGACGGATTTCTTCACTTGTGTTGGTCGCGACTCGCAGACGCGGGCAATGGGCATTTTTGATCGAGGAAAATGCTTAGCGAAGGAGAACCCCTTCAACTATATTGCGATCCTTCTGAGCTTATTTCGTCGATGTTGGAAGCAGTTTGCAGGCTATTCCTGTGTGATGATTCCGATACTGATCTAGGATGGGATGCAGCCGTACATCGAAGATATACAGCCAATCTTTGAGGTTGATGCGTAGGGAAATTTATACTCGGTGGTCTGCAACAAATACAGTAATCGTATTTTTAAGACATCTTTTTTGGTAAGGAGGATTATTTGCTTTTCCAAGCTGTTATTCTGAAAAAAGTGTAATGCGTTGAAAAAATGTATAGAATGTCTTAAAAAATGTGGTGCGAAAATTTTTGGGAATCGCATATTAACATAATTGTTAATATATTATCAGAAAATCATAAATGTAATTTTCTTCCGGTTTGAATACCCTGATTTATTATTGCTTTCTTTTTGGTTGAGAATAATGATGCTTCATATTGAATTGTTATTGTGGAAAAAACATAATCCATACGAATTGGCTAACAATTACAGATGATTTTTAAAAAAATGTGAACTTTGTACACTTTTAGCAAGTTTACGTTAATTGGACTTACAATTTTTTTAAATTTAACACTTTATTCCTCAAGTTCTTTTTTTGCAATTCTCCTGGAAATGTTACAACAGTTCTACTGAAGCCACTGCCCAGTTTAAGTCGACCTAAATGATGTTAAGCTTGTTAATAAGAAATACTAAAATACCTTAATACTTGAGCGATGCGATTTTGGGTTCAGAGAAACAGCGAATCTTGGAGATGAATATGTGGAAGAATTTTTTCTCGGTGGCAGTTACGCCTACATCATTGAATCTGTTATTCTAATCGACTTGCTAAGAAATAAAAAGCCCATTCAGGTCAATTTATATCTTTTTTATTCGCCAATAATACACGATTATCATAACTAAAAATTTATTTTCATTTGTCTTTAAAAAAAATCTATCTAAAATCTTTTTATTTCAACTTTGTCGTAACGAAAGCTAAGATTTCATTTTTATTTATTAATTTACCAATAACTTCACGAGCAACTATTTAAATTTGTCTGTGAACTTATATAGACTCACTTCGGACACAATTTTCTTCCAAAGTTGCAATCATTCCGAATCCCACAATTTTCAATTAAATTTATACTTTGAAACCGGATATATATATATTAAGACTGTCGCCCAGTTTGAATCGACCTGCATGATGCATAGTTATAGGAATTACTGAAATATCTTGATGCATATGATCGCGGTGCTTCTGGATTCACGCATGAACGGATCGGCTTGGCGTTGCGGAGAAAGTAAAAGGAGCCGGTGAGAGTGAACATGCACGAGAAATAAAGAGAGTCTGTCAGAAGGAATAAAGACAGGAGATATATAGAAGCGAAGGGACATCGAGCCGGTACCAAGTATACACGATCGCAACGCACGAGAACGACCAAGAACGCTGAGTTGACTACACATTCTATGTTGTTTCATCGTAGCACGTTCCTCTTCTTCGTTCTCGCTTGCGCGCTTTGTGTTGGCTTCCTTCTTCGTTCTTGGCCCCAGGCTCGATTCACCCGCATTCTCATTACGTATTCCTCCTCCGCTACGAGGAAACCGAGGCCCTATGTTGCACGGAGCATATAGAGCATGCTACTATTCAGTGAAATAAGATATTATTGGTACGACAACGTGGAGCAGCTTGTTGACCTACATGACACTAAGCGCCGGCGACAATCACCGATTATTTCTTTATTCTCTTAAACAGTCTTCTTCCTTCTTCCCCAGTTATTTTATTACCCACATAGGGTGAAACGTTTGGCCGCAAGTTGGATTTTAAGATTTGATTTACACCTATTGAAAAAACAAATATATATTGGAAGAAATATAATATTATTGGGAACACAGAGTTATGTAACTTTTATATCTGAATAGTTTATTGGCGACAACAATTTTTTTTCCTATTTTGTTACCGATTATTACTTTATTCTATGGAACAGCCCTTTCTTCTACATAAAAAATTTTATTACCCACATAGGGTGAAACTTTTGGCTGCAAGTTGGATTTTAAGGTTTGATTTACACTTACCAAAAAAAAATATTGGAATGGCTATAGTATTATTGGGAACACAGAGTGATGTAACTTTTATTTCTCAATAATTTATTGACACCGACAACTGTTTTTTCTGTATTGTTATCGATTGTTTCTTTATTCTGTCAAACAACTCTTCCTTCTTTCTGAGAAATTTTATTACCCATTTAGGGTGGAGCTTTTGGCCGTACGTTGGATTTTAAGATTACATTTACACTTACCGAGATAATATTGGAGTGACTAAAATATTATTGGAACCCAGAGTTGCTATCAATTTTTGATAGCGGCAGCTACAAAAAATGTGTAGTACCTTTAATATTTTGATATAATAGTTTATTGGCGACAACTTTTTTTTGGTCTCTCAAACAGCTTCCTTCCTCATATCTCAGAAATTACCACAAAATTACACGTAAATTTTTTTTAAAAAAAGAGTGTGATTTAAAATATTCGAAAAAAGATACTGAGCTGTATTTACCAATTTTTTCTCACATTTCCCCGTTAAATAATATTGAATATAATTCTGTGAATAACTGTTTGCAGTTATTCGGAAATTCCGACATCTTTTCATAAGCACCACCGATTATTATTATGAAATAACCATTATATAACGTATTATACTATCAATGTTTTTGCACAAACAAATGCGAGTTTACAATGCGTCGAAAAAAAACATGTAAAAAGGTACAAATTTACGTGCAAATGTTGACAGATTCAGTGAAGTCATGCGTGCAATATAATGCGTTATAGGCTTAAAATTCTTGTAATCACTGCAAGGGTCAAATTGTCGCGCGAACTCGGACGATAAGTGACAAGTTAACCGAGTTTCGTAACAATTGCGTCCCGTCGTTGATAAGCAATTACGAACATCTTTTCCAGCGATAAATGTGAGCTGCGGCCGAATATTTGGGTGACCTACTGCAAGGCGTTTGCTGCCCAGAGCAGATAAATTTGCAATATCTCTCAGTTCTTCGAGAATCCCCGAAAACATTGTGAAAAAAAACTGTTGCTTTAATATGCCCTACGTTACAAAATCGGTGTCATGTGATTATGCGCTCAAGCGTGAAAGAAATAAATATTAAAAAATCAAATGGAATTGCCAGACAAGAATTTAGTTTGAAAGTAACCGAAGCGTGCCGTCGAACCGGTCATCACCGATGTCATCGCGGTTGCGAACCGTGCCACACTGACCAGTTATTTTTTTTCAACTTTCGGGCACCCTATTCGAAAGATCCGATTTAAACTAATAGTGTGAACAAAAATCGGACCGGACCTACAACCGATTACTTTTTGATCCGATTTTTTTTCCATTTGACCGATTTCTATCAGTTTTAATCAGAATTCTTAATTCTAGTAACAATTTTTTTCTACCGAAACTGTTATTCTGATAGATACGCAATGCAATTTAAATTGGTAAAAAATTGCAGCTTTTTTTTGGAAAATGTGATGCTGTACTAATTGGTAATTGACGTTAATTGGTTAATATTTTTTAAATAAAATAGTATAACCGCGAAGTCGCGTTTGCTTTTTAGGAATTGTCTCTACAGAAACAGAAGAGATTCGATGCACTTAAATTGTATGAAAACTACAGATAGTTCTTTGAAAAATGTCAATTGTGTAAACTAGGGTGACGATATATGAAGTTATTTTTTTTCTTGGTCTCACCTCAAAATTCAACCTCAAAAAGCAGTGCTTCAAATGTTCTTACCAAATGTACACTTTAAAAAAATTGAAGTCAATTACGTTATTTTTGCCTCCTCATAGAGGAAGCTTTGTTTTATGAAAAAAAAATTCTGGAGATTTCTATGCTAGAAGATTCAGTCTGGAACATAGAGAAAAGTGGTTTAGGGAAGTTTGATGTGAAGTGTGATGGAATGTCAAAAATTCATATATTCTAACTTGTAAACTATCAGCTCAAATTTAAACAACATTCACAGTATTAGATAATCTTCAATTGGTATATTTTATATGAATTTTATAAATTTTATAAAATTCGCTTAAGACATGTCATTTTCAGAGGAATTTTAAAATTTTGAAAAAGCACGTAAACGCTCCAGCTTTAAAAATTGATTAGCTATGAAGCTGAAACTTCCTATCAAAATTGTACAAAGTTATGCGACCTTCTGGTATTGAATTCGGGCCAAATCGATATAGGGATACAGATTTTGAAATTTTCGAACTAATTTCGTTTCGCTCTGATTCCGATAAAATGTCAACAAATCGACTAAAATTCTCACCATAGAAAAAATTATATTCAGCCCTGCTACGTACCAAATTTGGCGATGCTCATTGATACACATTCGATTTCCCAAAGTTATGAATTTTCCGAACAATCTTTGTTTTACTCCGATTGAGCTAAAATTTCAATAAATCCACTGAAATTTTCTACCTAGGTAAAATAACATTCATCCCTACTCCCTACCAAATTTAGTGATGACCCGTAAAGTGGTTCAGATTTCACGTGATTTTGGAGTCTTTAAAAATAAGGATTCAAAGTAAAACTCCGCACATTGCTTCTTCATTAACTTTCATCTTCATATGGAAAAACTCTAGGAGAGCCAGAAATAAAATAAATAAACTCCAGGTCTCATGGCGTTGGCTTTGGGAAAGATAAAAATAAATGAGAAAGTAATCTGCAAAGTTCTACTTTGTATGCTTATTTTTTAACCCGCAAAGATTGCAAAGAAACTTTTACTTCAATACCTTCTCCGTTATAAAATACATTTAAAAAAAACCAAATCGAATTGCCAGACAAGCATTAAGTTCGGAAATAAGCGGAGCGTGTGCTAGGACCCGTCATCATCGATGTCATCGCATTTGAGGGCCGTGCCGCGTTGACCCTGACAGTGTTGGGCTTGGTTCTACTCGCGGCACGCACTCACTCGACCAGACAAAAGTCGCGCCCGTACCTACTTCAACAAAGACCGTGAATTTCGTAACCCGTAGCTCTCTGTCAGATGTGGGTATAACCGCGCGTCGTTAGCTCGACGATCGAGGGCGACGGAGGATAAATAGTTCCCCTTGGAGCCGTCGACGTTCCGTCACGTGTCTCTGCGGCATAGTAATAAAAAACCGGCGCAAAACCAACGCTCGGAGCTCATTTCTCGGGTGTGCATAAGCGATTCGTGACCAGAAGCGAGTCGCGTACGTGAAACTCGTTTTCTTCGGTCGAAGCAAAACCGCAAAGCGCAGCAGCGTGATCCAAAAATAGCATGTGACTCAATATTTGGGTGATGATCCTTTTTACAGCTTGGCGTAGTTTTTTGCGTCCTCCCCGAGGATTCTTCGAGGGATTGACGAATGGGCGAGTCGAGCTGCTTCCAAATAAAGGGAGAGAGACACTTTCTCTCCCTCTCTCTCTCTCCTTCATCCGGTGGACAATCGAGAGGCGATTTGTCGTGACGAATCTCCGGAATCCCGACGAACCGCAACCACCGCAGTCATTAAACTGGAATTAATACAAATTTATGGTTTTAGTGGATTGGTTAGAGGGAAAGCCGCGCTTTGGGTCGACGCGGTTCGATTACTGGATTACTGTACCGCTGAGAGAAGAATAATTGTTTGGGCCATTTGGCTCTTCACGTTGATTGTACTTCTATGTGCGGCCTCCGTTCGCGATCCGTGACCGCACTCACTCTCTTCGTCACGTGTATCATACACTTCTTTCCTTTTCTATCTTCGTCATTGTATATATTCGGCATTCCACGTATTTCATTCTGGGTGGAGCCTGCGATTCAAATGTGGAAATGAGGATAATTATTTTGTGGACTTGGATAAAAGTTCGACTATTTTTTAAACGTTTCACTTTCTCATGGAAGATGCTTTGTTTTCGTGAAAAAAAAAAAAATGAAGAGATGTTCATGTGAGGACACTGAGAATATTCCAAAACGTCCAAAAATTTCGGATTATCGAAAACCTAACTTTATCGCATTAACTGTCGCAACACTTGATATATCAAGGACAAATTCAGTATACAAACAAAATAATATTCAGCGCGTTATATTCGATTTCACTTCATTGAAATAAATAGCTATTGAAATTAAAATTTTTATTAAAAAAATAGAATAACAGCCATTACCATTAGTAATAAATAACCATCAGTAAAGCAGATATTTCACGGGTTTTATTATTTTCAGGTTCCCTTATATAAAAAATAAATATGCCCATGTGGACTTTATTATAAGATACAGTTTGGGTATAAATTTGCCACAAATCGATGCAAGAGGAGAAATTTTATTAGACCTCGAATTTTAAGTGAAATCAGTTTTGAATTAAAACAATGCTGCAAAGTAGAAACTTTCAAATGGCTTCCTCATTATTGTTAGACTTTTCAAAGCTTTTGAAAGCATAGAGGTAAATTTGTAAAAATTGCACGACAATGCGAAAGCCATTTGCAAGGTTCTATTTTTTTTTCAGAAAGTACCTTGTATTCATTTCGACAGATTCATACGATGAAAATTGCAAAGACGTTAATTTTTAATCACGAAATTTTTAACTATGTATATTAGCGAAAAAAAATCTGTGGAAAACCGAAGGAAATTCCGCAAATCGAAATCGATAAAACAACAAGAAAATTAATATAATCCGCAAAATGCAATTCTTGATTTCAATTGAATAGGGCAAATTTTAATTGCAATAATCATCAGAAAAATTTATTTTATATTTGTATTCACTATTGCTACTGGAATGCCTCTGTGGAGCTTTACTCATTGATTTGTTTCCGGAACATTAATCGGGCTATGAAAAATAATTTCATTGTTAGATGCTGTTTTATCCCTCAAATTATACCTGTAACAATTCGCTCCCGAATTATGTCCGGGCTGATAATATATATGTACCTGCAGTTTCTCATTCTGGGATTTTTAAAAGTCATTTACGAGAAAGCATCTTTCGCTAGTTTTTACCTGAATAAAATACAATTATTTTATCGTGAGCTTTTATTTCTCCATTTTTTTTTTTTTGTTATTATATCTGTGTTTTTGTATGACAATGGTTTCTATACTTACTGTAATCTAAATGATTGATGTGCTCATCTCACTTGTAGTTGGGCGTAGTTCGTTTGCATGATAATAAATAAATTAATAACTAGCAGAAAGATATTAATCATTCAATCACTTTCTGAACAGGAAATCTTCAAAGCTTGATAAATCTGAAAATTGGTCGTAAACGAAATAGACAATGAGAAAACTAAAAAAAAGTTGTGCAAAAGTTATTTGGAGTGGAAGGCATCGTAGTCGTTTCTTTCCGTAGAACCCGAAGCCGTAAGTGTTTCTCGTTAAGCGAGCTTCTCGCATTTCGACGGATAGGAGGGAGAGATCAGTAAGTCGAGGTTCCGGTGATTCTCTGAAATATAAATTTTATTGAAGATAGCGCGGCTCCTTCGTCCCCGCAAGTATATAGTGTACACTCGATAAACTCCGTATATATATATGTATATGCGTGTGTGTTGTCATTAATGCTACTAAGGAGCTTGAGGGTAACTTTTTATGAATCGTACGATACAAACACAGCCGTCGTTACATTATAAATTAATATTTTACATAGGCGTCGCTTACGGAAGATTAAGGGACGCGTAACGACGATGCCAGTTATGTATATCACAACTTATACATATTTTCGTCTCTCTTTCTTTATTTTAAACGAATCAATTTATGTAATGTACATACTTATTCGCATAATACCTATGATCTCGACGATATTCATTTTTCCCCCCGGAAATCATCGCGTTTTCATAGCGATATGTGCATAAGCGCCGAGCGCTTAGTGTCACGCTAAATAAATCGCTCTTCGATAAACTCTCGATATTCTTCGTGTATGTACAAAAAGGAATGAGCCGAGCCTACATTTCCCCTCCTTAATGTAGTAAATTGCCTCTTATTGCTCCCACATCCACACAAACTCAAACATACTCTCGCAAATTCACTCTCGATCAATCGAAACAGCAAAACTATATATATATTTATCAAGGGAACTAAGAATCTTTATCAGATCTCGAGTCACAGTTCGTCCGCTTTAAAAACTCTTAGATCACTCTTAAAAAGTTCGCTAAACCTCTAATATAAAACCAACAAAAGTATTTCGTTTTTTTCTTTATCGTCGCACGACAAAAATTCCCGCACTATTGTGTTCTTGTCTTATTTTCACTCGCGAAAATCGTTCCATCGGCTGAACGTGGACAAACTTCGTTCCGGAAGAACCGAAGAACACTATGAAGACTTCCTCAGCGTCATTGTGAATGTACACGCGGAATAATCGCAAAAATTCCAAGCAAATTCTCGATTTTACGGCGAGGAAGCATCTTCGTCAGGTTTCAACGATCCTTTAGTCGCTTTCTCAGCGTCGAAGTCGTCCTCCTCTTCGTTTCCTCGTGGAGAGTCGATCTTTTCATCGCCGTCGGCAAAACCCCAGCGATTATTCGGCAACACTCATGCAATTTTCATGAAGATCGTGCGATCTCGAACCTTGCAGTGTCGGAGTTCCCTGAGGGCGCGTTGAGCCTCGTTTGGAGAAACGAAGGCGACTCTCGCGTCCCCGGTCGGCATTCCCTTGTCGTTGTATCGTCGAATTACGTTCTCGCGCTTGACATCGAAATCCCTGAAGAATTCGATAATTTCGTCGATATCGGCCTTGAATGGAACATTTTCCAGTGAAACGACGCAACCAGGTTTGCCGAAGCCCTCAACGAAGTCGGGATGTCGATTAAGGCCCATATGACGGGGCATTCCCATCATAGGAGGCGGTGGTCCACCTCTCGGAGGTCCAAAACCTCCGCCATTGCCAAAACGTGGCGGATGATTTTGCATCGGCGGAAATCTTGGCCGTGGCTCTTGATTTTGCGGATATTGTTGTTGCTGTTGCTGTTGTTGTTGTTGCTGCTGCTGTTGTTGTTGATGCTGTTGATGCTGAACGTCCATAAGCTGAGCGTCAGCCATGCTGAGAGCTTCCATCATTTTGCTTCTGGTGACCAACTCAACGATCGGCAATTGCTTTCCCATCGGCGTGCCATTTTTAGTAGTGGCCCTTTCGGCCTCCTCAGGACTGTTGAATTCGCAGAAGCATTTGCCAGCGGGTTTGCCATTTTGATTGAGCATCATGTGTATTCTGTGAGGAACAACGCCGATATCGGAGAAATAATCGAGAACGTTTCGGCTGACAGCTTGGAAAGGTAATCCTCTTACAAGAGCGCAATCGCAGGCAGTGTTGTCGTTTGTCGATTCCTGCTCGTGAAGACGTTTAGCCTGGGCGAATTTGTCATCGCCGATCGGCGTAGCGGTTATCGGTTTCGGTCCAATCTTCAAAGGCCCCGATATCGCTGCAACGGCGTCTTCCGGTCTCGCGAATTGCAGATAAGCCATGTATTTAGCCGTGCCAGTGGCGTCTTTTATGCTCGTGATGAAAAGATCGTTGATCTTCCACTCGTTGAAGAGTTTAGCTATATCCATTTCCTTGGCGAAAGACGGGAGATCGGGAATGAAAATGCACGATGAATTTCTCGATTCCGCAGGCGCTAGGGCCTCGTTGCTGTCCGCCGATCTTTCGCGGTCTTTCTCGCGATTGTCGCGATCAGGAACGAAGGAATCTATGGCTTTGTCGAAGATGCTCTCATCGAGATGAAGTACCTCGACCTCGGAACCGCGGACGTATCTTCCGACGCTTAGAGCCGCGTCCTTTCCTTCGGGTTTGCTGAATTTAATGTAAGCAATGCCAACGCGATTGCCGTGGGTGTCGTTTATGAGCTTAAGACCATCTTTTCTAATGTAAAGACCCTGAAAAGCGTGACGAACGTCACCGTAGCTCGCGTCAAGCGGCATATTTCGTACTTCGATGCAATTCCCGTTGCCGGATTGATTGGCGTTGCTGTTATCGCCGGAAAATCTCGAAACTCCCGAATTTCTGCCGGTTTTCAGCCGATTGTCAGGTCCATTGCCGCCGTAATTATCGAAATGCTGTTGTCCCATGTTGGTCTGAAAAGCGTGAGGATTTCTGCGGCTGTCGAGCTCCTGCATTTTGTTCATTAATAGGGGATTATTGGGCCTAAGTCCACTGGGTCTGTAAGAGAGCGGCGACGAATTTACGTTGGCGTTAGGATTAAATGCGCCGTAAGCTCCGCCGTGAGAGTCTTGATTGTTGAAAGGGCTTGATCTCGAGGGAAATCGCATGGCGTCCATGCGCTGCGACTGATCACCGGGTCCCCATGGTTCACGGGGCCTGTTAAGGGATCCCATTGGCGCGGGAGTGTTGATATTCGGTAAATTAGCGTTTCCTAAATTGGGAGGCATCGCGGGATTGATGCCCATACCGATCGGCATTTGTGGTGGTGGCACGAGATTACCCACGCCGTTTAATCCGTTTATTGCAAATTGATTGGACTGAAGCATCGGTCCACCAAGAGGCACGGAAGTTCCAAAAGCGAGGGATCTTCCTTCAGGATCTTGGGCCAGAGCGGCGACTCCAGCGCCGAGTATTCCCGGCGCTAGCATCGCCACCGCTTGCATCTGATTTTGCGGCGGAACTTCCCAAATTCCGTTGTCAGGCAGGCCCATTTTTTTGCCGCCTTTACCGCCGCCCTGCATACCGGGTTTGTCTTTTGGGAATTGTCCTACTATAACTACGTCGCTGCTGTCTTCCTCGTTAGACTCTTTGCGACGATCGCCGGCGTTTCTCTTGGAATCCCTGTCCCGCGATCGCGTACGATCACGCGATCGCGATCTGTCCCTTCGTCTCCTTCTGTCGCGACGATCGCGGTCCCGATCTCGCGATCTGCTGCGGTCTCGTCTTCGCCGATCGCGGCCACGGTCACGATCACGATCACGACCGCGATCGCGGTCTCTGTCGCGTGAGCGCGAACGGTCTCGCGATCGCGATCTATCCCGGCGATCTTTACGATCTTTACTCGATTCGCTATCGTTGTCCCGATCTTTTTCACGCTTCTCCGGCGGTGATATCGCCTTTGGAGCGACTAGCGACACCTGTTGCTGCTGTTGCTGCTGCTGAACCGCCACAGGCGTTGCTTGCATAAATGTCTGGAGCGATAGCGTTTGCTGCCTCGCGGTTTCGATTACCTTCTGCATCTCCGTGCGCGAACTCAGCAGCAGCTTTATCTTCATTTCTTTGATCTTTCCACCGTCGTTCATCATCGCCTGGCGCGCATCCTCATCGGTGCTGCAATTGGTGAAGGGAATTCATGTTAGAATGAGCTAATCGACGAAGAAAAATTAAATATAGAGGCGGAAAACGTGCGAGAGCGAAATAGCAATGCGGATTGGACGCTGGATTATTCTGCTATTTTTCTTTCCTCATTCAAACTGCAGTGAGATATCGAGTAGCCAACGGTGAGAGGAAACTTTATTGAAATTAATTGAAATTATACCCATGTAGGAATTATCGAGGCGCTCGCTGTACAATCAGCCGAAGTGCAAAACATTAGTTAGAGCCAACGTTGAATCTGGGGAATAAATGGAGCTTATTGCCGACGTAACGTTTCGCCCTTTTTACTGCAAAAAGATTCCTTAGGCGCCTAAGTTAATAGTTTATGACGCACAAATTGCGCAGCTTATAAGAAATCGAATGAAAGAAAAGTACCTTGTAAATTATTAATTGTAAGCATCTGTAAAAATCGCCGAAGAGAATCCTTCGGTTTAATGAAAATATTATGCTAGCAAATAATTGCTTATAAACTGTTTTCTTTAGTTTCTCAACGTTGTAATGAAAGTGATGCTCGCAAAAATTGACAGTAAGATGAATTGAAGATTTGAGCTAAAATTACTGACTAGGAAGCCACGCTAATCGGCTGTTTGACTCATGAAAGTCGTTTGTGAATTAATCCACTTACTTATAAGTGCTAAATATATTGTCCTTGACTAATAGCAACTCATAACTGTCCCTATAGCAAATTCCTACATGAGTAAAGAGATCCTCGACACTTAGACCAGGCCTAAACGTTCAGAAACATCTTATCAGACTCGAATCCGTCTTAGTTGCTTTTAATTTTCCGTCGTCACGCCGCTTTGCCAGATTTGAAGAGAGAATTAGCTGGAACCTTACCTGAATGCTATGAAAGCATCGCCTAATTCACCGCCAACAATGTGAACGCCGCCTTCCGGTATGCTGAGCCCCCTGAAGAACTGGCGAATGTCCAGCGCGTTTGCGGACCACGCCAGATTTTGTAGTCTGATAATAACGCTCATTTTCGTAGTTGCGTAAGTATCTGTAACCGAAGGGATTGCAGAACATCGTTAATTACAAG
Organism: Tromatobia lineatoria; assembly: GCA_949699805.1. Lineage (NCBI taxonomy): Eukaryota > Metazoa > Arthropoda > Insecta > Hymenoptera > Ichneumonidae > Tromatobia > Tromatobia lineatoria. The sequence goes on from OX453037.1 coordinate 20,311,409, forward strand.
ATAAGGGTGAAGGAGTGAGAAGAAGGAAATATAATAACTAAGAGTATGAAGCTTTTGAAGAAAACATTTTTTTGTGCATTTTTTTTACGGTATAAACCTTCTAGAATGTAATATGAAAATTCCAAGGTCGAATCTCAAATAGTTTGATGATGGTAGCTTTCCAAAGAGCAGATCGTTACAGGTCGACATATTTTTCTAATTTTCTCTAACTCGAAAACAAATTATCCGATTGACTTCAAATTTTTACGGCGTGTTCTAAACATATTTTGTCATTCAATGATTTTTTTTTTTTATTGAATGATAAATGTCAATTTTGCATTGAAACGTCAGTTTTTTAACGTGTAATTTAAATTTTTTTCAAAACATTGCCATTTTCTCAGATTTTAATGAATTTCTGAAATTCCAGATTATGGTACGAAAAATAACTACTAGGTCAACAGCGTTTTTAATTTGCTTTAGGCATAGTAGCGGCCGCAATCACTGAAAAAGTGGAGTAATTTGTTCTGTAAGAGCTTCGGGAGATAATGCGTAAGTCAGGATCGATTATATCTATATTTTTCCGCAGATTGTAGTACTTTTCTTTAGTAAATTTTTTTGTGAGAAAATCACATTCAATTAATTGTATGTTCTTCTTGTGGAAATTTGTGCTGGTAACAGGGAATTATAAAACTGAATAAATTCCCTATTAGAAGACGTTTTTACCCAAAATTTTACTGATTGCGTATGTTTTATGCTAATGTCGGTGTACCTAAAAAATCGAATGCTTCAGAACATCCTGGTTTATGAGATTCAGAGTTGTTGCTATAAACTACAAAGATTAATCTTTATAGCAAAGGATATTACTGGAATTTTCGCCAGAAACGATATTGTACGTTTTATGCTATTTTTGCATAATAATGAAAAACTTTGATAAAACTTGTAATAAATTTCCCGGTTTCCAAAATCGACGAGTTTCTAATGAAACTAAAAGCATATACGGTTGGTTTCAATAATTAAAGCCCCTCGAAATGACGTCGCTCGTTAGGGAAAATGAATTCCCAAATAATTCCCAAGTGAGCAACAAAATCAACGAAGCTAAATAAGAAATTCAGAGCAAAGATTCGTGGAAATATTGTCAGCATCTCGTTCAACAGGTGGCAAGATGAATGTAACGTGGAATTGCTTGCAATTAATTATTTTTGGACCGAAAAATTCTTTCATGTAATTAATTTATGAATGAATAGATCCCTCAAGTTTACAAACATTAAAATTAATAAATGTAATTTTCTGAATTCCCAGAAATCACCCAATACCAGAGAGTTTATAATGGCCCCTGAAAGTCGGTCCAATTCCAAGTATTTTTTTTTGTTTACATTTATACCGTGATCGTTATCAACGAACAGCTATTAAATGCACGTATTGAAAAATGAAATAAAGGAGTTCACAGTAAATCCAACGAGCCGTGAACGAGTGAGCGCCGCGCGTGTTATCGCAATCGATAGGTCAATAATTACAGCGGCCTCGGGATTCAACCAACGAGAGAACGATCAGTCGCTCGCTCTCTCATTGCTTCCGGCATTCGACTCGAAGATGGAAACCGATTCATCTTAGACTGGTTTAGAGCAGTTTGTGTTATTTTGAGGGAGAAAAATGTGGCGCCTCTTTATCGCTTTGATATTTCGTTAATATTATACAGGCTGCCGTCGTTATCATTAGTTTTTCGATCATTGATTACATTTGGCTTCGTAAGCGCCTCTTTCTATCTCTCTCTGTTTGTAATGTTAGGCGTTGGTTTCTACTCCAGATGGATGTCTGGATATTTTATGAGAAACCAGACGTTGGCACCCTGTTGTTAATGGAATTCGCAAAAAAAAAGTGCGAAAATCTCGTAAAATCACGACGATTGGTCCTTAAAGTGCCAATCACTGTCTGATTATACATAATTTATTAAAGTAATAACTTTTGAAAATATTTTTTCCCGTTCTAAGAATTTTTCTATAGGTCCGCTTCATGCAACTGCAGGTTTAAAAAGATTAGGAGCAAAATTTGAGCACTTCAAAGTAGCAAAAAAAATTATAACTGAAATTAGAATGGCCAAACGCGCACAGAATCCCTTGTATTTGCTTTACCTCTCCAATGCATCATGACCATCAAGTTTTAGTTAATGTCTATGCCTTCATTATTCAGAAATTTATATGAAGAATTGCTTTCAAGCAAAAATGTTTGTACTTATTATATTTAACCCTTAACGATAACAGGAAGTATCAGTGTATGAATATTTAAAATGAAACAGTCCTTTACTCCTGAACATCAACCGATAATTTGTCTACAATTTTCCTTTACATTAATTTCTTTCGTTCAACAAGTGTTTTATGAAAATAAATTTGTGTACGAACATCAGTTATTTTTATTTTGGCGATTACCTAAGATCTTAATTTCAGTATAGGACCTATTTTTTAAGGAATATTCTTCCCTGGGATCACCAACGATAGCCTCCTACAGTTTGCTATAAAATGCATGTTATCATTTTTCGTTGACGAGGGAAAAAATTCTAAAATTTTCGTTAGCATTTTTTTAAGTTAGGAAATAATTTGTAGCTTGGTGCAATGCCGAAGATTCCGTATCATCTCTTATATATCGGTTTGTACACTTGAAGTGACAGTAGTTGGCACCCTAGATTAAATATTGCACGGCGCATTTAAAATAAAATAAATCTGATGCAAGAATCAACTTATAAAACTGTAAGAACCACGTTTTTGGAACCCAGATTAATGACATCTCATAGAGATTTCTGTATTAAATGCGAAGGGATAAAAGAAACACATTTTTTCTAACTTAACGTTGTATCGCTACCACGACTCTTGATACCGAAGATTATTGATCGACCGGCTCTTAAGGGGCCAATCACTGTGCCATTTGGTGTAAGCCCAGCGTTAAACGATGAAGAATTCAGTTGAAAGTAAAGTTACTTCACCGTAAATAAACAGATATTCAGCAAGATGTGCCAATCACTGCAAGCACATCTCCTAAGGTGCCAATCACTATAACATCAGCTCTAAGCAGAGCTCTACAAAGAAGTACTTGATTAAAAATAAAGTGAGTCCACCACAAATCAACAAACATTCAGCTTGAGGTGCCAATCGCTGCTCTTAAGGTGCAAATCACTGTAACGATTGCTTTAAGCAGAGCTCAGAGCTAAAAGATTAAGGGTTTTATTAAAAATAAATAGTTACTCCACCACAAATCGACAGATATTCAGCTCGACGTTTCTCCTATTGTCGTAGTTTTTTTTTAGGTAATTGCTCATAATTCGAGAGTAATTACAGTCAGTAATATAATTCCTAAGACAAGCAGGACAAAAAAGCGTCTGGTGTCGAGAAATTAGTTAATTAAGCAGGTGTGTCTATTGCAATGTGTTACTGTGGATTGCAATGAAGTACCTGCAGCTAATTCATTTCATCATGTTATCGTATTAATTATCGTTTCATTGATATACGTTGTTACGTGCTTAACGATTTTTCGGAAATAATATTTCTTTAGAAATTATAATCAATATATGTTAATTTTACTCTTAATGAAGTAATTAGATTTGATAAATGTATGACTCTTGTCATGATTCCGTTGTTAGATGTAGATTTCTATTAATTGCTTTTACGTCAGGAGATCAGTTGTTTTATTATTTTTATGTTCATCTCTTCACGTTGTGTTTCTGTAGGTCAAGAGACGAAGTTCTTAAGCAGAGACACGGTGCTCCTCGTTTCAGCGGCTGTTGGAATTCACGTTGGTGCATCGTAATTCAGCGGTAAACGCAGTCCAGGTGTCTCAAAACTACATCAAATTGCTTCCTCTACTCGTTGTTAATCAAAGAAAAAGGGTAGGATAACATTGTACCAAAGTTTCTGCTTCTGACGGTGAGATTTCCTTTAAGCTATCAAATTTAACGGAGATCACTTTATTTATCCACTAAATGTCTTATCAAGTTGAAGATCTTGTTTTCATGGTGCATCAAAAGTTGGCGGCAGGACGAGTAAAAGTTTCGCAGAAGTACATCAAATTAATTCTTATACTCATTGTTAATGAAAAAAAAAAAAAAAATTCGTAGCATTACATTTTACTAAAGTTCCTGCCTCTGATGGCAGTTATTTCTTTGAGATACTGAATTCGAGGATGATCAATCTATTTATCCACTAAATGCCTTATAAAGTTGAACTTGTTTTCATGTTGTACCAAAAGTCAGCGGTAAAAAGAGTCCAAATTTTCCAGAACTGCATATAAATTTCTTCTTCCATTTATTTTTACCAAATTTTTTGCTACATAAATTTAGGCACATCAATTTATTTATCCACTAAACTTCTTCTCAGAGATTTCGTTTTAAGGCGATTAACTAGGTCACTACTACAGGATAGATAACTTGAATAGAAATACATGTTGCTCCAGCAGGATACAACATTCCGGCAGCTCTACTCTTCGTTTTGCATTCCACAGGTCACTTACTCGGCGAAAGCGAAAGGTGGAAGTCGAGAATAGGAACAATGAAGTATTTGTAATTGAGAAATAATACCTGATTCGACGCTCTTGGAAGCTGATGAAAATTTGTGGATAATAAATTAATGTAAAATATGTTTATGTGATCACCGCTTAGCTTCGAGTCGTAATCGCATCATAATTTGGTTTTAGATATTCTTAAAGCCTGCTATTCTGACAGGAAATAATCCTGTCACCTTGATCCTTCAGTTAATAATTAATTCGATAACGATAAGACTTTTGGTAAATAGTTTTGTTAGATATGATTATTTCATATTGAAATGTGAAGTAGAAGGAATTACTTTTCTTATCATAATTCTTCATCCAGAACTTTAATGGATTTTTTAAAGAGCCTTTATACCTGAAGGTTTGCTGACTGTCGTTGATTTATGCTACATTGGACTTAGCAAAAAAATTATTTGTTTAAATCCGCCGGTTTTCCTCGAGAAAATTGCTTGTGATTTCACAATTCCCATGCCAGAATATTTATAAAATATGAGAACTTCGCTGCCTTTCGTTGGTAAGTATAACAAAAAAAACTTCTCACACGTCTTATTTTAAGAACCCACCATTTTTTTGTAAGGTGCGCCTGAAATTGTCATTCCTCCGAACAAAATTAGATGGATTAATATAAAATCGATTATATCTATATTTTTCCGCAGATTGTAGTAGTTTTTTTAGTAATTTTTTTTTTTTTTTTTTTGTAAAAAAAAGCAGGTTGCATTAATTGCATGTTCTTCGCGTGAAAATTTGTGCTGGTAACAGGGAATTATAAGAATGAATAAATTCCCTATTAGAAGACTTTTCACCCAAAATTTTACTGATTGCGTATGTTTAATGCTAATGTCGGTGTACCTGAAAAATGAAATGCTTCAGAACTTTCTGGTTCATAAGTTTCAGAGTTGTTCCTATAAACTACAAAGATTAATCTTTATAGCAAAATATATTACTGGAATTTTCTCCAGAAACGATATTGTACGTTTTATGGCATTTTTGCATAATAATGATACTTGTAATAAATTTCCCGGTTTCCAAAAAGAACGAGTGTCTAATAAAACTAAAAGCATATACAGTTGGTTACAATAATTAAAGCCCCTCGAAATGACGTCCCTCGTTAAGGAAGACGAATTCCCGAATAACTCCTAAGTGAACAACAGAATCAAAGAAGCTAAGTAAGAAATTCAGAGGAAAGATTCGTGGAAATATTGTCAGCATCTCGTTCAACAGGTGGCAAGATGAATGTAACGTGGAGTCAATAAACTCCAGTGCTCTTCAATCATACTTGGCACGATTGATCCAAAATAACGCAGAGAACAGAAAACAAAGTAGTCGCAAGCTGCAATAACGACGATCCTCGAATCTCGATCTGGAGCGGAGTACGAGACGTCGTGCGAACGAGTTTTAGCAGACGCTCGCAGAAACACACACTGAGATCAATCCCCTTGAATTAAGCAAGCAAAATAGACAGCCTACACAATCAAGGTGAAACGAGATCAAGGCATTCGCGACGGAATTCTTTATGTCCATCGTAGGCGGGCTATTTACTCATAATCGCGTCGTTGACTCTTTCAACAGTAGTTCCATCTTCTCGAATCTCTCCAACTTCGGTTCTCGTGACCCTGCGAAAACGTGCAAGTCCCAGAAACCTTCTTTCTAAAGCTTCTTCATACAGGAAACTTTGTCTTCCTGACCCTTTTTTTCAAGATTTTCATGTCACCATAGAAAAAATTGTTTAAGACATTTAGAACAGTGATTTTGGAAAAAATGTCTGGACGTGTGGTTTTGTAAATGCAAACCTGCATATCCCAAGAACGGCTTCGTTAATTGAGATGAAATTCGGCACAGAAGTAGTCGAAAAGTAGAACATCTATGCTTAGTTTGTACTTCGTAATGATTGAAACAACTAGGCAGGTTTTTGTAGGATTTTGACTTTTTCAAAAAAGAATCTACTTTCTCTAAGCAACGCAATTTTTTTCAGCTCATGTCCTACATTTTTGTTTGCAAATAAAGTTATCTCGAAGGCAGTCCTGTATTGAATTTGAATTTTATCCAAAAAGCGAATCGAATTTCAGACAATTTTGAATATTCTGAAAAATGTACATTATCATTCTAAGCCGCAACTTCTAACAAGACAAACTTTCTATAGGAACGAACTTATATTCGGCAGTGCCGGATCCCAATTATTGTGAAGATCGATAAAGAAGTTCAGATTTTATAGAGATTTAAATTTTACAAGTTCAAACCGCTTCTGCTTGTGCCACATCCAACAAATCAGGCTCAAACTTTCGACACATAAGTAATAAAGATATCGGCTACCGAATTTGGAGAAAACGGCACAGACGTTTGAATTTTATAGAAGTTTACATTGGTACGTATGATTTTTTGCACATTTCTTTCTCATTTCTCACCTTTCTCAAAGTTTCCACTATAAAGAAGCCATATTCAATCAGCTTTCTCTAGGGATAACTCTGAGAAACGTGAAACATGCGAAAGCAATGAGCAAAGTAACTAGTTTTTTTTTAACTATAAGTATCTTTTACCGCTAATAATGTTCTTAATAAAAAAAAGTTCGATTGTCGTTTCGTTAATTGCTGATGATAAATTGGTGGAAGTGAGCGTCGGGCAGAGGCTGCGGTGTACCAAGTGTGTGATAAGCTTTCAGATTGTTGCAGCTGTGTTTCTCGAACGATATTCAGCCCGAGGACGATCTGCTTCATCGCACACAATATCAAGACGAGTGCGAGTCCGTTTGCTTTCTCACGATTGCGGCTTGTGGGTGAAGACGAGTCTGCGACCGAGGTATGTCATCGTTGGAAACGGAGACCACAGAGATACTGCAACCACTCGCTCTTTCTCGTAATACTTTGCTCGTGTTGTTTTGCCGTCGAATATAACAAGATCTATTGATTCGAGGGCCGATAAAAGCCAGACATTGAGATACGAAAACGATCAATCAATGCCGGGATTGCTCTGAACGGGACTGCGAATTACTACGGCGCATCTGTGGCTCGTTTATAGTTTGGTTTTTTTTTTCTTCCTTTTTTCTTTCTAAATGTACGTGCCAGTGAATAAACACACTGAATACCCTTGCACTTAAGAGAACCGAGTCAAGGCTTTTGTGCTCACTCTTCAGTGTACTTAACTTACCTTTTCTTTTCTCATGACTTTACTACGCGGAGTATTGAATTATGTAAATAGTACCTAACAGTATGTAGGCTTAGGGTGTTTTCTACACCCTAATTTAAAGTTCAGGCATCGTATTGTACTTTATGACCCTATTTTGAGAATGACCAGTCATTGTGAATAACAGTGAATAAACGAGAGTATTACTTATGTTTGAACGAAATTGCAGGAACGATTTAGCAATCCTTAAAGCTGCTGTACCATTCTTTCTTTGGATTTGAAACAATAGGTAATAAACAGGTGTCTTTAAAATTCTAATTTAAAGTTCAGACATTGAATGGTGCTTTATACCTCTATTTTGAGAATGACTAGTCATTGTGAATAAAACTGAATAAACTAGAGTATTTTATATGTTTGGATGTAATTGCAGAAACGATTCAGCAATCCTTGAGATTCTATAATATTTTTTTATATATTTGAAACTGTTGTTAAAGTAAAGCTATGAGTGAATTATTCTGAGTATATATTACTTCGCAGATTAGAGATGTTTGAAAAAGTATTAATGAAGAGTTTATAAAACCTCTTAAGGTTCTCCAGCTGTTTTGCCAGGAGCGTATAATTTTTGTGCCTGGAACATTACAAAAATAAGATTAAAAGTTTCGAAATGGATTTTAAATGATTCATGAGACTTCTTTGTAACACTTGAGCTGTTGATCGTATATTGATGAAACATGTGGAGAACGTTAAGAGATTTAAAAAAAATGTATTTATTTTTTGTAATTATAAATTATTCCGCAATCGGGAAATAAATGAGATTACCAATAATGTTAGAATGCGAGTAATAGTCGACTTAAGAATCTTCATAGGATTTTCAAGCCGTTTCGCAGTGGAGCGAAATTTTTTAAGATAAGTTATATCTGTAAAAACAATAAATGAAGGTTTAGAACTTTGATTTCACATTTTAATTTAAAGCTGCGTTTCAAATATTGCTGAAATATCGTGTAAAGGATCTTAAGATATTTTTAGTGTGGCAAATACGTCGATGTAAAAAACGCTATAATTTGTTATTCGCAATAATAAATTATTACGCAGTGAGGAAATAAAGATAGATCAATCATGTTGTATGGTGCATAATGGCGGGTTCGTGGATCTTCGTAAAGTGTTCGGGCCGTTTCGCAAGGAACTATACATTTTGAAAGACGATTTTTCTTTCAAGAATAACGGTTCTAATTATGTACGTTGCGTTCTGGCTTTGAGTTACGGCTCGAATACTGCTGAAATGTATCGTGAAGAATCTTCAAAGATTTGTATGTGGCGAATAGATCCCTATAAAAATAGTTATGAGTATAACTATTTTTAGTAATAATAAAAAATTGCGCTGTCTAGAGACAATAAAGATCCTAATCATTCAGGAAAGTAAGTAATATCAAGCCCTAATCTTCTTAGGATTCTCGGGCTATTTTAGAGACCATATGGATTTGTCTAAACTCGTTATTTGAAAAAATGAAAAAAAAAATTTGATTTTGCTTCCTTATGAGGAAGCTTGGTTTTTTATTTATCATTTTAATTTCAAGCTGTGAATTGAATATTTTAAAAATATCATGAAGAGCCTGACGAGAATTTTATTCTCCTAAAAATATTGTTGTGGAGATAGTTTTCAAGTTGACGTTTTTTAGATCATCAGAATCGATATTGATCGATGATTTTTTAAAGATTATTATATTCATGATAGATCGACGATTTTTTAAAATGACTATATTCATGATAAATCTTCGACTTTTTAAGATTATTATATTGGTGATAAATCGACGTTTTTTTAAGATTATCATATTCGTAATAAATCGACGATTTTTTGAGATTATTTTATTAGTTATAAATCGACGATTTTTTTCGACTATTATTCCGGTGATAAATCAACGATTTCTGGAGAATTAAATTAGATCTGGAAATTATAATATTTGTCGACGCTTTTTAGACGATAAAGTCGAAGAATATTTAGAACCCATCGACGAATCGTTCGCTCGACTTCAAGTATATGCGCGGGACGATGTAGCGACATTCTTCAAGATCAAGAGGCGAGAAATGGTGACAGAAAACAGGATAATTGCTCATCGCATCAGACGAGAAAGTATCGGAAATATCGGCAGCGCAAACGGTGCAGCAGCTTGTCAACGAAATAAGCGAGAATCCCGCGGTGGAATAAAAATCGTACCCTCAGGATACAACAGGCTCAGAGACCACCAAATCTGCATTCTTAACTCCACTAATTCTCGGCTAAATCGCAGAACTAATCAGCGCCGTTTACTTACCAAATTGGGCGCAAAAATTTGGTGCATCTGTGAGTAAAAAAATATGCCAGGTCTCCATAGAGAGAGAGACGCTGACAAGTAGAAAAACATTGAACCGAAAGGACCGGACCAAATTCCGCCAAATCACAACACGTTAACCCAGTCCCACAATTAACGACTAAATTTTTATTACGATATTAGTGGAGCATTACCTTCACAGGAACTTCTGGGGAAAGCGTCTCTTTTTCTCTCTCTCTCGCTCTCGCTTTCTCTCACGCTATCTTCCGCTTTGCTCGCAGCTAAAATCGTACGATGCGGAAGAGAGTAACGTAGTCTCGACGTTAAGCGATGCTTATACAGCTCCGATGTACACAACGAAAGTAGCACACTGAGTAGAAGCCTTAAACAAGGCGCTTTCAAACACCTTCTCTACGTCATTGTAAGAAAGTCTCCATCGTCGGATGGCACCATCCGCTATCCGCTTGATGAAGCTGCACAGCTCTCCGTCTCCGATCACCTAATACACGACCCGCTCTCCGCCTAAGCTCCTGCAACACACACAATTTTTTCGATTCTATACCCCTCAACCACTTGCATTCTCCATATGCACACCCTGTTTTTTATTTTATTTCTACTTTATTTTTGCTCAATTCAATTCATTAAAGATTGTTCAATATTTTTATTTTTGTTTTGATTTAGATTTTTGTGTTTCTATGGCATCGCCTGCACCGAACGACCGAGTCTTTACAACTTAAACGTAACTGAACTCACGTGTCGATTATTTACGTAGTAATTGCGTTGAAAAATGATTGACATTATATGAAAAATGCAACGAAAAAATAACTGGCCTCGTTTGAGAACCAACAAAGTGCATTCACGTACGCCATTGACGACGTAATCGTACCGTGAGTGCTCGGATAAATACTACACTTTTCATTGAACGGTGCAAACACTGGATGATTTTTGTTGTTGTTGTTACTCACCCCAAAACTTACAATTCAAGAACGACGTGTAGGATGAACGATGATTGACGAATATGAGCCGGAAACGGAATTTTGCAGAAATGAAAAGACGCTGAACGGTCCGTCTCGCGATGAACGGTGTGTGCAGTTTGGCCGCCCTTCGACCATGGAGTGGAGTCTTTGCAATCGTAATGATGCCTAATGGCCGACAGTTTCTGCGGGAACTGCTGTAGACCCCGTAGGAAGGAGAAAGCAAAGCGCGCATGCGCAAAGGGCGCTCAGTGCGTTGTTGTTTTCCCCTTCTCTGTTCTGGACAGCCGATAAGGTTCGATTTACATGAAATGTATCTTCCGCCAGCCAATCATCGGGCGGTATTGGTTTTCTGGTAGACATTGGGGGAGATAGATGGCGGGGGGAGGGGCGGAGCTTTATCGCGCCTTAATGCACGAGAAAGTAGCCTTATGCTTGATTTTCATGATAAGCGAAAAGCACCGCTGTGAAGTTAGCCATGCAATTTTAATTGATTGTTTTGTTTTTCGTTATTTAATCAATTGATGGACGTTCGATGTTCATTGGTGGCCTAATTAAGTCGTTTAGTAGTCGAGCGTGTTTTCGAAAAAAATCAAAATCAAAATTTTGTGAAACGTTAGCTGATGATTTTTTTTTTCGACTAATTCGATTTTAATTAGTCTCATTGGAAGTACAATCGTTTGGTGATCAGAATTAGAGTAATCAAAACGTTTGGTGGTGAGACGTTCTACTAATGAATAGAAAAAACTGTATTGTCACTTTAACTCATATGAAACGTAAAACGAATATCGGAAGGCTTGCAATGTTTTATGGTTGAAGCGATAATAATATGGACCAATAAACGATACTTGCAAGGTTATCGGAAACAAGCGTTAAAATTGTATATGCAACAAAACGGCATATTTGAAACTATTAGAATAGTTTTTGAAACTATTATCATTTTGATGATTGCTTCTATAATTATATTTGCTATAACGATAAAATATAGACGGCTTTCCTGGGGATTATATAAATGGTTTATCCAACTATTTTCTTATATTTGGTATAAGCATAAAACATAGACGTGTCTCCTGGGAACTATACCTAGTAAACACAAAAATCGGTTTCGTTGCTGCTCTATTACAATTTCCCACTCAGCAATGTAACTTTTATGTAACAACAGTGTTATGTAACAGTTACATTGCTAAGTGGAAAATTGTAATAGAGCAGCAACGAAACCGATTTTTTTTGTTTACTGGGTAGTTCATAGTTAAATTATCGTCGGTCTAACTATTTTTTTTAAATTACCATATTTTTCTCTTAGTGTATCGTTTCTGGGTGCAATTATCGCAAAAGTCAAGAATTGCATTGCCGTACTATTACTTTCAGCTGAACGAGTACCCGACGCGTCTCTGCAAGGGATTCGGCTCCGTAGGTAATAAAACTATGTATTATGGATTTCGGTACGGATCATATTTGGAGTTAATTATACCTGCATCGGCTGGCATCCCTTTATGACTCAGTGTTGTGTCGACCCGTCAGTCACACTACGCTAAACCCTGAAACCTAAATGTCTAGTGAAGGGTCGAAATAATAGTGCACAAACGTTATGTCTTGTGAGCTGCTACGAGGGTAATAAAACCGGCAATTGAACCTCACAATGGTGAAGATGAGTGTCGCGTTGTTAGCTGCACTTCAGGTAGTATAAAACTTAAGGATGTAGGAGCGTGATGAGGTGCTCGACGCGCTCAAAAGTGAGAATTCAGAGAGAAAATTCGAACACTTGCTGATGGAAGAAAAATCTTTAAAAAAATAAAGCATACAAAAGGTGCGGAAGAGATTAATTTTGCATATTAATAATTGCAAAATGTTATTAACAAATAGGTGAAAAAAAAAATTGTTCAGCTAATTATTCATCAACCAAACTTTTTTTCGAATGAAGATGATTCATTAATTTTTCTGAATACGTACGAATTTGTTCAGAATTTATTCTAATCATCGAAATTTCGTTTTTGTGGAATTCCTTTTTCTTAAAAAATGCATGTTACCGTTGACCGTAACGCTTTTTGAAGACATTTTGTCCGAATTCACATTCTTCCCCGAATATCCGTAACATTGTTAAAGGACATTTTGTCCAAATTCACCTTTTTCCTCGGATGACCGTAACGTTTATGAGTGCATTTTGTCCACATTCACCTTTTTCCCGGATAGCTGTAACGCGTTTTTTAAGATACTTTGTTCAAATTCTTTTATTCCTGATTATCCCTAACGTTTTTTAAAGCCATTTGGTCCAAATTCACGTTCCCGAAGAGGCCGTAACGTTTTCAAGGACTTCGTGTCCGAATATTCGACAAAATTCCACCAAATATTTTTGTCCAAATTCGCAATTCGTTTTTCAAGCACATTTTTCCTAAATCCACGTTTTTTTTCCTCGAATGGCCGTAACGTTTTTAAATACATTTTGTCCAAATTCACCTTTTTCCCCCGGATGACCGTAACGTTTATGAGTGCATTTTGTCCACAGTCACGCTTATTTCCCGAACGACAGTAACGTTTATTAGAAACATTTTCTTTCTGTAATAACCCTCTCTAAAATGTTTTCACATGAAGCATTTTATCTCACGAAATGCGAAACCGTTTGTATCGACACACCGAGGCACTGACGCAGCCAACTTCAGGGTCTTGAGCAGCCGGTGTTCGGGGAGCTCAGTCGTCGAGTAGTTATCGCTGAGGAAGCATCAGTAACCGAAAAAATGGCGATGGCAGCAACTCAGGTTAAGGGGAGCGGGTGGCCCAGGCGAGCGAGTAACAGTTCGTTCGAAGGAAAAGTAATACAGAATCAATCGGTGACAATCAACAGGACAGTGAATTTGTAAGTGTTGGATTATCCACGCGCTAAAAACGCGCGACTTATTATATTATTTTCTCTCTCCCTCTCTCTCTCTCCACGCTTCTTCGTTACTCCCAGACGACAGTTATGGCCGACAAAGCGACGCTGTTTGTAGCGTACGAATATTCATTCACTCCCGCACCTCTGTAAATCCATTTACGATTACCCAGTCACACCGATCTCATAACGAAGCATCGAAATCTGCCGGACGCGCGAAAACATCCAGCGGAATCTTAAGTCTTCTTTACGGAGCGACCCAATGTCATTATTATTATTATTTGTTCATTCATTTGTATCGTAACGCGAATTATTCGGTTGTCGAATTAATCCGAATCACTATGAAGAGAAAATACGATTGAGATATTGATAGCAATAAAATAAATGGAAATTTCGGTAATTTTGTGATAAAAGGAATAATCACGACACCGAAAAATTGGACGTTCGAGAAGTAACGATTGTTATTGATCCTTCGTAATTCTAAAGCGGATAGGAACTACTTCTATTCACAATTGAGATAATAGCATTATTATTGTTAGCGATTTAACGAAAAAAAACACGATCATTGGCCGATTATTTTATCAATTATTTGGGGCATTAATTAGAAAATTCTTGACAAAATTAGGTAAAAAAAATTATTCAGATATATTTTTGAGAAAAGTTAACTATAAATTTAACGGTATATTAAGAGACTAAATTTATCAAATTTAGACAATTTGAAGTACTTGATAACATCTGTAGTTTATATAAATTTTGATCAATCACCTTTAATCTTCAAAAAACTGAAATTATTCTATAAAAATGAAGAGAATTTTACAGGAAATTCGAATTGAATTGAACAAATCCACTTACAAATTTTTTTTTAAATTGTTGAGAGCAGTAAATAAGACTTCTGAAAAAAATTGATGCAAACATGAATTCTGATAATTCAATTTGGTCAAAAAATTTGTTTAATTATGACTCCAAAAAATGTCTCGTAGGAACTATGACAATTGTTACTCCCTCAATCTAAAAAAGCCCAAAAACTATTCTATAAAACTTTTTAAATTGCATGAAAAATTTCAGTCAACGTTCGACGAAAGAAATGAGATACCGGTTCGGCAGCACTAAAAGAAGAATGTACAAAGATAATGTTCTTTTCGAATAAATGTTAATGATTATACGAGTGTAAGGCATTTAAAAAAAAACTTAAAATATGATTAACAATGGAGAGGCTAAAATTAACAAAGAAATATGTACAATGTATGTTATCGTCATTAAGTAGCTCCAATTTTTGTGTCCGAAGCGTCTTAAGTTTCCTCACAAGTTATTTACTTTTTCATTATTATTTTTCTGTTATTTTGCTCGTTTGAGAACATCGCTACACAGTATTATTTGTGTTTTGTTATGTTTATTCTGTTATCTTTACTTTGCATGAGTGTTCTTCATTCATCTGTGTAGACAATGAATTTTACTTGGCCAATGTACATTTATACACGTCGATTGTGATTGATACCAATGATCTGCTTGCTGGTAAAACCCCTCAGAAGACGATATGACTATAGATTAGAATCTTATCCCTGTGTGGACAAGGATTATATTTATTTCAAAAATTTTAAAGAAAACCTTTTTAATTAAGTGTAGAAATTTTGTCACATTGTCTCACGGATGTTTTTCTAATCTACAGACGATAAAGACTGGAAAAAAACCCTGTAAGATACTATAGAAACACTTTGTAACAATAAACTATGTAAAAATGAAGAAAAAAAAACTTATTATATAATCTAAGCACCATGGTTCAAGTATCTCGATCGATCGCAAGTAACTTTTTGTTTTGGCAGTGAGATCAGGTTTAGTTGCCAGCTGTGTTTGTTAATTGATTGTAATCCTAACGGACGAATACAACTCGTTTATCATAGATATCCTTTGACAAACTATACTTTCGGAACGAAAGAGCCACTGTTCGAGAAAGATCCCTCGGTGCCAGCAAGATTTCAGCGGATGAGGGACGAATTCGACAAAATCGGCATGCGGCGAAGCGTGGAGGGCGTACTTCTCGTTCACGAACACGGCCTCCCTCACGTCCTCCTTCTTCAGCTGGGAACCACATTTTTCAAACTGTAAGCATCTTCAACAATGCGCGTTAACCGGTTCAGAGAATAGGCAAATTTCGCTATGCACATTATATTAATAGGACATTTTACCAATTATTCACAGACGGTTTTCTATCTTGCCAATTTGGCTGTAACTTTGCCAATGTTGAATATACCATACGAAATGCTTGCTTGAATTTTCCTGAGAATTGTAATACAGGATTAATGATACCTAAAAGTAACGGTCACGACGTATTCCTATGTAAATAGTTTCATCTACCTAAAAAAAAAAAAGAAATTCCTTGTATCCAAAAGTGTTAAAGGAGTAAAAATCGACTGATAATATAAAAACGGGTTTTCGAAAGGTTCGCATTGCTTAATTGTTTGGTATGTATTTTTTTTTAGATGTTAGATTTTTTCACTAAATATATATTATTTTCAAAATAGACTATCAATGGGCTTTTTATGATGTAATGACAGAATAATATATTTACTTTCTACAATGTTTACAAATTCGTATTACTTTTCTTAATTAATGAATTCAATTTTTAGAGTTTTTTTTTAAATAAAAAAAGTCGATAAAGTAATTCTTTTTTCTTTGGCGGAACAAATACTTTTGGATATTTGAATTCGTGTTCAGCAACGCGAGAAACATGGCTGAAGAGTAAAGTGGTATATTATATTACAAAAGAGGAAAGCCAAGGGTAAAGTGTACATACTGTTTTAGCATACAAGATAAAGAAAAGCGTTCATTTCCGTGTGGATAAAATGAAAAATTCTACTTATTCCGCGACTCGTCAAAGTATATTCACGGGCTCAAAAATTAATTTCGGAGTCGTAAGAAAATTCATATTAATGTCCAGTACAGTGAGATGTGTCTATCTCTGAACTTTATTGAGTTTCTATATTTCATTACCAGAGAACCAGCTAACTAATATGATATTTTGTGAATTGCAGACCAGGAGGGGAACTAAACGCTGGAGAAGACGAGGTAGAGGGCCTAAAACGGCTCCTTACTGAGGTAACAGTTAGCGCGGCGCCTTAAGCCGCCCTCCAGGGTGGCTAGGACCAGCCCTTTGATATGTTAGAACTGTAACGCAAAAACAAAAGAAAAGAAATGAAAAAAAAGAACAAAAAAAAGACAGAACCCGTTGTTTAAGATCCGAACGGTCTCGATGCGGGACGAGACTCTTTGTAGAACGAATGTAACTGGGCATGTAGCTCGGCAACCGAGAGAGAAGCGCGACCGTCCTCGCGAAATACTCGTGAAGCGTCGTTGCTTATTTCACGCGCTGCATGCCCGGAACACTATAATGTTCATAGTAGTTTAAACAATTTTTTCCCTCGTTGTACTCCGGTGAGCTAAGAACATCGTTTTTGTGCAACAACAACAAAAAAACGCACACTGTCCAGAAACACAGTTTTTTTGCGAATTCGGCGAAATCGCCCTCGACACTGTTTTTGTACTCGAGGGCCAAAGAAGACTGTACGCGCCTATAAAAAAAACAAGAATAATGACTATTTCCGTTGATTATTCACTGACAATGAATAATCAACAAACGTAAACACAGACGCACATGTCGATTAGTAGACACACAACTATTCAGTGATTTACTGTATAAGTTCTGCGAAAAGAAGCAAAGAAAATTTGTCACAAACGAGAAATAATAGGAGCATCCGTTGATACGATTAAAAAAAAAACACGCGCATCCGATACACTATTCGATATTGTCAACTTTTTTCCTTACTAAAATTGTCAAACTTATGTATTGAGCTGATGTTTCGTTTAATTAGGGACTTTTTGTTAATCGGTTAAAGAACAAAGATTAATAATACCTACAAAAACAAAGAGAAATGAATCTCGA
This sequence comes from Tromatobia lineatoria, assembly GCA_949699805.1. Classification (NCBI taxonomy): domain Eukaryota; kingdom Metazoa; phylum Arthropoda; class Insecta; order Hymenoptera; family Ichneumonidae; genus Tromatobia; species Tromatobia lineatoria. Next base: position 20,329,118 of record OX453037.1, read on the forward strand.
GGCTGCATGCGTGCCTCAGCGATATGAGAGAGCGACTGGAGAGTCTGAAATGTAATGCAACCATGTTCTTAGTCGACTGAAGGAAGAAGAATGTACTATGTTTCGTTCGATGTATTTGCCTGTAAAAGGTACAACTGAAGAACGCTTTTTTTTCACCCTGTCGGGATTATAATATTTTGTTAATGATCTTTCAGACACTGGGACGACAAGACGGCGTCAAACAGGAATGGGTGATAGAGGATACGATTGGAAACTGGTGGAGACCGAATTTCGAACCCCCTCAGTATCCCTACGTTCCACCCCACATAACTAAGCCCAAAGAACACAAGAGATTATTTCTCGTTCAACTACAGGAGAAAGGTGAGATTATAGATGTATATACACTTGATACTTATCACATTTGCTAAGGCATCGAGACTCTAAATAATCTTTAGCGTACCTTACAGCGCTGTTTGCCGTCCCGAAGAACTACAAACTCGTGGCGGCACCGCTCTTCGAACTCTACGACAACTCGCAAGGATACGGACCCATTATTTCATCTTTACCACAATCACTCTGCAGGTTAGCAAGATTTTTATTTTATTTTTTCTTCGAAATACAAGCGAAATTTCTTTCGCCAATTGAATATCTTAACCAGCGCTGTATATTATGGTGTAGAACAAAACGTTTTTTTTTCTTTTAAATTCTCTTTTCATACTTGCAACATTGTGTCTCTTTTCTTGATACGCATCTTTTCACATTGAATCTGCCGACAATTAAAAAAAAATATTGTTGCGGTTTCATATATACCGCGAAAACTAGATGTCGATTGAGACATTCCTAAGGATAATTTGTTCGCGTCTATCTGTTGCATAGTTTATTGTGCGGTTATCACCTTAAGATTCAGCTTTAAAGAGTAGAAATAAATGTCATGTTGAAAAAGAAGAATTAAAATCACGAGAAAGGTGATTTGAGGTGACATTCATTTTTTTAACATCTAAATAATATTTTGATCTCGATATTTTTTTTCGATGCGTTATCTTTGTATGCCATTCTGAGTTTTTGCACTGTTTTTTCGTTGATTATTCGTTTATAAATTATTACAATCATTACTTTTATTTATCTTTTCTCTTCGATTTGGTTCAAAACGTTGTCTATTTAAGATCGAACGTTACGGTAATATTAAGCTATGCAAGGAACGTCTTTCGCCTATATTCTAAATATTAAGACTCTGTTACTTTAGAATTTATACGGAACTCTTTCCTTGTATAACATTACGTTTCTGACATGTTACATATGGAATTAATAGTTTTTCAAGACAATTGTGGTAGAAAATCATGCATTTTAGAAGCCGGTTTTATTATTTTCCTTATGATCCCATACCTGAATTAAAAGACATGGAATTTTATACGTTATCAAAAGAAAAAGTTACTAATCCGTATTCTTTATTGCTTTCAGATTCAACTTCATTTACATGTGAAGTCGACACGATCCAGCCCTGAAAAACGATGATTTTTATTTAAGTTAACTAAATAAAAAAAGAATAACAAACCAAGCAGAACTATTGTGTAATATGGAATATATGTGTGTATGCGATGATGGATGCAAGCTCGAAAGATCTCGGTTCTCTGTATAGTATGACGTGCAACAGGCATTAAAGCATTTTTCTAAGGACATCATCTGTTTTCTTTTTACCTTTTTCTCATTCCATAATTATCCTTCGGCAATGAAAAAACCGTACGTACCTAGCTATAAGTTTACGTTTTAGATGAAAAAGAAACCTCGGTTGTCTTTATATTACGAGGTCAATCAAATATCAGCGCCATATAAATTGACATAATTGAGCAAACTGTATGTTCAATTCTTTCAACGAATTTCTAAGCTTTTTAGAAACAGTATGCAAATTGTGTTATAATATTACGAAATCTATTTTTATCGTTGCAAAAATCATTGTTATTATAACAAACGAAAAATTTGTGAATTTCGTTGAAAGCTTTCATCGGTTTTTGCACAAACTTTAGGCTTAGATTTTCGTTGAATGCGTGTATGTAATAATCTACTATTAGTTGAATTCATGTAAGACCGGATTTTCTAGAATTTTTGGATTTTTTTTTTTTTTTAAATCAAACGCAATTTCCTTTTTTTATAAAACAAATATATCGTGCCGCTACCTATGTATATTTTTTTTCAGCTGAAATTTTTGAGCTTTTGATATGAGTGCTATTTTCTAATTATCGCGTGCGATTTTCTTTTTTTGTATGGAAGTTACATATCGTGTCGCTGGATATTATTCACACATAGTTTTTTTTTGGGTTTGACCAAAACAAAGAAATTCACAATTCAAAGGTTGAACTATTTCTCCCGCGCTTCACCACAATCCAAGTGAGATAAACCAAATAGCGACAGAGTGACATCTACTGTTAATTCACAAGTTTGCCACCAGAATCGCTATTCGTCACATCCGGACCATCTGTCAAATAGATTGTAAATAACTGGCGAATTGCAATTAATATACCGTCGGCTATTAATTCTGATTCCACTGCTTTATAGTATAGAAAAAGCAAGTCAAAGATATAATAAAAAATATAATTAGGGCGAGTTTTGAATATCAACGATCTTCTAACCTCAAAATCGGTGTTATTCGATATTCTAACAATGTCAGATTCAAAGGATTCTTCGGACCACGGAAAAGTATCCGGAGGAATAATGAGCGAGGTAATTACCATAAATCATTCTGAACATAATATAATGCAAAATGGAAATTCCGAATTTATAAAAAAATCAATATTAAAAAAAAATTATCTAAATTTGGAAACAAAATTTTTTTACGAAAACAAAGCTTTCTCAATGAGGAAGCGAAAAAATGACGAAGTAGATTACATGGTTCTACTTTGCGGGCTTTTTTATTATCGTTTTAATTTTAAGGAAATCAATTTGAAAATTCATCATTTTATTGAGAACCTTAGATAATTACTTAAAAGATTCTGAATTTCTCTTGAAAATCTAGTGATTCCAAACAGAAAACACGTCTTTTTACTTCACTTATAGTAGTAGTGATACTTATTCATTCAAAGTACACCTATGAGGGCTTTTCACAGTCCCCTTCTGTACAAAAAGCCCTTTTACTCATAACTACTGTACTTATATTATTTCAGGCAGAATGAAATAAAACATATTACTGCAAATCAACTTGAATATTCCCCCACTATAAAATATGAAATAAAACAGCATACAAAATAGATTTATAATAAAATTAGTGTTGGATAGGACTGTAAATGAGTTTAAATTCCACTGCTTCTCCTTGGCAGATGTAAAAGACAAACAGATCTCTGCAAAAGTGAATGAGGAAATTCCATGAAAAACACATTTAAAAAATGTAGCGTTTTTCCCTTAACTATTCTAATTTTTATGCCACAGTTAGCAGTATTTTGTAATATAATCAACTAATGGAACTAATTAACTATGAGCCTTGAAAAATGATGAGAAAGCCAATGTCACAGAAATTACTTGTAGCATCCAAATTAGATAAAATTAATAGAAGAAATGGAATTGACCTCGAACTCCACTGATTTTTATTCACAGATGCAGAAAGTCGAAGATATCCTGAACAGTTCAATGCACAGAGTGGACGAAATCGAGAGAAAACTTCAGACCAAATTATTGACTCTAGAAAATCGCGAAAGATTAGAGCGCGAGTTGGACGAAGTGAAGGAAGTGTTGAACAGAAATAGGGAGCGATTGCATGGGTTAAGAGGTGAAAATACGAGATCTTTTATGGTGGCTGCCGGTCTCGTATTTGCAAGTTTCCTCATCTATGGCCTCTACTGCACAATCTACAACACGAGATGACCCATAATATAATAAATTACTCTAGAAAATATTTGTCCGAACTTTCGACAAAAATTCCACAAACTGCCGAACATTCCCGAACGGAAAACGAAACTGTGTCACAACATTTTTTCATGTGTTGTCCATTATATTTAAAGAGCCGAATTTACACTTATACAAAATGTGTTATCTCTACAGATAAAGGCCACAACTTTGTTATCTAAGTAATTTTCCTCCAAGGACCATTCGTCGCATATGTCTCTCTATTAAACATTGAAAATATAATTATATCATTGTAATAAAAAATATACAGTACATATAGCCATTCTTTTAACGCTTTGTCTCGAATACAGGATTTTTACGATCTGTTACTTTCGAACTCACTTAATTTTTTTAAATTTATCGTGTAAATAAATTTGCTTTACTCTTCTCTTTCCCGAGAAACAAATGAATAAACATTTTATTGAAAAGAAAAATACGAGCGTGACGAGTTGACTTAATTTTTTTTACCCAGTATTTTGGTGAAACTATAATAACATTTTGATGGAATGTTTATACTACTCAAAAATGGAGTAAATATTACATTGTGAATGGAATATGGAATGAAGAAAAATAAAGTGAGATCGGAAGCAAACGATGGTTACAAATCTCTTTAGATATCATCTTCGCACACATAAATGCAATTAGTTTGTAAGGAGCATGTCGTATTGCGGAGCACCAGCGGCGCGGCTTTTAATGAACTTGGCGTGAACCTCCGGCTCGAGACAACTGATCTTTACCGCTGGATCTTCTTGCATAGCCGATCTCCACTCCAACTGAGGAAAAGAAAAAGATTCACTGTGATTACTAGACGATTTGCGATAATATGAGAAATTTCGCCAATTATTGATTATAATTCGTACCTCACTTTGCGATTTGTATATAACTGTGCTGATGTTGAATATTCTGCACAAGATAGTTGCTTGAATTTTTTCAGATTTTTACGACGGTACATTGAAGATTGAAGGTATCTAATGGCATCAAATTATTAAGATTATTCGATTTTTCAAAATGATTTAATACTTGGCAAAAAATGCCAAGACGTATTTCTCCGTAAATAAAGTCTCAGCTTCACAAAAAAAAACTCGTTCGTAAGTGTTGAGCTCGTGAAAATTAACTAACGACTTTAAAAAACGAGTATTCCAAAGGTTCGCATCGCTCAATTAGTTATTGTGTATTTTCATTGAAAAGTTGAGAATCCAGTAAAACATACTCGATTTTCTAATAGAAATATCCTAAACGATCAAGAGATGCGAACTGTTTCAAAAACCACTTTTCAAGTTTTCAGTCTATTTTGAGTACCTCAAAATTTTTGGATCCGAACAACAGTCTCTTTTTTTTTTTTGGAAAGCTGGAACTTTTTAATGTAGGAGACGTCTTAGAGATCATCAATCCTGTATTAAAATCATTTTAAGAAGAAAATCGAAAAATTTAAAAAAATTGATACCCTTAGGAAACCATCAATTCACCCTCGAAAAAATCTGAAAAAATCTCAACAACTATCGGGTGGGGGGCAAAATAGCAAACGATCAAAGTTGCGAATGTCTAAAACAGCGAAATCCAAAATCATGAACGTCTGAATCTAGACTGAACATCATTATAAAATGGGCTATCTCAGCCATTCGCTATTCTAGCCATCTGCTATTTTGACCCTCATTTTATTCAAAAAGAATCAAAATGGCAAATGATCAAAATAACGAATTTCATAATTGATGGCCATTCTAGATTCATAATTTTAGCGTTCATAATTTTAAAATTCGCTATTTCAGACATTCGCATTTTTGGTCATTCGCTATTTTAACGCCCACCTCAGCATTAGCAGAGTTACAGACAAATCGACGAGGTGAGGTCGTCCAGCGTTTGTCAATAATTTGCGTAATGATCAATGTGGCAGATGTTTTTACCAGTCTGCGAAAACGATCGCGGGGAATTGCATATTGCTCGCCGCGAAGGATTCTCACGATATCTGCTCTCTCACACCACGGCCAGATCATGAAATCCAACATTCCTGGCTTATTACCACCGAAAAATGGCGTTCCTCGATTCGCGAGCCCTCTGTCAAAAATTTCTAGGCCCGCAAGAGCTTCATCGAACAACTCGCGTTCCACATTATTGGAACCTGTGTATAACTGGAACAGATATTTCAAAGAACAATTGAACTCCAATGATTTTTTTCCGCGTCAAGAGCCAATTCTGTAAATATGCGTTTTAAATTTACGTAATGGCAAAAAGTTAATAGATCAGTAAATAAATTTCTAAGTAAACTGCCGGAAAACTTCTCTTTTTCTTAGGAAATGATTCCTCAGTTTTTTTTTTTTTATATACGTGATTTTTCTTTACATCTTTTTTTCTACGATTTTGAACTTTGCGATGTCAAGAATTTTTAAAGCTCTCATACGAAGCCCCGCAATTTGCGAATTCTGAAATGTTGTATGTGTAATATTTAATCTGTTTACATGAATATATCGAATTTCGCGTTTTTCAAAAGAATTTTTCCTTAATACGAAAAAAATTTAAATACCATGAAAAAATTATACCTATAATTATCAGAGTACTTAACAATTTTGTATGAACATAGAATTCTAAAATAATATTTTGATGTTTATTATTTTTTCATCACTAATTTATCAATAAATGCTTGCTATTATTATTGTTTAAATTTTTTTTAAATAATCTACTTCGACATTGATTTTGTAAAGAATTTTATCTCCATGAGTTACTCAAATTCTCATCAAATCAAACTGTTGATTAATGATGATATAACCATAGAATACTTTTAGAAAATATGGTACTCTTACTTTTGTATGTACCAAAAAACCCCAGTTTGTTATTACATACTCAGAAGAAAGTTTGTTTCTTATTCACCATTTATAAACAAATGTTTGAAACCCAAACTGCAAATTAAAATGCACAGCAGGTCAAATAAGTGAAGAAATTGATAAATCAATTGAAAACTCCTACTTCACAGTTAGCAATTTTCCAAATAAATAGTTTGAAGAATATTTTTGTATTCAAAAGCCCACATTATTAAACATTAATATTAGTAAAAAGTTATTAATAATCCAGTCAGAAAAACAAAAGGATCTTTCTATTGATTTTCAAAATCTCTGAATCAACCTACAACAAAAAATCAGACAAGTGGCCAAATCGCCATAAACGACAATAATCACGGTAAAATGTTAATGATAATTAAAAAAAAAACAAGACAAATTAAAAATTCAGTCTTCCTCTTTTAAATCGCGGAAAAACATTAATTACAATTCCGTCGAAAAATACGATTCAACAGCCGTTTAGTGTTAATTCTTAAAACCTCTAAAAGATCAGCAAAAAAAATGAAACAAATTAGGATAAAAATTATCCGGACGTCGGAGTGCGATATCGTACCTTGTATATAGCAGTGATAACAGAGCTGAAAGCCTCAATGAGAAGCTTGTCCTTAGCTTTGAGTAGAGGATCTTGAGGATACAAATTGTTTTGCGGATAAGCCTCGTTCAGATAGTCAGATATTATGAGGCTCTCGTACAAAACGTCGCCGTTTTCGAACTCGATGCAAGGTACTTTTCCCAGAGGGCTTTTATCCAGCAGCCACTCGGGTTTGTGGGTCAAATTAATAAAGACAACGTCGTACCTGAAAGGATCGATATAGCGGTGAGACGTCGATAAAGTCGTTTCGTAAATGGCCATACGATAAAAACTTACGGAATTTTCTTGGCGTCGAGTACGAGATGTACTCTCTGAGCGTAGGGACAGAATCGCATGCTGTAAAGCCGCAATTTTCCGGGCACCACCGGTGGCGCAACGGAACCTTCGCGTTATCGCAGAAAAAAATAATATTTTGTCAGATAAAAAATAGAATCGTTCCATCTTCTAAATCCACTACTTTAATTCACAAAGACATACTTACCCGTGCTCAGATGTTTGTTGCTCATCGTAAGTGTAGCGCGTGTTGTCAGAACGTGAGTCGATGCCTAAATGCCGGGTACGTCATCGGCCGAAGTGTCTTTCACACTGGTTAGACGAGTTGATGCTCTCACTAGCCTTTACCACTCCCTCTTTGATACTTTCGGTAACTGCTCACGAGCTTGAAGCTGCGTGTTGCCTTGTGTACACACGGATCTGACTCTCGGCCAATCGTTATCCCCACTCTTACGGCTGGCGTCGCTGTACCTCAATGACAAATAGAATTTTGGTCGTTTTTTTTCACGAGATATTGAGTGTGAAGTTACACGCGAATGAGCAATCAAGCGCAATCAATTTTGCATCGTCATTCTTTTCACCGAGAGAACTTCGTTTTGCTCTATATTATTGAGATACAAAAGCTGAGATTTCATAACATGAGGCAAATAAATATCTGGACAGAGAAGCGATAAAAGTCCGGGTAGATATCCAATTAGGCGAATGTTTGGGGACTTATCTGACGAACCTCTGACTTTTCATTACACAAAAAACATTTGAGAAGATTTTTTAAAAATCGTATCTTAAAACGACTGGCGGTCAATACTTATTATACCCGGAACGCGCAAAATTAATGTGGATTTTCACATTATTCTTTTTTTTGTACCGTGATTATTCATAATTATATTCTCAATACGACATGTATATTGAGGATATCATAATTACTTTATAGATTACTCGATTTTCGACATCTGAGAGTTTGCATTTTTTAACAAGCGACGCTTTGGATGTTTAATCTACGTATAGTCCGATTTAAAAAACCTCTAGGACGTAAATTTTAATCCGAATTGTATTTTATATTGCATTTTTACTTTGACGATGATAATACCAAAAATAGTCGAGAACTTGTGAGCATTGTTGCAATCAGGTTGACACAATTATGTATTGTATATTTTTGCGATATTAAATTCGTAAAACTTAATATATGACAATCGAAAATTTATTATACATGGAATATTTACTTTGACAATGATAATATCAAAAATAATAGAGAATGTGTGACCATTGTTGCAATCAGGTTGACACAATTATGTATTGTATATTTTTGCGTTAATAAATTTGCGAAACTTAATATATGATAATCGAAAATTTATTATATGATGCATATTTACTTTGACAATGATAATATAAAAAATAATAGAGAATTTGCGAGCATCGTTGCAATCAGGTTGACACGATTATTTATAAGTGAATTAATTTCTCAATGCGAATTTGAATCCGTTTTTACGAAAAGATCTAGAAAGTCGAATGATAGCTAGATGAGGTAACATCATCTGGTCCAGAATTGTGCACTTTAAGGAGGTTGGAGCGCTCCACACTAGTCAAAAGAGTGCTGAGTTTATTATTTAATTTCGATAAACTTTTATGCATCTACTGATTATGATGGATTGTTATTTAAAGCTCCATATGTCTTTTACTTAGAAAAAATGTAATTGCACTCCACAAAATGTTAGTAATTTCCACAAATAATAATGGGTTTATGTTAAATTTCGAAAACGCACATATTCGTTCAGCTTTTTCAAAGAAAATCCGTATTTTTTTGCTTGATTTTGATGTTTTACGGCTCATTCTCTTCGTTGAGAGATAGTTTACGCATTCCCCGTCTAGATATTTGATAGTATTCCCAATTTCAAAATTACAGCTGTTTGTTTACGAAGAAATTTCATTGATACGTAAACAAATGGCTGTAATTTTTTAATGGAAAATACTATGAAATATCTAAATAGTGAATTCGTAGAACATTGCTGAAAGAAGAGAATGAGCTTTATACATAACAATTGAGCAATAAATACGGATTTTTCTTTTAAAAATCTGAGCGAATATGTAGCTTTTTTAAAATTAGCATAATTCAGTTAATATTTTTGTACATTCATTAAAATCGATTTTTTCCAAGTCAAGGATATCTGTTTTCATACAAAGCATCATTAACTATAGTCAATTGATGCATAAAACTTTGTATACGCGATTTACAAACATTAGCACTCATTTGACTAGCGTGGAGCGCTTCAACCTCCTTAATATTACTTCACTTCAACATGTGTTCCGTGACCTCATTTTACTTCGTCACAGAGGAACCTTTGTTTTGATGAAATAATAGTATATTACGATACGAGTGCGCTAAAACTTTTTCTGTCGAGGGTGAGTTTGCAATTAAACGAGTTGAGAAAAAATTTCCCGCACAAGTATCGTATACAATTTTATTTCACTAGTTCGAGAAGTGCGAACTCTCGCACGCGAACCGAAGCGCAGCGTGTGAGAAGTAAGCACTAAGCTAAGATTTTGGTCTAATTAACTGTTGACATGTCAGAAAATTTCGATTTCGGTGAACAAAAAGAAAAAAAAAGCTCTTTCGAAATTTCCAACAGATTTTTCTCAAATTTTCTTCACACTTAGACGACCATTTAAAAAAATATTTGGTACAAACTTGACACCAATCGGTTGAGTGGTTCAAATTTTATGGCATTTTGAATTATTTGAAAAATCTCGTTCGAGCGCTTGCTCATGCAAATGACTACGTATCGGGTTTCAATTTAGTTTACATATGGACTATCATTACACAATTTTTGAGTAACGATTTTACACAAATCGGTCGAGCGGTAAAAATTTTACGTCACTTTGAATTATAAAATTGTCTTCCGAGTATAAACAAGCCTACAAAGTAGAGTCTTGCAAATTGCTTCCTCATTATTTTTTGCTTTCTACAAATCTGCCTCTATTAGGAAGCCAAAATCGATCAACATACTTCTTCATAGCGGTAGCTTTGTAAAAAGCGAAAAATAATGAGGAAGCAGTTTGCAAGGTTGTACATTGCAGGCTTTTTTTATTTGAAATAAGCAAAACAGCCGGAATCATATGGCAGCAGTGGAGCACTTCTTTTTTAATGTGTCCCTGTTGAACGGTGTACTTCATCCTATTATGTATACAATATATTAGTTAAAAAAAAAAGCAACAAGTTTGTTAAAATGTCCATAAATTTTTTATACAGATTATAAATTATTTTATATTAATCTCCAAAAAAGCATAAAAAATACAGCCTTCACACTAAACGACCCTCTTAAGAGTGGGTTGAATGAGAACGACTGAAGGGAATCCCATGTCGTTTCGTTTATCAAATTTACTTGCAGTTTCGACGCTAATGAGTGTTGTCGTCGACGGCAGCGACATTCGCGACCGTTTCGCAAAGCTCGAACGGAACTTTCACACGATTTGCCGGTTGAATCCTAAACAAACCAGTAGCTCACTGCCAGGATCATACAGAACCCGCGCAATTTTCCGTTGTGATCAGTCCTAGGATAAAAACGTGACCGGTACTTGTTGTACTGTAAAATTTAATGTAAAATGCCAAAAAAGACGAAAAAACGAGGAAAAGCTACGCCGAAGCCGAGAGTCAGAGTAAGAAGAGGATCCTTTCAAATTAATTACCTAAATTAACAATAATGTTTGATCATAATAATCTTGATTGCACAGAATAATGGGGCAAGTACAAGAACAAGTTCTGCACAAGTTTCCAACAACGATGTGCAGCTTCTCGAACTTCCGGTTAAATCTTATCTCGATAAAAATAATTACAGGTTATTCACACACTTTCCTTTTTTCAGGAGAATAATTTTCGCACAAATTTACTTTATTTTATCAATCATTACAGGCTTATCAAATTGTCTAATGGACTTACAGCAATGTTAGTCTCTTGCCCTGAAAATGATTATTCAAAGGTGAATCATTCTTCCCTGCCACAAAAACAAAAGGGTAATGATATTTCTTGCTAATCATGTTGTGTTTGGTTTGTCAAACTGAAACAAAGAAAATTATCTGATGGCAACAATGTATATATGTGCATTTTTAATTTTCAAGATATTTCATAGCCATGAAAAACCAAAAATGTTATTGGTTAAAAAAAAATCAATGCTATTAAAAATGCATGAAATATTGATTTCAAAAAGTCATAACATGGAAATTTTATTAATGAATTAATAAAAAAATTTCAAGAAACTTGTAGAGCATTTTATCTCTTATCTTATAAAGTTGTAGATTTTACAATTATTTTTCTTTGGCATTTGAAATTTCTTTAACAAACAATAACATTGAATAGGATAATATAATATTGAGGATTTCTACTTACACAATAACAGCCTAAAACAATCAAGTGAAACAGAAATGAACAGACCAGAAAAAAACTGTTTTTCATTTTCTTAAGTGTGAGATTTTTCTGTATATGTATATCATTTTTTTGGCATTATTTATTTTAATTATTGTGCAAAATAAATGTTTTCAGTCTTCTCAATTGTATTAAATTTTTACTGGTTTTTATTTATTCAAATATTGAAAATTTGATGTAAAGTTAATAGTTTCACAAAGTTCTTTAAAGAATATCTTTAAAAATTGACATTTGGATGAAGGTTTGCAATTATTTCTAGAATTATCCATCTATGAAAAAACCAGTATATTTATTTGATTGAAAATAAGAATTCTATTTTTGGTTCTATTTTAACTAAAAATAATGTTTTGATTAATGCGCAGATGGTTCCAAAAATGATAAGTTAAGTGTAACTAATATGGAGAATCCTGGATGGTGTGAACGAATGAAGGAAAGCAAACGACTTGTATGTATTCCATTAGTTTATTAAATAATGCATATTTTTAACTGACTAATAAAGCTTCAATAAAACAAGAAGTCAATAGCAATCTTATTGGTTTCAACTCTTGCACATAAGAATGAATCTTAACTTTTAATACATTTTCCCCAATATTGACAAATTTGATTTTTATAGTGTAGAAGTAGAAAAAATCTAAAAAATATGTACTAAAAAACAATCAAAGAATTTTACAAGAATATTGACAAATTCGATTTTTATATTGTGGAAGTAGAAAAAATCTGAAAAATATATACTGAAAAACAATCAATGAATTTTACAAGAATATTAACAAATTCGATTTTTATATTGTAGAAGTAGAAAAAATCCAAAACATATATACTGAAAAACAATCAATGAATTTTACAAGAATATTAACAAATTCGATTTTTATATTGTAGAGGTAAAAAAAATCTAAAAAATATCTACTGAATAACAACCGAAGAATTTTATAAGAAAACAGTTCGTTATCATAACCGATGCAGTGATCTAGTGGTTAGTGTACTGGCCTCTTGTTCAGAACATCTGTAGGTCGCGGGTTCGATGCCCGGATCCGTCGATTTTCGTCGAAAAAAAAAAAACACGGACGCGATGAAGCTCCAGATGTATACGCGAGACACATACAGATTCCTGTGAGGGTCACATGTATACAGCTGTAGTCCGTGTTTACATTCTCGATGAAACGTGACGTAGCTTCGATGCCGTGAGACGAACTCGAGGCCCGCTATATCGGCATAAGTCTTTTCGCAATTTTCTCTATGCCCTTAGCAGAAATGCGAATGCGATATAGAGAGGGAAGGCGAATGCGACCGCATCGAGGCATGTCTCTGATCCGGACAAAACCCTGATCGGAGACTGTCTACTGACCCTGTAACAAGCGTAATGCCTGCAAAGTGGGAAATGCCCATAAAAAGAATAAAATTAAAAAATATTTCGTATCATAACTCAATTTTTAAATAACTTCCAGTCATTATGAGAATATAAAATTGATTTTTTTAGTGGTTCCAATAATAGACAGTAATAAGTTTGTTGTCTTGTCACAAAGCATTTCTCTTCTATAACTATTGAGTGAGATGATTTTCATTGTTTATCTAGATTACTAAGGAGGCATTTTTCGAATTGTCTGTGAGTGTCGGTAGTTACAGCGACCCGCGCCAAATTCCCGGTGCATCACGACTTTTGAGCAGACTTCTTTTGAAAAATTCCAAGAAATATTGTAGCGAAGTAAGTTTTCTACATTCTTATGGACTGATGTTTTTAAATCTTTCCCGAATATGTACTTAACACTGTTTGTTCAGAATTTTATGTAATATATAACGCGAGACCAGAGTTCGCACCATTTTGCTCTGCTTCCTCGTAAAAGATTCTTTGTTTTCATGAAAAAAATGTTTTTTGGCTAATCTTTGATTGGTATCAGTTTTATAAAAATCGCTTAACTCATTTCAGTTTTATGAGAATTTTTTCAATTTTGAAAAAAGTACGTAAAATCGAAAAAATGTTTAACTGTCGGATTGAAACTTCGTATTAAAATTGCACAACACGGTGCTACCGATGGTTTTGAATTTGGACCAAATCAGTAAAGTGGTTCGGTTGTTTCGGGATTTCGAAATTTTCGAAACATGTTCGTTTAGCTCTAATTCAGGTAAAATTTATCGGTAAAGCGGTTTGAATTTTACGCGATTTTGAATTTTTCGAATAAATTTTGTTTTCGACATGTTTTAGCAAATTTTAGTTCTTGATAATGCGAATTACTATATATTTAAGACTTTCAAATCTATTTGAAATAAGGTAGTAGAACTTTGCACATTTCTTCGTCAATAACTTTTATTTTCCGCAAAGCTTCCGCTATGAGAAAGCCGAACAAAATAAATAAACTTCCTAACAGTGACGGCTTCGCGGAAGCTCCAATTAATAAAGAATCAATGTGCGACATTCGCTTCGCATTTCAAAAAAACATCAGCCGCCGATTCTGGAAATAAATAAAAATCCAAGCGTCGTCAAGCAATGAACAATAAATTGTTAATAAATCAAATTAATAGAAGCATTTTTTGTCAATTTATCCGCTTGTCCCGAAAATCTCAGACGGCCGAATAATCGAAGTGCCACTAAAAGGCGCTCTTTGTGAGTTTTTTCATATTTCAGTAACTTCAAGTTTCTGAAATATGTTTACTTAAAAAAAAAGTATTGCTCGATTTTTTTAAATCGAAAAATCGGTAAAAATTCTCATAGTGAGCCTTTTAATGGTGCTTTATCATAAAGAATAGTGGAGCGAATCTGAGATGGACGGAATAAAAGTGGCTGAATTGACAGAAAATGCACAGGGAATTTATCTTTTAAGATATTTAATTGAACATATTTTGGAAAATGACCAGGATGACGATTTTGGAAAATGGTTGTGGGAACGCGACGGTTACGAAAGTACACACAATGACGGCGAAAGAACTGTGTACACGTTTAATACACAACTCAAATATTTGACTCAAGCTCTAGATCGTTTCTCGCAGAGTCTAATTTCTCCACTTTTATCGGCGACCGAAATGAAGCGCGTACGTGATAGTTTGTTGAGGCAAGTGAAACATTTCTTTTCGATATTTTGCTGCACTTGATCCATCTGAACCGGATATCATTTGGTTATTTCGTGTAACAGTGAATATGAAGGAAACCTTCTTGATGAGGAGAAAATGGCAAGAGCGGCAAAACAATATCTGTTTGCAACCTTGGTGTCAGCGAAACATCAAACCCGTGCATACGCAAGAAACTATTTGAAAGCACTCGGCGTGCCCAACGATGGCAAAGTTTACAAAGAAGTGCTCAAATTTCGAGAACGCCATTACAGCGCTCACAGAATGAATATCGTCTTGATGGTAACAAAACTGTAAATGAAATTATTCGATAGTGTCTTGATTAAGAATGCTTCATAGATATATATTTAAAATTGAAGATTCTATTATTCCATTAGAATTTAAGTAAATTGCGACAAATATAAAATAAAACTAAAAATCAACGTCATTGCAAATACTGAAAACGTCAATTTTGAACAATGAGATTGCAAAAAATGTAATAACTAATCAGTGCAAAAGATGAATTGTACACTTATTTCGATATCAGGCAGAATTATCCTTGGACACGCTTGAAGAATACGTCAAGAAGTACTTTTCGAAAGTACCAAACAATGGTCTGGAACTCTGTGGATTTGATCAGTACAATTTCATGACTTCCTTTGTCGAATCGAAATATGGAAGACTGTACAAAATGAACAACTACGCTCAAGAAGATCGGGGCGAGTTTGATGAGTTTAGTGTAATAGAAATACCGAAAAGGGTAAGTTTATTTCTTTTACTGATTCTTTACAAACTGGACTATTTTTTTGGTCCGACTTGCATATTTCACGGAACATTGCAGATTATTCTTTAAAGAAGAGTTATTTTTTCAGGGATTCTAGAATTTAACCGATTTAGCGATACCTTTTATATTTTATCTTAGAGTATTGTGAGAACTATTAAACGGTTAAAAATATCTAGTGAATATTCCTTTTCACCCACTAAAATAATACGTTTAATGAGAAGGAAAAAAACCCTTTTTCAGAAAATGTGGATTTGTACAATGACATGAGCTAAAAATGATTTTTCTCTTGAGTGTTGACATTTTTCAGTACAACGACGGCAAAATGCAGTTTTTGCAAACCAATGCTTTCACACGATTCACAGAAATTTTACACGTTTTGCCGATTCTCAATACTTTTAAACGGTTCACCGATCTTTAGCAATTATACCCATCTTGACAATTTTTAGCAATTGTACAGATTAACCCAGAAAATTTTTATTTCAAGTAAAAATGATTATGAGCAATATGAGAAATGTTCAATGAAACAAATCTCTGAACTTACAAAGACTGCCCATATTTTTTGCTAATATTTATCGATACATTTTGATCAATACTTGACTATAAACATGTGATAAACCATGGCTCTTTGAGTATAACAATCAGGAGTTTCACAGTCGAGAATAATTATTGCAGATAGAGTTGACTTGGCCAATGCCGCCGTCTCAGTGGCTCTACAGACCGAAACCGCACTATTATTTGGCCTGGTTAATAGCACACGAAGGCAAAGGATCGTTGATCAACTACTTGAGAAAGAAAAAATTGTGCACGGGAATCGCCTGTGGAATTGGCGATAAAGAATTTGAGGACAATTCGGTATATACTTTATTTAGTTTATCACTGACACTGACGGAAGAAGGACGTGAGAACTACATCAAAGTTCTCAACAGAATATTCTCGTACTTCACTTTACTACGTCGGGCGGGTCCTCAACCAAGAATTCACGAAGAACTTCGCCTAATCGAAGAAGCCCGATTCCGGTTCGTGTTTCTTATTTAAGTCAGGAATTCTGTCGAGTTTGTGTGTTTTGCTTTTTCGTGGACGAAGCTTTGTGCATAATGCAAATGGTACTACATTTTTAGAAGAGTTGTTTGGTGATTGGATGCATGTCTAGCTGCAAAAATATCGCAAATTAACTAAATATGTCCCGCTTTTCACGTCCGAGTATCCAAAATGATCCATATCATTTAGAATAAGTGTTTGGATGAAGGTTTTACTGGTAGTCCTGCAAAATTTAAACTCCTATATCTTAGGGACATTTACCAATTGTCCCGAAATTTGGCCTTCATTTGAAGCAGTTGCGTTCCGTTTTATGTAATAATTTGGATTTGGATTTTAAGAAAAAAAAATCGTATCGGTGTTGGCCCAAAATTTCTATACAGTCGAGCCGACGTTCAGTGACATTCGGTGAAAATTGGTAAAAAAGTCCGGAATTCATAGTGCTATCACTTTTGTACGTCTTAACCGTGTCTATTTTTTAAATATCTGACAAAACAGGCTCGTTATTTCGTTGGATTCGCTAGATTTTTTCTATGAGAAAGGCAATATTGATTTTTTAATGGAAAATACTATGTGAAAACTGCCAAATAATGAGGATGCTTCTATGTTGCGTACCCGTTTTATAATTCATTGGAAAATTATTATCAATTGCATTTCCGCAGTTATGACCACGAACTGAATTTGGACGATGACGTGAAACGTCTGTCTCTGCATATGCACAGACACAAAGATATTCCGCCTACGCATTATTTAACTGCGAAACACCTCTACTTCGATTACGATCCGGTTGCAATAACAACATACACAAAATTGATGTCCCCGGAACGGGCGAATATAATCCTCTACGAGAAAACTTCACAACCGATTCAGTATGAATTTCCAAGCGACCTAATACCCGAAAAGTGGTTGGAGAACTGGGAAAATGCCCAACCCCTTTCGGCTTTTAAATTGCCGGAACCGAACGTTTATCGAGCTGACGATTTTACACTCATTTCTGTTACCGAGAACACGCCACGAATACCAGTGAAAATATTCTCTGACAAACTGTGCGAAATTTGGTACGGAATTGGCACCGAATTTCGATCGCCCATGTGCTACGTCAATTTTTTTTACTTGAGTCCACTGCCTCTGGCGTCGCCGGAAAAGTGAGTAAATGATGGCGTGAATTATACATGCTTTACACACACGTTTGTTCCAGTCAAAAGTTTGATTCGATCAGAATTTTAGTTTTTGTGTTGCGAATACAAAAAAAAAACATTGAATTTTTACATTAGTAAGAGAAAAAAAATTATTAACAAATTTGTGAATGAAAATTCTCGACATTGATAAAAATCTTTGTTTTTCACGTGACTACTTTTTTACGAAATTTGTCTAAAAAAATTATGCTTTCGCAGAAAATAACATTTCTTAGCATCATCGATATTCACGGTCAATGTTCTTAGTTCTTAGTAAATGGCGCTGATTTTTTCACATTTTGTTGGCGCAAGATTGTGGCTTAAATAAAAAATAAATGGAAGACTGTCAATCGATACAACAATTTTTCTTTCAGTTGTTCTATGATGGACATGCTTTCCATCATATTGCAAAGCGTAATGAACGAGGAACTGTATTCAGCAAAAGCGGCAGGAATGACTTATAGATTTAGTAGACGGTGTGTTGAAGGAATCGCCTTGGAAATCACTGGTTTTAGCCAAAAGCTGCCGGTTAGTTGAGTAGTTTTTTTTTGTCAATCATTTTGGGTTTTTGAATGGCAAACGAGATATTTCTGATTATTTGGCCTTTACAAAAAGCGACGATAAAAGTTTCAATTCACTCGAAAACTTGGACACATTTTTATCGAAACCGTATTTTCCCCAGCCGTCTTTACTGATTGATTTGAATTTCCGGAGCGCCCTGATTTTGGTAAATTGTTTTCCATTAAAAAATGCATAACTATTTATTCATGAAAGTGGAAATATATATTTTCCGCATTAATTCCTCACAATGATAGACTAAAAGAATAATACGAATTTTTTCTGCATTGCTTTATTTTGGGGTCTTAACACGATTTTTTTTGCCACGTATACCTCCGGATAAAAAAAAGATTGGGGCGAAAATCTTAATCGTAAATGGTGACACTTATGGCTTCAATCATTCTTTTAGCTCCTAATGAAATCAATAGCTAAGTTGATTGGAGATTGTCAAAATCTCGTCTCGGACGACTTATTCGAAACGACGAAGGAAAAACTACTGACAGCGTATGAGGAACGAATTCTAGAAAAGCATACAACCGATACTTTGACTGAGTAAGTTTAAAATTAAATATAGGAGATATTTTCTATCTGTTCATTCCTTTATTGAAACCTACGAAAATTGTTGAATAATTAATAAATTATTCAACTAAAGATTATCTCGTGCCTATTTTTTTTTCAGATGTTTTGTCCAATAAATGTGTTATTTGCTTTTTTTAAAAATAGTTTTCGAAAAATATTTTTTTTGTATGCAGCTTTACACACAGTAATTGACCAATTTTTAAGTAAATTGACAAAGACATGAATCAATTTGAATTAAATTGATAGAGATAAATTGCCGGTAATTGATATTTCAGTCGAAAAACCATACAATTTTTTTAATTTTTTAGGGACTTGAGACTGTCCATTTTAAAAGTTGTACATTGGACAAGAATGGATAAACATGCAGCACTTTTGCCTATCGATTTAAGACAATTCCAAGCCTTTGTCGAGCGGTTTACCGAACACGTTTACTTGAAATGCCTCGCACAAGGAAATATTACCAGCGAAGACGCTTTAGCGAATATCCAGGAGTTCATCAAGATCTCTAAGTGTGAACCTCTTTTGCCAAACACGAGACCGCATGTGAGAATGCACGAGATACCAACCGGCGCTATGTATTGCCGAGTTCAGAGTTTCGTAACAAATAGCAAGTCGGTGATGGTGAAGAATTATTATCAATGCGGTGGTTATTCTATCCGGGCACGCCTCATGGTCGAGTTACTGACGGTATGTATCTCATTTTCCACTTAGCACCCTTATAGACAACGAATCTAATTTAAGGGAAATTCTCTGTTTGATATCCCAAAATTTGCGAAGTCCAGAGCTTTTACAGACATTATTAAAAGAATTTGAAACGTCATATAATTCGAACCTCTACAGAAATATCAATATATAATTGAAAGATAGCACATTGTGATACGAGTTTCGAAAAGTGGTCTGATCGGTAAAGTCGTTCGGATTTTATGGCATTTTAATTTTTTAAATAAATGTACATTTTCGCTTATAACTTCCGCAAAAGTTGAGAGGGTAAGATAAAAATTTGTACCTAATCAAAATGCGATGTGAGGGAGTTTTAACGGTGTTTCATAGCTGCACACAATATGGATAATTTAAGAGAGAAAAAAACGTTTTCTGCATAGAGGCAGATTTGTTAAAAATTGAAATTTGAAAATATCTTCTTTACAGCTGTCTTCAAATTTTATATGAGGAACTAATGCGCAAAGGTCTACTTTTTTTTTATTGTAGATGGCAATTAAATTAACCATTATGTGCATAATGCACGATAATTCATCGGAATTTTTTTTCTTCTTTTTTTATCTGAAGGAAAAATAGAGGACGAATGAAAAATAAACCGTACAACTTTGCTCAACTTGCTTTTAACTTTCACCCATCAGATGGCGCATCGGTGAAGCGTGAAAAAATATACCGGAAGAGTGAAATAATGTAGGACTGTAGCTCTTCTGCGCATGCGCTGGATATTATTTCACACCTTACTGCAAAACGCGTTATCTCACACATTTTTGAAGCACGGAATAGGCCACTTTTTGTGCATCTTTAAAAAAAAAAAAGAGATTGTTCTGCCTTATCTAAATGCACAACTTGGGCGATGTGAATCAAGCCATTATCGAGTTATGAACGTCAAAATTCCTTTTTTCGCCAATACCATTTCTGAGCATTTCAGACATATGTTCAATTGCTTGGCATTTAAAATTCGATACAAGTTTTCAAATAACAAAGTTTTCTGAAGGAGAAAGCTGAAGTGCATTCATTTTGAATAGTTTTCCTCACAACATATCTTTTAAAACTTTGTTTTATTTTTTCTTCTAATTTCAGTCTATAATCGAGGATGACGTTTTCGAGGACCTTAGAAAATGTAGAGAGATAGACAACATCGAGTACAACACGTCATTTATGTGGCATGATAAAGGTGTCGTTGGTTATTCCATTGAAATGTCGGAGGATAACGAACACTTTCCACCCAAACGCACGCAACATTTGGACATGGATATTGAAGTATTGCGCAAATCGTTCTACTCATTGTTCGAAGAAATGACCGATGAGGAGTGGCGTGACGTACTAAATGTTTTTATGGATCAAAAGAAGTTGCCAACGGGCTCGAAAAAGCTTCGAAACGAAGTGAGTCGGAATTGGAGCGAAATAATAGCGGGTACTTACGTTTTTAACAAAGCAGAACAGGATTTGAATGCATTGCAAAAATTGACGATCGCTGACGTTCGAAAGTGGATGTTGTATCTTACTACAAGCGGAAGTAAAATTCGGAAGATGAGCATTCAAGTTAATGGTGGCGAATCTACGAAATCGACTTCAGACTCTCAACGTGAGTATGAATCACGAAAATTCTGCCACGAACAAACAAATCTTTCAGGCTTACTTCACAGATGAAGCATTCTTCATCAATTGGGCTACAAGAACTTTTGAAACTATTTATTTTTCTCTCCAAATATGTTTTGTCTACTCTACCAAATTTTTCTGTAGGTTCCGTGCATACAACTGTAGGTTGTATAAAATTAAGAGTGAAATGAAAAGTGCGGATGGTAGTGATAAAAATATAATTGAAAAAAGTGGTCCAGTTGACGAAGAATGCTTCAAATGAGCATGAAACTAGGATAACATTTAAAAAAAAAGTCATTTCAATTATTTTTCTCGATACTTTTTTCTTTGCCAAGATTTGCATCAATCTGTTTATTTTTGTGAATGATTACTATGAGGCTGAAAAATTATATTGGAATTTCAATTTGTAGATCTATGCGATGTACTTCGGTTTTTTGTTGCAAAATTTCAGCCTTTCCATTTCCAATTTTTTTTTTGACTGAATTGTTCGAATAATAACGATCGTCTTTTAAATAACTATCTTTTTCGTCTTCCAGGGAAATATTGCCTCAAATATTCAAGTGTCATGCTTTCATTAGGAGTGGCAGGCAGACGCCATCATTACATCGATTCTATTATGGACTTCAAACGCGGACTAAAAGTTTTGCCTATCCCTGATAAGCGTTGAAGACTCTGACTACTAATTGTGCCAAATACAGTCAATAAGACTACAATAAGAGCTGTGAGACAATTACGTTTTTTTAAGTAATGCTATGAAGTATTTAAGTCTGTTTTTTGTACTACCCTTTTTATGACCCAAATAAAAGACTCATTTTTTCATTAATAATAAATAATAATAAGTTTCTGTTAATATGTGACCTTTTAGTCCAAGATCAATTTTTTTTTGTTTCTTCAAGACTTTTGGAACAAAAAGTGAAAACCTAAACAAAAGATCGTACTTTCTATTTGATAAGCTATTTAAACATTATTTCCCTTATTTGAAGTTAAATTTCTCGAAATTTGATTGCTCGACGAAATCAAGTTAGTTAAAACGCTTTTCGTTCAAGTTAAATTTGCAATTTACTTTTATAATTATTTGATGGCAACTTACGTGTGATAACAGTATAAAATGCCAATTTTCGCGATGTATACAAAAGCTCAACCATTCATTCAAAGCCGAAGTTAAATTTTTTGTTTGTTTTTCGATCTACTGATAAATGACAACGCCGATCAATAGATAATGTTTTTCATCTTTATTTTCAGAGGAATACAAAATACTTATGTACAGATAGTTTCATGATGTAATAGTGATGGATATTCTTGAAAGGAATGGAGATATCGTTAATAATATAATAATAGTAAATCTGAATACAGTAGTCTAGATCAATTGTGAGCAAGAGCGTTTCTTGGTTCATCTTCAGAAATACTTGTACTTGGTATATTATTTATACGAACGCCGCGTACACATAATAATCACTGACGCGTTATTCGAAAGTTGTTTACAATACAATAATGTCTATATTAAATAATATCTATCGAGACATAACTTGTTTATAAAGACTCGTAGGATATTTGCCTGGCATTAACTTTGCCCGACAATCTCCAGAGTGATTGCTAAGTCCGTAATAGAAAATCTGGCAGGGGTGATTGTTTTCTTATCGTTTGTGGCACATGCCTTGCGAGTAGAAGGCAACAGTGAAAGTGGAAGATTTGCCAGCAGCCCATATAAAAGAGTTTCTTTAATTTCCTTCTAGTTGGGCTTTGCAGATTTCCTAATATATCATTTAAACATACGAATTTCAGAACCAAGCATATATGTCCTGTTCATATGTTAATAATGTCTCAATGACTTTTGCCTTTAGTAAAGTAGTTGACAGGCAAATGCCTCAACATTCAGCTACGTATATAAATAAATATACATAGCTGCTAAGCTTTAGGCCTTGAGAATTTCGTTTAAAGCTTGAGAATTTGCGAATATTCGTAATTACGAAAAATTTGCGACGAAACGAGTTTCTTTTTCAATTCGTAATTTTCATTCGAATATCTGCAAAAACTTGGCAAATTAAAATATAACATTAATTGCCTATTTGAAAATTTTCTACACCCACGATGAAATCTCAGGGCAAAGCTTTCACGTTTCATCTGTAATAACGACGTTTCGGCGGGTTCTCGGATTTGCATAATATTAATGTATCTGTGAACACAATGTTTCTGAAGACGAGCCAACTTTCAGTGCATTCGATCAAGTACATTTTTTTTTACTTCCACATTGTCGCGCTGTAAACATCAATGTACTCCGTGCACACGATATTCGTAAACGGATTAATTAAACGAATTTATATAACTATTACGATGCGTTTTCAAACCTTCTTTTGTTCTTTTACGTATAATTACATATACATATTTACTGATGAAAAAAAAAGGTAAAAGAATTCCCTTAGTTCTTCAAATGGGTGTTTGCATATCAAATGCCCAGTAAACACAAATTAACGCTGTCACTTTATTATTATTTCCTCCACGGAGGAAAAATCATTAGTCATAATTCAGTCGCAGGAAAAATTACTAATTTTTGGATAGTAATTGTGTTAATTCCAGTTGAGTGACCATTTTGTGTGATATGTAGATATTTTTGCGGTGCGTAACTTTTTTAACTCCCAACACTAGTAAACATTACAAAAGTATAAAAATTACTGCATATACCTGTGAAATTTATTATACTATATAGTGTTTTTTTTTTCGGAAGTCTCTCTTTCCCTCAAGCAAGATGGAGATGGGTGAATATTAATGGGAGGAACTGGTGAAATTTTGCAATCTTCGGTAAAGAATTTTAACCATATAAAAGTTCATTTATTCCATTAGCAATTAGATAGTCACAACTTTACAGAATATTAAACCATATTAGTATTGAATTGTATTAATATATTTTGCAATAATAAATCAAAATCGAATCAATGAGAAATGGCTTACATTTTTTTAAAGTATTGGTAATTCGGACTATAATGCCCATACCTCTAATATTTTGGGGACATTTCGTAATAAATTTTTATGAGGAGTTTAAAAAAAAATAAAAAATTCACATTCTTTTGAAATAAAAGAGATTATTGAGTCCGTGCTATTTATGGAATAAATAAAAAAAGGGGTTTTCTTGCAGTTTCGGTGGAGTTATTGTTATTTTTTCCCTCAGATGCAAAAACGAAAAGTTTTGTGTATCACGTTTATATTAATGGAAATTCCATTATAATGTTATGGAGTTGTGTTATTAGTATTCTGTTATCCTCGTGAGCTTAGCAAAGATGTAACTGTTGTTACAAAGTAGTTACATCACTTAGTAGGAAATTGTAATATCGTACAAGCGTAACTTTGTGTTTACCAGATATTGACTAACAGTTTTTCGATCATTCGTCAAGTATGAATTTTAGTGTTAATTGCAGCACTCGACGAACATTGACTGTTTGCAAAAATACAAATGGGTATTAAAGATATTTCACTACACGAGTCGGAGCGGTATAAACCGATGACGTTGATCGTCGATCGATACGCACAGATACTAAACGAAGACGTTTTATGTGATAAAAAAAAGGACATGGCATGATTTAGTAAAATTATAATTATCGAAATACATAATACACTATGGAAATACGTATAAAATAATCGATATAATAAGCTAATATTACAGCAGCAATGACAATCGTTCTTTGAATAAACTATACATACATTATGTAAATAATATAAATCGATAACCGTATCGAAAATATACATATTCGACGTAATATTTACGGCACTGTAATTAAGACAAGTAACATTGCATACCCGTTGAGAAGCTTCGATTATGAATGACAGTATTAATCAATAATAATAAAAATAATAATAATTCAGTAATAATGACAATATACTGTAAATAATAATAAAGATTAAAGCACTCATGAAGTGTATGCAAGAAGAATTTTAATTCAACAATGCATACACGACTAAACTCGATAAATGTACAATAACGTAAAATAAATTGTCTTTGGCAACGAAAAAAAATTATAATATGAGTATAAAACATTGAAAAAAAAGCCGATTGAGCGTGCAGCTTGCCGGAATACGGAAGATATTTATAATTAAATAATCTATGTACAGCGAAAATAAATATTTGAGTTTAATCGACTGAAACTGAATTTGTTTTTTTTTTTCGTTTCGGTAATGTTGTATAAAACTACAGGTGAAATATTTATCGAAGGATACGAGGCTGTTGATGGTCAATTAATAGATAAATCTCGGACTTAACTAAAGAAAAAACGTTATTGGCACGCTCTCATGTTCAAGTCGATGGACGATATGTATGAGTAAATTTTTTTTTTTTTTTTTTCATATATGTACGAAGGGAAGATCTTATACAAGTAATACCAGGTTCGCCGAGCACCACTGCTGCTGGATTTATAACGCTATGGATATACACGAGAAATTTGTACAAACTCGCTCTCAAATCAGCATTTATGACTTTTTCCTCGTGGCAAGAATGACAAGGTTTTTTCTTTTTTTTTATCGTAAAAAAAACTTGGTCAGACTTGGCCGTACTACCCTGAAGAAAAAAAAAGTGATGTTTCGATGAAAATAGAATTCGAATTAGATCGAAAATTTAAATAATCCGATGAGATTGATTTTTTTTCGCCAGGGCAGACGTCACCATCAAATAATTGCTATAATGATTAATATTAATGAATTGACATGGTTCGCGTTAGAAAGGAGTGGGTAGTCTTCGAAGCTGTGGCATTAATTCTTTGTGCATCAAATCTTAACATTATTACTATACATGCAAGCGCGATTTCACCCAATAATCGACCGGCATTATTTTTTTTTATTTATTCAGTATTATTATTATTTAAATCTATATTATTCATTGATAGTCAGCTTATTTACAAGGCAAAGTCAGATGGTGACTTTTCGGCTCCTTATCCATATCCAACATTCGCAATAAATAATTTTACAAAATTGCTGTACCTTCATTATTATTTATATATATATTTTGTTCAATAGATTCCGCGCTATGTTTTTTTTTCCATACCACAGATCAAACCAATTGACGATCATAGAAAAACAATAAACTCTATTTAGACATAGATGTATCTATAGTCAAATTGACATTATTCGTTATGCGTAATATGGAATCATTCGTCGTTGAGTAGGTTGTTGTAGGTTGTAGGAACGAAAAAGTTGTCGATGAAAAAGAGGCTTAAAAAAGTGTTTGTAGAAAAAGTTTACATCCTCAACTATATAACGAACACGGTTCAATAGGATCTCGTTTTTTTCATTTTTTTTTTCAGACAGTGTCAGCGAGTGTCGCTGGGAGATCAACCAGCCGACTTTATATCAACACACGTTCACTTTAGGCTCTGTCTCTTCTAATGAGCATTTTTATTAGGCATGCGCGAATATTTCAACTTTCGAATTCTTTCTTCGACCAGTCTTCGTTAACACGAAAGTTTGGAATGTAGAATATTCGCATAGGTTGAGAATTACTCAAATTATCGAATATACGAGAAATAATATTTTTGAATATTCGAAAAATCGAGTTATTCAAATTTTCGAATAGTTGAGTTGTTCGAAGTTTTCGAATATTTAAGTTATTCAAAATTGTCGAATTTCAAAGGTATTCAGAATTTCGAATACATTAAGCAATTTTATTTTTCGAATATTCGAGTAATTTAGATCTTTGAATATTCGGATAATTAAAGTTTGTCGAATATTCGAATTGCATTTCCGATCGAGTTATTGAATTCTATTTGATACGCACACCCTTCGTTTAAATAATCAATTTCTAAGCTTCGTTCTCTCATATTAAAACCCTTTGATTTACGCTTGGATGTCATTTTTCCGCATTTAGGTCATTTCCGTATCGCTTGTTACGTATTAATTTACAACGCGACTAATACTCCCTGAAAACATTACAAATAAATGAGTATCTAACATTCCTTTTTTCAGATATCCTTTCGGCGAATCTTTTGGGACATTAATATTGAAATTATTTTCAGTGACGATTCCGTTTTTTAGGGTATGTTGCCACTTTTCATTGTTCCGATCACTGATTGTACCAATCACGTCGTGTTTATCAGTCGTGAAGTTAAAGGCCCAAGACATATCAGAATCATAAGAATTAAATTAATTTTTAATCTATGCATGTAAATTACTGCAAATAAATTTTTTTAAATACAACTTGAAAAGTACAAATAGCACAAATAGACCAAATCAACATTTTCTGCACAGATTTTTTTCAAAGGAGGTTTTCTGTTGATTAAACCTAGGAATTATCATTCCCATTGCATTTCAAATTAGCAGACAGAGGATTTTTTTAATTCAATTTTTTTTCTCTGTGCGGTAATTTCTGTTTTTCAATTTCCACTACAAATATAATATTTAACTGATTTTTCAATGCATTTCAAATGGTAATTGTTCTGTTTATGGCGAAATTTCGTACGTTTCATTAGAAATCAATTTGATTTTTATGATTTTTGGGTGACTTAGTGGCCTTAAAATAAGAATCGAATAAACCACGGTCGTGAAAAATTATTAAATGAAATGGTACATTACTTACGTACAGAAAAGCCACCAACCAAATAAATATATATATTTTTAATAAATAATTTACTTTAATTATTGTGCGGTTGAAAAAAATTACCAGTCTTTGTAAAAAACATAAATAACTTCCAGTGCTTTTTTTTACGATCAAAATGTCCTGTAGTTTCTATAATATAATAATCATCTAGTCAAAAAGTATTTCTAATACACAAAAAATATAATTGCCATATTTTTGTGTTTTGAGCAAAAAAAATGTCTTCAGAATTGAAATGTTATCGTTCCAGATTTTTTAAAATCGTTTTCAGTTTAACGTTTCCAGTTTCACCAACAATTTTGGCATTTTTTGTGTGAAACAGGAGATGACAAAAAAATTCCTGAACAATTAGATTGAAGTTTTTGTGCGCAAGGAACTTCTTTAAAAAAGTGCGAAGATTTTGATTGAACTTTTCCAGTGTTATTCATCTGGATGGTGATTTTCCTATTTACGTAGCAAGGCAGCATTTCCAATAATTATATTCTTTATTTTGTATTTTTTTTTTCATTTCGCGGGTATTTGAGCGCTGGACTGGTTGCTGTGCCCTTTTTGTTTCGTTATCGCAATTAATTCGGGATCTCAAGAGTGAGCATGGAACGAAAGACCGTTAAAGTTGACTCCTTAAGGAATATCGTATTTTTTAATGATATAGTATTGCAATCGGAGACTCTCAAACTGCGAATTTGGTACTTTCGGAAATAATATCATGACATCGTTATAATCGGACAGTAAATTTGTTTAATTGATAATCACTCACGCTGCTCATTGCAATACCAACTTGTGATAATTTGTATTTATTGCAAGTTGATATTACGAGTATCGGTTGAAAAGTTTAGCATCAAATCAATTTTCAAAAATCACATCAGTGTTTTTCGTGTTTTTTCTTTGCAATTTTAAAAACCCAATTAAGAAAAAAAAAGCAATTTGCTGTCACAAGAAACATTGACTGATGATTCATTTTTTAAAACAATATTTATAACCGTATTGAACACTAGCTCCCAAACTCAGCGGTGCGAAAAGTTGTCACAGTTATTATTATAATAAATGAACGCCTGATTCGAAAGGAAAAAAAAAATGATTTAAAAAGTTGCCAATAAGTATATCGACTTTTGTCGAAATATCTATGCGTCGACTCATTTGCTCTTTCATTCAACATTAAATAAATATCCTTAATATCAATGAGCACTACACGATACGTAATAAAATGCCATCGTTTTTTTTGTTTTTTTTTGTGTTTTTTTTTTGTTTTTGGTAGACCCTTCTATATGTCTGAGAGAAAGCTTAACATCGAGAAAAATATGGGGTATATATTATTTCCTATGTCGTCAGTCAAATTCGAAATAGATTATATTCAGTTACGATATAAGTACGCAAAAGTATTTCATTCAGTAAAAAGTCACTTTCTGCATGCCGATGAAAGTTCGGGCCGTTTTTTCGAAAATTCAGTATTTTTTGTTGTTCCTTTTAGCGAAGAAATTTACATTTACGAGATGAGTCGTTTAAAATTTGATTTTTCGAAAGACCGGCTCAATCCAGAGATAGACTTTGCGAAATGTCATAATAGGCTATAAATCCCTAACGTATGTAAAGTGTCAACAAATTTGAAATCTACGCGCTTACCGATTAGACAATTCTTTTTTTTTAAATCGTTTCTTTTGTTCTCCATAAATGGTTTATAATGCCACCTCGTCTTGGGATTATTTACCAGCTACTTAAAATTTCCATTTCATTCAACGTCGCGTACCCATTTCCATCTTTGCTTTATTTTATTCTCAGGACGTTTACGAATTCGTTTAGAGATATTCTCGTTAATTATCAGGACTTTTCGGATCGAAACTTTACGTTTTTTTTCCCCAACAAACGACGCTTAAAGCAAAGCGACTTGTGGTTTTTTTTCTCTTACGAATATAATCCTGACCAATCCGTTGGTACAATCAAGCCAGGAAAATGCCATATCATTTAATTAGTAATTGACAGATAACCAATTAATACGTAAAGGGTGGATCCCGAGCAAAAAGGCGTAAACTGTCTAATATTAAAACGATATAAACTTTTCTAATTTCAACATTGCCTCGTGACCACCCGATACATTGATTGTAATTATTTTCTCGCAGTATACTTTGTTACTCTAAACGTTGCAATGTCTCGTTTACGCCCTTCTGTCTTTCTCTCTCTCTCACGCTCGCTCTCATTCTCTCTGTTTCTCTCTCGCGCGTGTATGTGTCAATGTTCATTAAGGTGGTCCGTTTTAACTTTTTTTTTATCCGATGGAGCGCGTAAAATCATGAAATACAGTATTTTAATCATTTGTACAAATCAAGGGATAGATTTAAAACGATTTCGAGACATCACACAGTAAAAACTATATTGACATTTCTGGGCCTAAAATTGTAAGATATCTTTGGATTACAGCAAAAGATTAGTTTCAACTTAATTTCATGCGAATTTGAAGCGAACAATGTTCATACTCGTTTAAGAATTTTTTTTTGCGCAGTGAAATAACAAAAATGTCCTATATCTGACTTATTGGTAAAATGAGTGAAGATATTCACGACATTTTTGGATTTAAAATTTTTGAATATCTTGTACAAAATCGGAAAATAATTATAGCAAAATAATAATGAATTATAAAAATTTACATGCTCCGGTATAATTAAAAATAATACTCTTTAGAGCATAAGGAGGGTTTTAAATATTTTGATTGAAAATATTCGAATATTTGACGACAGCTTCTAAATTATCTTCGATCACGCCCAAGACTTGTGCAGATTTTTTCAACACTTCCTGCATAATTTAACGGGCTCTATTGAATTTGAAACAATTCAAAATGGACCATCTCAGTGATCAAGTGTGTGTCTTATTAAACATGTTGAATGGAAATTCCGAATAGCGCAAAAAAGATACCTATACATTTTTGAATTCCATTCATCAACCGTTCGATATCAATTCTGTAATGTGCGCGTCTACGAATATACCGCGAAATTCTGTTCTACAATAACGCGTGACGCGAAGCGCGCAATCGAAACTATTTAAAATTATTGAATAGTCAACAGTATCATTATTCACGAACATTGTACAGAACATTGCAGACAAGCTCGACTCGCTAATCGACAATTATAATGATAATCGTCAGCGTGTCGACGCCGCAATTCTGGAATTGGTTCCTTTTCTTTTTTTCTCATCGTTTTTTTAATAATCTCAATGACTTTCGTAGCCCGAAAAAAAAGAACAATTGGGCTTTAAAAATGTGCCAAAGGACGCGAGTTGGCAACCATTCTTTTCTTCATATACCCTCTAAACGACCGCGTAACGATCGTAGCTTTTACGTAGACCTACGCCACAACTTTCCGACTATGTAGAATTTGTTCTATTAGAGGTTTTGTTTGCCCTTTTCTGTGTGTTTTATCGTTATGTTTGAGGGCTTCAAGATAACAAACACACACTCATACATCCTACCGCAAATATGTACTCCGGCCAATAGCGACACACGCAATACAAGTTTTTTCTCACAGTCATGAATACTAACTAAAGCTTATGAAATACGGTGAGCAATAATTTCAGTTATATACATAAATTATTTTACAAGACGTACAGTACAAAGATATCTCTTCCCGATATACGAATGTACAAAGGGCGTCTCTTTCATTTCCCGACTCTTATACTGTATCCACGCGCACCAAATTTTCTCTATCTTCTAGTTCTTTCTCTTTCTATTTCTCTCCCTTTTTTCATTATTTTTTTTATCATAATGCGCTTTGTCGGTTTTTAAATTTGATGCTTGGCGGAGATTTACCAGTTTTCCACGCAGCCTTTAACATCTTTCATTTTTTCTTCTTTCTTTCTTAATAATTGATGGGCTACCCTGTTTCGTTTATCCTTATCAACGGTATGTATTATCCTCGCTATAGAACCGATGCTAAATCTTTTTACAAGAGTTCTTTAGATCGAGTTGTATACATATTACATTATGTTTTTAAAAGTTTTTTCTTTTTTTTTTTCGAGAACCGCTTCTGTTATTCACGCGAGCAATATTATTGGGGATCTGATTAAGATCCTATAAACAGAATTCACAATTTGTTCGTTTGTTTTGCTTGTTCCTATCAGTGTTTATTTGAATTTTATTCGCAATTAGACTCAAAGTTGCTATTCCGCTCCTTGTCAAACCTGTGCTTTATTTAAAAAGAAAACAGTGTCTTTCTTTCATGTTGAATTTTTGTTAAGAGTTATAACCATCCGAGTGCCTACAAAAAGGCTATCACGTATCGCGCTCGAACCAATGACTACAATTTATTCTTTCGCAAACGACGGAAAAACGTGTTTTCAAAAATTTGCGATTATTGATCATTTTTACGTAAATTATATGACGGAATATTTTTCTACGTTAGGAAAATATGTCGTTATGTATCTTATCCTCCGAAACAATGAATGAAACCACCGAAAAATATAGAAGTGAGCTTTTCCAATTAGCGTTGATTTGACGCGTGTTAAGCGGAATAGCCGCCTCAATGTCTTGGCTAAATAACTCGGTAGCTCGAGAAATTGGTTTCCGTTGAAACGCAGATTTAATAATCGGTGGACCGCGCGATTGCTATGTGCGAGTCGACTCGATGGAAATGGAAATACGAATGTTACACGCCGCATCGAGTAAGCGCCATTTGTCTTTTTTTTTTTTTTTAAACTCAATCACCGACAAAACAAACATCTAACGAATGTATAGTATAGGCTGGCTCTCGATTCAATACGACCTCGACCTGCAACAGGCCACGCGTCTGTGTATCAAGTTTAAACTTTTCTAATACGGCACTTAATATTCTAACTCTTTATACATACATATATACACGTATTTTTGTGTATATATATGTGTGTATGTATATATATATATTTATATATATATATCAGTATTCAGTATTGTATATATAATACACAAAACGGTTCGCGATGAACACGCTTACTTTAATAAAGTTACTTTAGTGCCATCAAACTATAGGCTCTATGATCATATTGACAACAGGTGTAGAATATACCTAAACGATTTATCTACCTAATCTACAACATGGCTCCGATACGAGGATTTAATTTCTTTCTCTATTCCTTTCTTTTCTTTTCCATTTTCCTTTGTTCCTAGTGTATAGCTCCGTAAAAAAAAACACACCATCCATTCGGGCCAATGGACACATTCGTACCTACGAGGAGAATTCGTCAACTTCGATCGCTGCGATAACTTAATTAACGGATAACGAGAGTTGCTCTGACAAGCCGTTACACGCGAAGCCAGATTTTATGTATACACCGTCCGATACAATACGAATGTAAAAGACAATCGTCATGCGTTTCGAAGAACTCTTCTTTCAGAAGAAAAGAAGAGTTCCGCGCCATCAGTCTAGACGTCAGCTATTTTCTTTTTTTTTTGTTGACAAACGATTTCGAGATGAGTTCGATCTCGCAGCTGCTAAATTTTCTCCATTTTTTGAGAATTTTTTTTAGAAGAAATGAGATTTTTGAAACGAATTTTATTTTGTTTTTTAATTTATTTTTTTTACAAAAAAACGAATTTTTTATATTAATTTGAAACTGGCTTTGAAATAAGCCGTTGTCAAAAAAGTTTTAAATATCACGAGATATCAATTATTATGAAAAGCAACGACTTTTCTGTGACTTTGAAAAGTATTTATTTAAAAAAACGTCGAGAGTGAAAATATTTTTCATAGCTATAAATACAAAGATATTTATTACTTTATCGTACTTAAAGGAATAAAATTCAGCTGCGCAACGATGCTGAGTCCGAAATTGAGCGTCAACCGCACGAGCTAGCTTCATTGCGATTAAAAAAGAAAAGAAAAGAAAAAACAACTTACAAAGATCTATAGTAATGTCAAAGATTGTCGATACCGAGTGTTTTATCTCGCCACACTCGTTAAGTCTCTTCCGACTACGAAGCCAAACTTACACGGGCTTCCTCAGGATTCAACACCGCCGAAGTCTTGTCGCAGAATCGTATGCGTCGTTATGATAAGCTACCTGCTCGTTTTTTTTAGCCACGACACGTCGATACATAACATTAAAATAAGAAGCTCGTAAAATTCACATTATACATCTCTATCGTGTCGCAATCAACGTTAATTGTCGATTATTATGAAAAATAAAGTGGACTCGTTTAAGAGATAATGATCACACACGAAAAACTCGACGATATGGAAGTGAGCGATATTTACCATTTCGGATTCTCACGAATGTCCATTTTTTTTCGCTGAAAGTCGATAAAGAGAGTTTCACTCGATAAATCTTGACGACTATCGATGATAATGCGGTTGTATTTCTTCCAGAAAGCTTTGGCTTCCTTGGGCAACGTTAGAAAATCGTTCGGTCGCGTCACAAAGATTGAAATATTTATTCCGCGATTCGGCGTCGTTGTCGGATTTTCTCAATCGCGTAACGATGTCGTATTTCGATATTTGTTGACGATAGGACAATTGTTTACTCGTTGATACGCCGGCAGTTGGCGTGTCAAGCAAAAGCGCCGTTTCGTCAACATCGTGCCGCCGACGTTTAATTTCCGTCTTGGAGTAACCACTTTTCTTCCTAATATTCGTCACGATTGGCTGTTCCTGCAATTCGAATGATTCTCGATCGTCGAGTCCTTCAGTTGTTCCAAAGTGGCATTCCACTCGTCGTCGAAGATCCCGGGTGTCGCTTAGAGGAAACGGTCGCCATTCGGATGAATGTGACGTTCTGGATGTTGCGGCTAGACGTCGATTTTGCTGAGAACGAGCTTTACGTTGAATATTCAACAACTTGGAAGCGCCATTCTTCGGACGATTGGTAATTGCGGTTGCCTCACCGAAAAGTTGTTCCTTGTCAGCGATGCGTTCCTCGAGGAGCTTCCGATGATTTCTACTGGCCACCCGAAGTTGTCCAAGAATCTGATCGATCCGAGCGAGCGCCTGACCGTTTACGAGAGGCTTCGGTTCGCCTTCTTCACTCAGAATTTCCTCGTCGTGAAGACGACGTCGCTTTGTCATTTCCGCGCGTGTGCTACGGAAATTTTTACAAACTCTCGAGTCCTCGGCGTCGGCCCGGACATATAATGTGCGGGGACACATTTCGCGAGTTTTTGCAAAGTATCTTCGAGATTGATCGATTGCTTTTGGGTGATCGTCCACTTTGAACGCGAGGAATCGATCGTCACGTGATTTAGCTTCATTAAAGGTAGTCCCTTTGTCTACGCTCCTATTAAATTCAATATCTGCTATACACTCGGCGAACTCCGCACTGAGAAGCCTTTGGTTCTAGTTAAAATCCTCATCTCATACGTGCGTCGCCAACGTTCCCACTCCCGACGTACGCTTCACCGTCGCTACGCCACCGTTTGGACCACCGGTTATGTAATGCGCTGATAGTGGTGCCTGTTCCAACAAAAAGATTAATACTTCGGTTAAACATTAGAGCAGCAATGCATTCATCTGCAGATACACCTTTTTTCTTCAACAAATTGCAGGATAAGGGACGTTAAAATTCCGTTAGGGGCCATCCATTAATCACGTGACGCTACTGCAGGAAAGGGAGACTGCGGAAGCGTCACACAGAGAATCGGGAGAGAGCAGCTATCGCGAAATGCAGATTCAAAGACGTACCAAGGGATTTCGTTTGCTTGTTGCATAGAGAGCTTTGCATAGAGAGAAATATTTTCACTAAATGTATAACTTGCATCGCTGAAGTCTTAGGAACGTAATACATCGTAGAGCGATACTTCAATGCGAAAATATTCATTGATAAAATTTTGCACATCGCTCCATGGATTATTTTCTACCATTCAAGTCACGAGTTTGATTATTAGATGAGTTACTGCTCTTTTTTTTCTCTTTACTCATAATGCTTCATGGTATTTCTACAAAATTGATGGTGCAGAAGTATTTGGAAAAAAGTTTTATGCGGAATTATAAACAGGAAAAGCATTTTCTTTTTTTTTCGTCACGGAGGAAGCTTTTTGTTCATACATTTTCTTTTCATCTTTGTCAGGTCAGGGCTATGAGAATTATTGAAAGCATTGAGAAAATTGGTTCAGGAAAAATGTCCGCGCGCGCGCGTGTGTGTGTGTGTGTGTGTGTGTGTGTGTGTGTGTGTGTGTGTGTGTGTGTGTGTGTGCAGGATTTTGAAATTTGAATCACCTATAATTCGAAAACTGTTCATACGATTGAGCTGGAATTCAAATTTTTGGCAAAATGTATGCAGAAAATATGCGAAATGTATTAAAGAAAGCAAATGCTGCGAACATTTTTCAATATTCCGCTAAATTGGTCTTCAAGTGTACATGCTGCCGTTGGCGCAAATATCGGGCTATCGAGCTGAAACTCTGCTCACGAGCTGAGTTATCATTATGTTTGTTTAGTATCGAAATTTCCGGGAATCGGCTGAGGGATACCAAAGTTATGAATATTTACTTTGTTTTAATGTTTTTTTTTACGCTTCGCATATGCTGCAGCTAGTGTAAATATTGAGCTCTTGAGCTGAAACTTTACACACATATACAGTTACAACGAAGTTTCATTCGTATGGATTTTTTGTGATGAACAGAAGGTTTGAAAAGTTACGAATATTGAGTTTTCTTTTCATTTTATTTACGCTTCGTACATGCGGAAGCTATATTCGAGGACTCACTTTGCAGCTTTTTTAATCCGTTCAGGATTTTACAAATGCTTTTATATTGGAGAAATTTTATTTCTTTTTTTTTCTTTTCTCATAGAGGAACATTTTTTTTTACGAGGAAAATTATTATTCAAGATTTTTATGTAACAACACTAAAAACGGCGAGGAAAGTGGTGTAGATAAAATATGCGGACGTGTATATGTGTATAATAAAGAGCTAAATACTGATGACTACCGTAACTCGTGAACTATCGAACGAATCAACTTACATGTTGATAAAATGCAGGGTAATGATTAATCTTTATTCGGTGTTGGTTTAATAAGACTCTCTTGAGGGATTCTGTTTGTATGACATTTTAACGATTTTTTAGCTAAAATTTTTATCTCCCAGGCTGAAACTTCGTATGAAAATTGAACAAAGTACGTGGTAAAGTGGTTATGGTATCATAGTTTCGTGTTCTTTCTTATCTAATTTAATGAAGGTTCTAAGTAAACTTCGGATTTTACCGGCCTTTTATATTTTGTTTATTATTTCAAAACGAAAATTTCGCAAAAATTTACTTTTTATATTTTCTCTGTGAACCAACATGGATTAAAATACTTGTTTATTTGCAAACAGCGAAAAAAGATATGGAAGCAGTGTGCACGATCCCTTTTCCTTCTTGCATCCTTTTTAAAGTTTTTGAAAAAATTCCCTTGTCATGTGAAAAAATAGAGTAATGTTGAAACTCAAAAACGATGAGAATACTTGTGAGCTAGAATAGCGACACTCGAAAAGTAAATTGAATTCGGATTTAAAAGGATTTTGATCTTCCGTCTCTTATTCCATGACGACCAAAAATGCCGCTAAAATTACCTTAAATAAAATCTTAAAAAACTTCCGCTATGAAATAATATCGATTAAGATGCTTTCTTACCTGCAAACAACGTAAAATAAGCTTATGAAAAAATGTTCTTGTTATGTGGAAAGAGAGTGTAATCTTGAAACAAAAAGCCGATAAATATACTCGTGTATAAGAAAGCAATGGGCACGTTATTTTTTCTTTGCATTATTTTTAAACTTCTTGAAAACATTTCCTTGTAAAGTGGAAAAAGAGTAATGTTTAAACAAAAAAACCGATAAATATAGTCGTGTATAAGAAAGCAATGTGCACGGTATTTTTTCTTCTTTGCATTATTTTTAAAGTTTATGAAAAAATTTCCTTGTAAAGTGGAAAAAGAGTGTAATGTTAAAAGAAAAAAACCGATAAATATAGTCGTATATAAGAAAGCAATGTGCACGGTATTTTTTCCTCTTTGCATTATTTCAAAAGTTTTTGAAAAAATTTCCTTGTAAAGTGGAAAAAGAGTGTAATGTTGAAACTGAAAAACGATAAGGATACTCGTGAGGTAGAATAGCGACACTTGAAAAGTAAATTGAATTAACTCACCTGTGGCCCGGCACCATTGAGCGTGCTGATGCTGTTCATCCGCATGGCTTGTGTATAAGGGGGTGGTGCTGGTGTGACCCCCGGTATGGCGGTGTGAGGCGCGTGTCTAAGCTGTTCAGCGGCCGACATCCTGCAGGCAATAGAAAACAGTTGGTAACCAACCATCCGGCAAATTGCGAAGATGAAGCGACAACGGAGCTTGATGGCTAACAAGATCGCGCTCGCGGCAAATGCGAGCTCGTGAATTTTAACGTGATGTCATACACACGAACATAGTATCACATTGACTTGATGCTCCCGATTTATCTCAGTATCGGTTTTCCACCGAGTTATTCTATTTTTCATAACCACATAAATAACTTAATAAAAAATCCATAATCATTGTTTGTTCGAATTCACGAGCAAATTACGTTAAGATAGCTTCATAAGTACTGTCATAGTACATATGAAGTCATTTTTTCGATGATCATTTATAGTAAGGTTATTGTTTTAATTCACTTTTTTTTTTAGGAGGTTCTTTAGACTAACACTTTTTTTCAATGCAACTTCATAATAAACAAAATCGGGACGAAAAAATAAGA
The DNA here is from genome assembly GCA_949699805.1 of Tromatobia lineatoria. Classification (NCBI taxonomy): domain Eukaryota; kingdom Metazoa; phylum Arthropoda; class Insecta; order Hymenoptera; family Ichneumonidae; genus Tromatobia; species Tromatobia lineatoria. The sequence continues at coordinate 20,367,779 of OX453037.1, forward strand.
CTATTATTTATATTGCAATAAAAAAATCATTTTTTTTTTAATTTGGAAAAAATGTGTTCCTCGACAATAGTGTGAATAGTAGCATCGTTTATCTAATTAGAAGGGAATCATTCTTTACCTAAGATATGGATTTCCATACGTGGCCGAAAATCGTGGATCGATAATCGGCGTCGTTTGTGGTGTCGTAGAGCCTAAATTCGCTGAGCTGAGACCAATTTTCTTGGAGGCGAGTATCCCACTGGATGGAATGCGGCTCAATGATTCACGGGATGCACCGATACCTTGGGTCGTCGGTGGCATGTAATCCCGTGAGTAATCTACGTACGGCACATATCCATTGTTGTTGCTGCCGTCCTGTTGATACAAAGCCCACACAAGCTTCGTTTACAAACAAGGAATATAATTTTGGGAAATACGACGACGCATCCGTTTCTAATATTTAGCTCAGAAATTTCAAAGTCAGTGAATTTTCCTCAATTCCGTCACTGCTAACATAAGTATATTCACTAAGTTGGGCCTACAGGTATTTTTCAAAACTTTACTCAGTTTTATTCTTTTTAACTCCAAAAATTTGGCAAACAGTAAAATTTTATTAAGCATTGACATTTTTATTCATATAAAAAACGCTCAAAAATTCCAACTGAATAAAAGGTAACAAAAATCTTACTAAAATAGTGCTCTTGTTATCTCGGTTATGAATTCTAAGCTAAATCTTTGAAGCTATGATCGAAACGTAATTTCACATGTGTTCATATAAACATTTTTGAGCAATATTTAAAAGAGGCTCCTTCATACGAGATTTCAAATTAATTTTATCAATTTTGTAGCAATTTCGTGATAAAATATTTTGTACTTGGGCGATTTCGGTCGATGGCCCGGACACAGTATATACAAATATACTCGCATGAAAAAAATGCAAAGCACGACGCAATAAAAACATTACTACTACAACTTTTAAGTACTCGGCCAGAATATTGCAGAATAATCTATATTGTAATGGAATATGAGACCAATTGTAATGGTGAAGTAATAAACGTATTATAATGGAATATTATTGAAAATATCCGATAATTACATCGTTCATAAAATATTCAGTTACCTACTTCATAAAATACATAGAAATTTTTTAAATATTTTCTGCAAATTATTTCAACAAACGAGCAATGTATAAAATCATAATTCTTAGCCTTCATTACTTTAGTTAGAGGAAATTACGGTGAGGATGACGGTGCGTTATGTATTGATCCCTTTTTACCATAAAATTTGCATAAAGTCATATAAACTATCCTTCTGCTAAAAAGACTAAAAATATCATCCAATCCCCAATCGGAAAATCCTGGTCGACTATAATATTCGTGATGAAAACAAACAGTAGTTATAAAATCTGATATTCCTACAAATAAATATTCCCAGATTTACTAGAATATTGTTTTAAGTTCTAGCCATTGTTTCCACTCAGTTTCCTGTTGTAGGTTGAAGTATCAAGCTTCCACAACTTCTCCAAAGAATATTACAGTGAGCATTACGATGTAACATTTGTCAATCTCTTTTTACCATAAAGTTACCGTAAAATTCTATAAACCATTGTTTTGCTAACAGACTAAAAATATCATTGAATCCCCAATGGTAAAAATTCTATTCGACTGTTATATTCGGGATGAAAATTAAAACTAGTGTAGGAAATGATATTTTTATAAGTATAAATTTCTAGGCTCAGTAGAATATTATTATAAATTTTAGACATTTTTTTTATTAATTTTCTTGGGTACTCGCTTAAATTTTCCAGAATATTCCGTGTTTGGACATTGGAAGATTTTAATAAAGCTTATGCAGCTGGATGAAAGAGAAAATGAAAGAAAAAGAAGGAATAGCGATATGCTTGTGGAGCACGTATGTTTACTCACGTTGTTCTTGGGTGGAAACGAAGGTTCTGTATAGTCGGCGCTATAGCGATAACCGAGAGGATTAGGTACAGGACCAGCGAGTGCTAAGGCGTTGACACCTCTCGTACTTCCTTCACCCTCGCTGTCGAGGGCTGTAACACTCTCGGCGTTGCTAACGCTGGAGCCGGCCCTAATATCGGCCTTAACGTCTGAGAGATTGCTGCTTCGGTCGCTTTCTCGGTAGCGATCGCCGTTCGAATCGGTTTCTTCTGTCGAACATAGCAGTAAGCAACAAGTATAGAAACACGAGCACATTCGGATTACTTGTTACAACAAAATATAATCCTTTATATAATCCGCTACCGATAGTTCTTTTCATCCGAGCTAACACAATTCTTCGAGGCTCAAAACTTTACCTGGCGAACCAAGTTTTTATAGAAATTTCAACATTGGATCCTAGTCGTAAATTGCTCGTGTGGAATAAGATTTTTATAGCTCACTCAACTTGAGATGATGAGGAGTGCTAAAAAAGATATCTTATAAAAGCACTTTCTTACTGTAGGGTCGTATATTTCACGGTGCATATTTGCATACAAGTTATGAGATTTTTTAAAATCAAAACGACCTCTCATGAACGAGTTTTTGGATATTAAAAAAAAAATTAATTCATGAGAGGACCATTTGGAATGATGTTTCAGTCATTTTTTAAAAAGATTTTTGTATGTATTTTTCAATTTGATTTTTATCTCACGATTGGCGTAAAAAATATTATTTCGGTACAAAATCGACAATATTTAGCATAATGTACAAGCGCAGCAGATTATATAATGGACATGGGAATGGCAATTGTGGAGGTAAAATTTAATTACGGGATGCAGTATAAATGTGTGCATGTGATGAAATTCATGTTATCAACCACTGAATAATTATGGGAATTACTTTATCGGAGGGGAATAATTTTTTGTCCGTGTAAGTAATGGAAAATTTTTTCCATTTATCAAATATTGAACGATTAAGGTTAAATGGAAAACTTAACGATTTAATATGTGAAAAAGGTGACTTACGTAAATCGTTTTCCGGACGTTGGACGGATCTCAGTCTTGGCTGCTTTATTCGGTCTCGACAGTGAAGGATAAGGGCTACGATGATGCCGATCAGTATAACGCACACGATGAGTCCAACGATTATGAGAATCAGCTGCCAATCAACTGGAATCAACGCTACGCGTCACGTCTGGTAAGTCTCGTGATTCAATTGAAGAATAAAATGAGCTAATAATATTAAGTAACACTTTATACGTAGTAAATGTATTGAAATTTATTTTTTCCATTTTTTTCCGATCACAAAGTATCGAAATCCGGATGAAATGGAACCATTGCTGAGTTGTGGAGTTAAAATCAATGAACAATGTTTTCAAATCCATTATTTCTCGAATAATCTATTAATTATCTAAAATAAAATTCTGACGATTCATCTGATGTATTGAAAAATTTAATTAAACTTCTCGTTGATAAGTTCAGGTGTAATAATAATTGATTAATATTTTTAAATAAATTATTCTACGAACGATGTATGGATTTTTAATTTTCGGATTTCGGAGATTCAACTGATTTATCGAAATATTCCGGATAATCCTGAATGGGAGATTACAACTGGGTTGATTCCGTTATTCATCGAAATATTTCATCGTAACATGCGTTCAATTTCGAAAAACCAAAGTTACTCTTGTGCGGTGAGTGAGGGAATTGATATTTCGAAATGTACACAGTAATTGATATGCGATAAATTATAAACTTAATACTACGTAGCTGAAAACATGGTTGCAAAGTGGACGAGTTGCGATATATAGCCCAGTGATTATTATTATTATAGTTGTTGTTCTCCGGGTTATTACCGTTGAGTTGAAACGCGAATAATATTCAGGAGTACGTACGCGAACGAGGAATGTATACATAAATAGAAAAGTCGGTAAAGACTATGCAGGTATTGTGAGTGAAAGCGGAAGAGGTAAAAGAAGCCGCAACTCGCGCTATCAAAGTTTGGCAAAGTTCTGCAACTGCATACCCCTCGAGTCTGAAACGTGCCGAGTTCGAAGCAAGTGCTGCTGAAATTAATTACAGTTCACCAAGTAGATTCCGGACCTGATCATTTTTATAGGAGAGGCAGATTCAACCACAGCTATGAGAGCAGCCACGGAAATGTTGATATTCCGCAACAATCTTTTAACGAGATTCAAGTTTAACCGCCGCGATATTATGGAGTCTGAACGATAGTTCACCCGTGAAATTTCAAGTACCCAAACGAACCCTTTTATATCATCGTAATTATTTAAGGGGAAAGTGACAGATTGAAATTGATGATATTTGTTTAAGAATATCTCACTCGTTTAGCTGCTTAAATCGAACAAAAATGCATCCCCCTGAACGATTAAACAAACAATGTTCCATCCTTGGCAAAAAGGATGAAAACAACAAGTTGTGGAAAAAGTTTATAAGATAATTAGCAGGTGAAAATAGTGTCAGAAGTTAACGCTTGAATACAGCTTTTTTGCTAACTCATCGGGAATGTTTTAGATTTATCTTAAAAAATTATTACCGAAATTGCCTGAAAAGCCAAGAAGTTTTATCAGATAAAAATTATATTACGTGCACGTCCAAGAATTTTCGATTTAGCTGCTCTGATGTAAAATTGTGGATGAATGTATGAAACCTTATCTGTGTTGTTTTCAAGCATAATATTAATTATGCTGACTTTGTTTGGGATATCCACATCAAATTTTATCGAGTTCCTCGCGAATTATGCTGTCTTATCAGCCTGGAAGCTTTTGGAAAGCATATTTACTTTGCTTCGATATCTCACTATGTTTACTGCTTATTTTGGGGAAGAAATGTTGCCTGTTGAACGATTAAACAAAGCATTTTTTATGCTGGGCAAAATAAATGATAGAAATTTTTTTTAAGGAAAGCTTACAAGCTGATAATTGTCAGGTAAAAATAATCTCGAAAAAGCTAAGACTTGAATGCAATATTTTTACTTTTTTATCGAGTATATTTTATTTTTATTTAGAAAATTGTTTTTAAAAATAGCCTAAAAATTGGAGGAGTTTCGTTGTATTAAGTTCATATTACGTGCACAAATAACAATTCTTTGTTTAGCTATTCTCTTGTGAAATTGTCGATAGATTTATAAGCGATTATCAATATCTTCTTTCACATCGTATTAATCATGCTGGCTTTATTTCGGATTACCGCCTCAAATTTCGTTAAGTCCCTTGCGAATTATCTCCGTCTTATCAGCTTGGGACCTTTTGCAGAACATATTTTTTTATGGTTGGATTATCAATTGCTAATAGTGTGAGAAGACAAACTTACTCTGTGTTGTGAGTTTGATGATGACGGAGTCTGTTCCGTAGCTATTCGTGATCGTGCAGTTGTAATCCCCGAAGTACGTGGATATGGGCTCACGAAGCGTAACTGTGCTGACTACTCTCTCGGGCGTATACTCTTCCTGAACGTAGAATGGTGTATTGTTCGACGAGAAATTAAGCTCCCGGTTGCCGAAACTCCATACAACCGATTCTGCTTTTGGCACAGATATCGCTGTGCACTTCACCTGTCGGCAAAACATTTTTCATTTTGTCAGTAAAGTTCACAATCTTGATACATATATATGAACTCATAGAGGAAGCTTTATTTTCGTGAAAAAAAAAAATTTCTCGAGATTTTCACGTAAGGATTGTCAGAATGCTCGCAAAGGTCGAAAAAAAATGGCTTAAACAAAATGTCTGTATGTGCATGTGAGTGTGTGACCAGATTTCCTTGTTAGCACAATAAATGTCGTAATTTTTCATGTATCTCTTTCAAATTTGGTACGCGAATAAGCGATTGTACACCAACAATTGGAATCGCATTCGACGCGAATCGGTTGAAAAGTTAAAATTCTACGGAATTTGCAAAAATTTCAAAAGAGCCTTTTTACGCTATAACTTCGATAAATTACGATATATCAGGCTGAAATTTTGTAGTCAAATGACCTTGAAGTGCATCATAATTGGTGCCAAATTTTGCGGAAATCGATACAGTGATACAAATTTTATTGTCATTTGCATTCTTAAGAATGTATTCCGTTTGATCAGCTATTAATTTTCAGACATCCAACTGCAATTTTCGTCGTGTAATCAAGATTATTAATTATCAGTGATGAATTTAGTCAAAGGAACGGTTACTATGGTGGTAAATGTCGTTTAATTTTGGTTCAAATAGGAACAACCATCGAATAAGTTTTGAGTTTGAATTAAACACAAACCGATCAAGTGGTTAAAATTTGATGGCATTTCACATTTATTGCAAAATCTCGTTCACGCGCTCGTTCGTGTAATTTACATGAACCTTTACAAATCGGTCTAGCGATTGAAATTTCATGGGTTTTCGAATTTTTGAAAAAATGTTTCCTGCATTTATTGCAAAAACTCGTTCACGCGCTCGTTCGTGTAATTTACATGAACCTTTACAAATCGGTCTAGCGATTGAAATTTCATGGGTTTTCGAATTTTTGAAAAAATGTTTCCCCGGCTAAAACAAGCCTTAAAAATAGAACCTTGCAAATTGCCTTCAAATGATTTTTTGCTTTTTGCAAAGCTTCCTCTATGAGAAAGCCAAGATCGATAAGCATTCTTTCTCGTAGAGGTAGCTTTGTAAAAAAGCAAAAAATAATGAGAAAGTAATTTGCGAGGTTCTACGCTGCGGCCTTTCCAGGTGATTAATTTCGCATAGAGCAAGGTTCGTTTTTGCACAAAAAAAAGACAGATAGAAGTGTATTTTTTTCGTTCTCATTATTTTTGTATGCTAATATCTCTTAGTAACTACGTTGATTAATTCTGAGATCGGTATAGCGAAAGCTTGCAAAAAATTTTTAATACTGAGGATGTTGTGATTTACATCATAATAATACATAATTTTTAAATCATAAAAAATGAAATTTCATTTGGATATTCAGGAGAAATTGGAGTGCACTTTTTACTTGCGGGCGATTTAAGAAGAAACACGACGTTTTTAATATGAAAATTCAGGCGAATTTCTTCGCAGCAAAATAAACACGACGTTTCTAATGTAAAAATTCATCCGAATTTTTTTGCAGGGTTAATAATGTAAAATCAATAATTTTTTGGACCATGCAACCAAAGTTTCATTATTCGCAATCGGTGATGGTTGTTATTATGAATAATAGTGCTAAATAACGAGCTATTTGGCTATGTTACCTTGACAACGCCTTCGTCAGGCACATACTGCGTTCGCTGCGACACGATGCTTGGCGGTGCACGAATAAAAACGTTGGCGTATCCAATCAATTCGGGAAAGCCCGGCACGTGAGCTTTGCAGTAGTAGCGACCGGCGGTTTCCGGGCTCACGAGGACGCTGATATTCGGACTGGTGGCGACAACTCTGTCAGATTCCTCGTGAATCCAGAGGATCTCGGGTGGTGGATTGCCATCAACGTCGCACTGCAATATCTCGGTTGCACCGTAGTGGGTTTCGACCGAAACTGGCGAATGCCTAAACTGCGGTCCGTCTACAAACAGTAAATAGCTATTTGCAATTCCTCTAAAACGCTAAATATTTCATGAAACGCAAACGATATACGGCTTCTTTAAACTTCGTCGTTCCTTTCTCACTTTTGATCTCTCCAAATATTTGCCAATTATATAAATTAACCTTAGGTTTCAGACTCGTATGTGTTTTTTCTAGATATATGGAACCACCCAACCAATTCGATCTGGGACTGCATGACCCCCGACCTCTCGTTTCTGGTCAATCACTTTTCATGTTGTTCTAACTCCAAAAGAAGAGAACTTTTCTTAAAGATGTTGATAAGATTTTTGCTTCGCAAAGAGGAAGCTTTGTTTTCAATTTTTTTATCGATATTTTCATGTCGAGACACTCGAGATGCTTTAAAACATCGAGAAAAATGGTTTCGAAAAAAACAAAGTTTTGTGTATGTGTGTGTGTGTGTGTGTCAACGACCTGTAACTCGAGAACCGTTCAACTAAATGAGCTACAATTTGTTATCGAAGTGAAGCGGCAGTGTATCTTTAACTGATGCAACTTTTTTCGAAATATACGCAGAAACTTTCATTTTATAGCTTTTTAAATGCATGCGCACGTTGATTTCGTCTTCAAAATTTTTAAATGTGGCAAAAAATTTTAAATTCTCACATAACGACTAACAGTTTTTTAAGACCATTCAGGTTTTCAGAACGAAACTAAAAAAAAAAAACAAATCTAACAAGAAATTCTGCTCTTATTTTGGAGTTGCCACAACATGAAAGATCACGAACACGATTGGAGAGGTTGAGAATCCCCTCATTTATCCCTTTTACGATGGATCTAGATACTTTTTTAATTCCGAAGCTCTGTTAGTACTCAACGTTATATGTTGTAAGTAGCCGTTGTATGTTGTATGTTGTAAATTCTAAAGTGAAGCAGTAGAGAATCGATGGTAAGCGGCTGCAGTCCATCTGACCGTAGCCGCTGTATGTATCTATCTTGTTAAAAATCGTTCGTTCGTTTCGTTAAACGATTAAAACCGTTTGTTTTTAACAAGATTCGAATAATCGATTTTTAACAAGATAGAAACATTCACCTAGAAATTTCCTGATAAAAGAGAAACACTCTTCCTTCGGTAAATGAAATTATTTACTTGAAATAAAATGATAAACATCAACTCAATGATCGACAGACTTTGTAGCAAAGTAAAAAGGATCTTACAAGAGACAAAAAAATTTATATATATTTTACACATTTTAAAAATCAATCTAACTGATATTTAATTTATTTTCTAAAGATACTTTCACACTAGACTTTTTCTTCTGCCAGTCGTAATTCTGAACATATTGTTTTAATAAACAAAAAAATCTAAAGGGGGATAAAAATCCTGCATAAAATTTCCGAATGACTCTATACGACGTATTATTATGTGCCAGAATTTTAAGGGCAGAAAATAGCGTAGCTGGCAGCAAATAGATTATATGGAAGATTGTTGAATGTAATACTTGAGATACGGACAATTCATACTTACACGTTATATCAAGTGTTTCGGTTTCCTCGCTTTTTCCGATGTCGTTATGAACTTCGCATTTTACGATTGCGTCGTGAAGATCGCGAGTCGCGTTATGGATTATCATTTCCGTTGTATAGTCTCCTATCACCTTTTTGTCGTTAATGTACCACCTATAAACAAAGATGAAAGGTACTTAATTTTCTTTTACACGTATTCAATTTTCTGCTGTTTATAAGCATTTGCTTCTACTGTCATAAAAAAGTGTGTGATAAAAATGAGCTAGGGGCTTATTTCTTGGAATATTAAAAATAAAATACCATTTTTCTTAAGCGTCAAGCCTGACCATATGAAATATTAAAAATTGCAAATAGGATAATGGGAAATTGACTTTCCAAATTCATTTGCGAAATATCATGTGGCAGATCAGAGTTATAACTGATCAAATTAATAATTTGCTCCCTGCGTTAAAATTTCCAAATCCATAATAAAATGGATTAAATTGTGATTAATTAATAATAATACGATTTAACAAATGTACGATCTTATTTTCTATGAAATTCTCTAATTGGAATTTATTTAAAATTATTGTTTTTTCTGTTTTCGACACCGGTTATTTATTTCAAAAACCAAAAAAAAAATGAAACTCAACATGAACCCCGATAAATGTAAAGTGCTTCGGCCATTATTACAAGCGTTAGCGACAAACGCGACAGCTAGTTTTACCGTATTTGAACACCATTTTCACCAGTAAGTGACCACTTAAAAAATTACCAGTGCGGTTACGTAGATTTACACGTCATTTTTAAAATGTAAATCACTGCTCGCTACCCAGAATCACCTTGGAAAATGTAAAAATCCTGTGGTCACTAATACTAGCTTATGTAAATGCTTTTCGCCACGCCGTCAACTCACAGCAAGGGTAAAAAGCTACTTCCATTATCATTAATTAAACAAATTCGTTATCAAGAAAACATTCATCCAAATTTGGTTCAGTTTAAGGCAATTTCTTATCGCGACGACAAACTTATCCAAATGAATTGTGACCGGTTTTTTCAACAACTAGATTGTCACATTTTACATACTCTCCAGTAAATGGTTACAAAAATGTTGCGACTATTATTTAACAAACACGAAATTTGAAAAACGACTGACGTCAAAAAAAACTCTGACGTAGAATTACCGTGACAGTATCGGTTTTTTTTTTTTGTAACTTCACCGGATCAGAATTCTGTGGTATTTTTATATAACAATATCAGTTACGGTAACTTTGTAACAATGAGCAGTTGGATAACGCATGTCGATAATAAAGCGCGCGTCATCCGACATTTGACAATGCCTCTGTTTTCTAGATATTATTGATCCGCAACCGGCGAGACCCGATTCCTCCCTCTATGTACAGTCGGTTAGCTATACGCGTTCGCTATGTCGACGAAATCCATATACATAGACGTATTTGGGGAGTTTGCTTTACAACGGTATGTTCCTTTCGTGCTCACCAGTACTCCATGTCCGGCGGGTTTGCTTCGGCACGACATTTGAACCGCAATTCAGAACCCTCGACGATACGGCCGTTCTTTTTCTTCGACAATCCCGGTGGTATATATAAGGAAACCTTCGGAGCATAGCGCACCTACGGACAAAAAATAATACATATTACATACGTAAATAACGGCATCGTTGCAGTATTTATTCGTCATACACAAACTGGAAAGTCGTAAATACAAAGAAAATTCCTATTTCAATATTCGAAGTGATATTTAATTGGCAATAATTCGCGCAATAAAAAAATGTGAATTAATTGTTTTCTGTATTGGTGACAAAATGGTTTGCTCCATTAACGCTTAAATGGAACTTTTGCTAGTTTTGGAAATTTTTTTGATGAGATTATAGTTTTCCATGTCCAGATAATAATTTTTTGTACTTCCGTTTTGTAAGGAATTGATAAAATATACTGGAAAATCAACGAAAAATTTATTCGCCCATTTCTAGACATTTTTTGTTAAACGCTCTCAAATACTGACCATGATTAGCTACATATTGAGATCCCCTGAATGTAATTGATATAATTTTTTCTGCTTAAAAATAAAAAAAATTTTGAATTGCATTTTTTTATAAATGATTTATATGAATTGGATTGATTGGGCAACGAAAGTGCGGATAATATAAAACGTCTTTTACTGAAGTTTTTAGTGCAATAGGATTTTTTTATGCCGGTTGATGTTTATGGTCTGTAGCAAGTGTAGAGATTTTTTTTCACTGTATCAGACTTCATTATTTCTTGTTTTTCTTTATACGATGGGCACAGTACATGAAAATTCGTAAATGGATCAAAGTTTAAATAAAATTATTTTGTGATGTTATGTAAGCTATGATGAATAATAATGAGAATTATAATAATTGGAACTTTAATAAGAGGCTTACGATGGAGAGGATTTATCGGAAGGCTTGAAAAGGTCGAATCTGGTGCAATAATTTATAAGCTGCATTAATTGCAACATAAATGACAACAAAAAACCAGCGATGGGCTTTCAATCCGTAAAAATATATTTGAAATCCTGTCATGAATGGATGATCAGAGAATATAAAGTCTACAACATATTAGAAATCATTCTAAACGAATAATCGATAAAAGCTATTCGAAATTAAAAAAAAATAGGACAATTCCAAGTTTTGCGCAAAAATTAGTCACAGTTATCTTTTACAAAAAGTTTGTTTTTTAAATCTGATCTCTGCAAAAGACACGAGTTACGATTAAGGATTAGGCGGAATAACATGTATTAAATATTAATGAGAAAATGACAAATTATAATACTGTTAACGAGTTATATAATTGTTCTATACTAATTAGCGTTACGAATGTCATTAGTGATTTGACATAATTGCGTGAGAGTACCGATGACACTATTGAACTCCATTGGGAGCTGCAGAATGCTGAATAATGTCGGACTACCATTAAACACTCAGTAGTTTTCAAGGGTTCAATACTAGAAGCTATTTAATACTCGTCAGCTGCGAATAGTACTCACGGTTCCAATCAATAAGAGCGCATTTGACGCGGATTAACATTTTATAATGCTCCAATACGTCTAAGACTTTTCCATTACCGAGAATATTGATTAACACTGAAACGGATATACGGGGCATTTTTTTCAGATCAGCCACATTTTTCTGAAGCTTTATGCAATTTTTAGTAATAAGATAGATTTCAATACTTCTAGAGGGTATTCCATGACAAAATTTCAAATTTTCTCTCTAAGAAATTCAGGTTTTTATTTTTTTCAAAACTATGTGTAACATGAAATGTAGCAAGCCACGTAAAAAAGCGCATTATTGTTGTCGTTTTGTACAACCAAAAAGCTAAAATATATATATTTTCTTAAGATATGTCATCGGGAAAAGAATCATTCATTCGAATAATTAAAAAGATATAAATATCTTTCACAAATATGCACTCGTAAATGAATTAAAAAATATAAGAAAATTTTCAGGAAGTCGTAGTGACATTTTACGTGCCATGAAAAAACTTTGCGAGGTTCCTAAAAAAATTTGGCTCTACTGACAGAGAAGGTCTAATATACAAGTGCTTTATGAATTGTCACTCCATAAATCCGTTATTTTCAATGACAAGAACTAATGAAATAATGTTATAGCCATTCTATTAATCAGTCAACAGGTTGCCGATGAAGTCCTCAGTATAGCACAGAGGTAATCGAGAGACGCGGTAGCGTCTGAACGCCAATTACTTTGATTGTTCAACACGATGATGATTACTAATGCTACGTGTACGAGTGTCATTCATAATACTAATCATTGAGCTGTGCATGAATAGAGCATCTTAATGTTGTACATTGATTCTAGTTTTGGCGCTAATAACCGCTAATAATACCCTTAATAGTGTTACCTCGTACCACTATATCCAGCAGCGATGGATATTGATGGCATCTTTAACTGTATTAGGCGTTACGCTATTCAGCAGCATTCATCGGTATAGAATTAACTTACGATATTTATAGAAAGTCATTAATTCATTCTCTCATTTCACAACAGTTTGTAAGATTCACATATTTCAATTTTGACATTCGAGATTACTATAAAATTTTGTTGAATGTATTTTGCTGAATTTGTAAAAAATAATTTATTCAATTTAAAAAATCTCGAAAATTTGATTTTTTATCTAAAAAAACAAAAAAAAATGACAAAGATTTTTGTTTAATTCAGAGTAAAATCGTCGTGTGAATTTGGGCTAAAGTATGAATTTAGTTTTTACTTAGCGCAGAGATGTTTGTGATTATTTAGGATATAAGATATAATTGCACCAACCTCGACACGGAGTTTGACGTTTTGTGGAGTACGATCAGCCGCATTCTGACTCTGGCAAGTGAAGGTGGTGTTGTCATGTTCCTTGCGTGGCATTACCCTGAGCACCGACCTCACTGTGATCAATGGACCACCGTCGAATGGCTCCTCGAACTTCTCAATGCCATTGTGAAGCACGCTGCCCAATCCGTCGATCCACGTTATCTGCCGAACAATAAGACATTCATCTTAAACGAGCTGCCGTATTATTTATTAAGATCCTTACCATCTATATAAATAAAGCAAAAGGTTTGCAAGTGAATACATTTGTGTACGTTTGTGCCTACTGAGGGAAATTTCGAACGATAGGAGGAATCCCGAGAGATAAAGGGCTTCTTAAGAAATTGGAGATTATACGAGGGATCGAAAAATACACGAAAAATAGGAGGGTTTTTGAGGGATCGGAGGGTACACGAGAGAAAGAAGGTTTCCCGAAGGATCGAAGAAATCACGCGAGATCAGAAAATCCACAAATAGGATTTTTTTCGAGGGATTAGAGGGTTTACGAGAGAAATAAGGTTTTCTGAAGGATCGTGGGATCTCGGGAGATAGAAGGGTTCACGAGGGATCAGAGTATTCTTGAGAAACAAAGTGGTTTCCTGAGGGGTGACAGCGTTTCCGAGGGTTCATAGGTTTTTCGAGCGATAGGAGAGATCCCGAGGGAACGGAGGGTTCCCGAGGGATCGGAGTATTTTTGAGAAACCAAGTGGTTTCCTGAGAGGTAACGGAGTTCCCAAGGGATCGGTGGGTCCTTGAGGAAGCGAAATTTCTGGAATGTTGGGCGGACTTGTGAGTGTTGTTTTGATGGTGTTATTGTTGCGGCTGAGTTATATTGAGAAATGTGAGTGTGATGTTTTTGGTGGTTAACAGGCTCTATGGCCTGTGCGCTCATCTTTTGAGGGGTTGTTATTGTATTTGAGAGCTTATGTGTGGGGATTAATAATTGTTGTTGTTGTTAATCCTTAGTTTTGTGATGTGGTATGAGCAGGTGATGTTTTTTCCGCTTATTTTTCTTCTTTTTCATTAACCTCTCTGACACTACATTTTTCATTTCACGTCGAGCTCACAACAAGTTATAAAAACACCTTAATGATTTTAATAAAGACACTGAAGAGGACCTAGACTAGGTTCGAAACGTTCGTAACGTAATAAATGAAACTCTTCTTGGCCGCCAACAGCCGATAACCTTCCCAATCTTGTGAGTGATGCGAGGGTGTCCGGGGGATATAAGGGATTCTAAAAAACGGAAAGGGTCCCGAGGGATACGGATAGGAGGGATCCTGACATACAGAAGAGCTTCTGACGGAAAGAATAGATTCTGACAGATGAGGGTGTGCAATAATTTGAGAAACAAAAGAAAAAAAAGTTATCACGTACAATTTGTTTTACGTTTAATAAGAGTTCGACTTTTATTAATTATTTAAAAAGGAAAGCGCTTAAAACATGAACTTACGTTCATTATAACAGTAAACTTAATCGGAGTCGATTAAAAAAATTTCTTCAATTATTTTATGCTTGCTCAAGGGAAACTTTTCCATCAAAGCTTCTCTCGAGGAAAAGGAATTGTCATGATAATGAAAACGGAGGGAAGCATCTATGTTGGAAAAACTGTTCGATAGTTGTATGTAGTATGCAAATAATTCTGCCTGATAGAAACTTGCGCAGTGCATCCTCATTATTTTTCACCTGCAGAAAGGTTTTATTTATGGTGAAGTCGAAATCGATCGACACACTTTCTCATAAAGGAGACTTTATGAAAGGTTGGAAGTAATGAGGATGCGGGGTTTTTGTTTAAATGGTTTTAGAATATCCATAAGGAATGCAAATACGTAATTGTATTTTTGTATTAACACTCTCATGATCGTACTGCCCACCCCATCGCACGGCGCTGGCCTCGCCCGCTGCACGCTCAGCGGATTATGCCTTTCACCTACGTTTCACACACCTATATGCGCACATTTCACACTGACGCATATCCTGCGTTTGGATTATGAAAGGGTTATGCAACCTTTTAATTTCGCCATTTTTATAATCCGTGTGACGCTGCTAAATGTTATTGGATAAGCGTTGATGGAATTTTTTGAGAACAAATATAATACACTATGAATCCTAAATATAAATTTTTTTTTTTTAATTTTTTGAAGATTTAAGCGACGGAAGCATACAAGTTTCGAAATTGCTATAAAAACTGAAATTATCTATCGAACTTCATCAAATTTAATATACAGCACTGTTGAACGTTAGACTGTGTCTGTAGAAAATTTGGAATGGATTAGTCGAGATGTATGTGGGTTATTGCATCAACTTCCATTTTTCCGAAAAATATAAATGCATACAAAATCCGAACTGCATTGTGGATTCCATTACAATCTTATACCGATTGGTTATTAACGTTGGTTTATGTGCAGAGAATTTTTGAGCTTCTTTGTGACAAATTTTTAATATGAAATGAAGAGTATAGAGTTTCTTTAATTGTTGCGCAAATTGCTATTTGAAAAGAAGAGTAACTGCTCTAATTTTACGCCGAATTTCAAATCGGTTCATAAAACCGTTTTTGAGATACAAAATTTCGAATTTTACACGCACTCAGAGTATTTTAAAAATTCAAAATATTTTCGCTAACAACTATTTGAAAATCAACCTCGCTAATTTGATTCCATTGGTCCGTTCAACTCTATGAAAATGTATTTTCTACGAAAAAAAAAACGTGTTATGTACTTTTTATTGAAATTTGACATCTGAAAAATTGCAATTATAACAAAATATTTTTTTTACTTTTCAAATTCAACAAAGGTTGTATAAAATTTTGTTTCTTGTGAAACTAAGAAAACAGCTTTCAAAAGCTGACATGATTTTGTAGAATTATTTTTCACTGAGTGCATAAAATATATAAGCGATTTTATCGAAATTTAGCAACTGTTGTTGTTTTTCTATAAAAAATTTGAAAAAATCGAGATTTAGTATAGTAAAAACGTCAACAAATTTCAATACGATAAAATAAAAATCTGATAAGATAGTAGAACTTTTGAGTTTTGCATTCGAACCGCTTTATCTTGAGATAGTTTAGTACATGCATTTCGGAAAAATGGAAATGTGTGGAATTTTATGGCCTACAACAAAAAAATAATCTGCATTCATATGGGACATTTCAGCTCAAATCAACTTAAATTTGCCGAAAACATTATCCACAACATTTTTTTCTTCATCGAAGGTACCGCTTCTTTTTATTCGAATGAATTTTTCTTAAGTTCTGTTTATCAATTATGAAATTAAAAACACAAACTCGGAATCACATTCAGTCTTGTTGGCAATTTTTAAGGCAAAATCGTTTTTTGTGCAAAAACGTCGCTGAATTTAAGCCAAATTGATTCCCTCGACTTTTGCACATGAATAACGAATGTTAAGAAGGATTTTTGTAATGGGATTAAAATGATTGAAAATCGATCATATCATGATGATCAAATTAGAGTACGTCGTTCATTACAAAAATTATTCTTAACATTCGTCATTCATACACACGTCACAAAAAAAGGAATAAAAAAAAATGATTCGGCCTTATAAATGCCCAGCAACTTCGATTCCTCTGCCAAAAAAATCTCATAAGTTCGTTTTTCATATACAAAACTTCCGGAAATTCATTCAGCTCAAAAGTAGCAGTACCTTCGTCGAAATAAAAAATGTTATTGATAACTTTTTCGGGAAATTTGAGTTTATTCGAGCTAAATTGTCCCACATAAATCTGGATTGATTTTTTTGTTGTATTTTTTTTTTCACAAAAGTATATACAATGATACTGTCTAAGATAGAGCAGTTTGAATGAAAAATTAAAAAATTCTAATATCTCATCAGATTTCAATTGTATCGATTTGAAATTTAGTGAAGTTTTTACAATAGCAAAACCCGATTTTATGGAATTTTCGATGGAAAAAAAAGTTTTGGTACCTGAATTTCGATGGAATCGCTGACATACATTGTATATTTTCCCATCGAAGTATCTGATATTGGAAAAATATTCCTTGCATACATTCCACCCACATACATTTTTATGGGTGCACTGTGAGACCTTAAAGAAATGCGACCACAAAGGGTTGACCATTCTGGCTGTATTTACGTACTTTGAAGTGTATATGTGCTACTTTTGCCGGAGAGTGAAACATAGATACGTATCAGGCTGTATAGCAGGTGTATTACTGCAGGTATACATTTTATAAGTAAACATCGAGTTCAATGGGACAGAAAGTATTGTGCGTTATATATCCGCAATGCTAGTTGATACTCTCTACACATCAACCAGTCAACCAATTTACTATGAATGTCCACTGCGTATACCGATATTTTGCAATTTACGCCAAGTTGAAATAGCTTCGGCAAATCGTGGACGCTGGATACTTTCCAATGACAGCGTATCTATATATATATACATACACACATATACATATAAATTTATATATATTATATAAATGTAGGTATGTGTGTATGTATGTCTGTATTCTTGTATATATTTGCAATATATATATGTATATATACATACAAAAGTGCTTTCGTTGCTCGTTCTCGGCTGTGAACGGTGAATTTACATATCTGCAGCGTCGATGCTGCTGATGCTATATACTATATGATATCATAGCGTATAGTGCAGTGCTAGCATCTGCAGTAGATTTGTCGATAAAAGTCCCATTCATACATTTGTGTGATCAAAATAATAATTGAATGTAAATATCTAGCTGTTATCGCACAAATCGTCGTAAACTACAATCTGTCGAAACTGGACATTTTATATTTACAATCAGCACAATTTATAATTAATAGTCAGTTCGAATAATTGAAAAATAATAATTATAATTGTGTAAAGTAAAGTAAAGTTTTGTAAAGCCTTGCAAATTTTCCTACTTTTTATTTTATTTTTTTTTTGTGGAGGCTCTTCACGAGGAAATGTGTTGACCAATTTTAGCTTCCTCACAAAATAAGTTTTGCAAAGATGTAAAAAATGGAGAATAATATAAGTTTGGTAACTTTTGAAGCCCGCTGTCGATTCGAAGGAAACATACTCCCAAACAACGTTCACGAGAGGCGTAAATTTTGAATATAAAAATTTATATAAAATTTGAATATAAAAATTTATATAAAATTTGAATAAGTCTGTTGATTCCCACGCAATTTGTGCCCCATGTTCCTGTATGTTATTACGCACGTCACTCAAGTTTTCGGCCCTTTCGCTGAATGCTTCCGAAGTTAAAGGAAACTTTGGAATTTGAAATTGGTATAAAATCCGAACTCCTCTATCGATCTTTATGAAATTTAATATCTGACATTGTTGAATATGAGTTCCTTTCTATGGAAAGTTTGAGATTAACTGCTATAAGTTCACGTGGTATGTACCATTCACATGGAAAAAAAATTGAAATTTTATGAAATTCCAATCTTCTTATAGAATCAGTCTAAATTCAATACGAAGCCTTCTTCATATTTTGAAAAAAGACAATAAAAGAATTATGACAAAATTCTAGTCGTCGAAAATTTGTAGTCATCGTCTTACGAAGAAAGTAGTATAAATGGAGGATCAATATTTAATTTCAGCTGAATCTATAAACGGGTTCGGATTTTACAGAATTTCGAATTTTTTCTATGTCCTTATTGAATATTTAATCTACATTATCTGAGAATAGAAACACTGAAATTTTAACTAAGAATGAAATAATATTGAGCGGTCCTTGAGATTAAATTTGGTTAAAGTCTATGAAGAACTTTGGATTTATACCAATTTTAGATTTTGACGTTGTATCCCTTTAATAAAATTCGCCAAAGCAGTTTTCAATTTAATAATAGTTAACTTACTATCCGAAAATTATGGCGAATGCGATCACTGAGAAATTGCAATTAAGGATTCAGAGAAGTTCTCCTCCAGCGACCAAAGGAGTTGCTTCTCAAAAGATTAATGATGAAGCAGTGTACCAGTCTTTGAATCCATTTTTCCCTTCTATCCAACGGCAGTCACTAAAGTACGAACTCTCATGCATCGGTACTAGTATGCTTAAACAAAGTTAGCACAAAAAAATTGACTCAAAGGTAAAAATTGGAATTAAGGTCAAAAGTTCAGAATTACCACTGTAACTCCCAACGTAGCATGTAACGTATATTAGCTATATGAGTACTCATTTGTCGAAAAATCTTTTTCAATGGTAACGCAAATACTCTAAATAAAAATTGACAAATATTTGAATTCCATTAGAAGCTATTCAACATTAAAATATTATTGATGTAAAATGTATTTATGAAATTGAATAACATTATTAGAATATTTAAAAGAATGTTCTTTCTACAAATGTGCAATTTTTCGATTCTCTCCATATTCATAGAATGCCTAAAAGTGAGGAAATTTTTTTCGAGGGGAAAAATGCATGTTCATTGACGAATCAACGACGAAGCAATATGCAAGGTTTATATTTTTGTCCTTTTTCCATTCTACGAAATCGTTAATGGTCCTAAAGGTACAAACCCTCATGGATCGGTCCGTTTGAACATAATTAGCATGAAAAACTATTTGAAAAGCAAAAATCAGAATTGAGGTCGAAAAGTCAGGATTGCCACGTTAATTCCCAACATATAATAAAACGTACATTCGCTTCATTGGAGGAGTATAAAAAAATCTTTTTCAAATTTGTTGACAACAAAATGTTGCAATTCTATTTAAAACCCATTCTACATTTGAACTTTATGAATGTATAACATATTTTCAAGTGAAAATATACAAATATTATTTTATTTTTTAATAACATTTTTCTATTATTTACATTTTTTAAATGCCTAACACTGAGTACATTTTTTTTAACGGGAAAAATGCTTGTTCCTCAAAGAATCGATGTCGAAGCAACATGCAAGTTTCGTATTTATGCCCTTTTTCCATTCTACCTACCGGCTAATAGCCCTGAAAGTACGAACTCTCATGCATTGTTTCTAGTCTGGGCAAACACAGAAGATGTAGAAGCACAGAAATTTTTTTCAAAGGCCGGAGCAGAAATTAAGGTCAAAAGGTTGAAATTGGGACCTTAACTACCAACGAATAATCTTTTTCTATAATACCAACCAAGGAATCAGCGAGATTTTTCGAATGGTGGAATTTCATTTAAAATTACATAAAATGCACTTACGAGAAAAAATATAAAAATCCATTTTCAAAAGACTTACAGTGCTTCACCCATTTTTTATTTTTTTTTAGTGCCTGTTATAGTTGAAGTTTTTCCCAACGAGAAATATTCTTGTTTCTCAAAGAATTAATATCGAAGCAATATGCACGATTCATATTTTTGTACTTTTTCTATTCTACCCAATCACTCATGACCTGAAAGAATAAACTCTCATCGATCGGTACTAGTTGGCTTCAACATCGTTATTATGGAAAACTAATTGAAAAGCGAAAACCAGAATTAAGGTTAAAAAAAGTGAGGATTGATACTGTAACTTCCAATATATAATGAAGCATACATTTGCAACAATGGAGGAGTACCAATTTAAAAAACAAATGTTTAAGGTAACGCGAATATTTTACAAGTAGTAGCTGTAGTAGTAAGTGAACATTTATTGACAATACATGACAGAATTTGAGTGCATCGCTTAGGATTAAACTTTTTTACTAACAGTATTGTCCTTTAGTCCATGCGTCTAGTTTTTGGATTTGATTTTTTTTATCATAAATTTTTAAAGTTGTTCAAAGTTATTCTCTTTTGTTACAGTTTCATTTTGTACTTAAAAATGATCTGCGATTTCTTCATTACACATTGTTTCTAGGAGTTGATAGGTGGTGTGTGTGTGGGGAATTTAGTATTTCTAGCTATTTTTTTGCGGTAGGCTGCAAAGTGGTTGGATGTGTTCTAATTGTTTGAGGGCAAAATGTCAGGAAAGTTCTTTACATCGGGTTATTATCGGAGTAATGCCTGTAGTCTCATAGAGAAAGGTTTTTCGTGGGTTATATAAAGGATTATTCGAGTTTCGAATGCGTATTCTACAATTTTTTGCATAATGTCGAAATTCTGTTACTAACCTAACCTAAAAATGTTATGGATGTAAAACCCATTTACAAGCGAAAATATACAAACGTAATTTTTTTCAAAAATACATTTTCTATTTTTTTTCAAATGATTCCCATTGAGTACGTTTTTTTTTAACGTAAAAAATTCTTGTTCCGCAAAAAATCGATGTCGAAGCTATATGCAACTATCGTATTTTTGCCCATTTTCCATTTCACCGACCGACTCATAGTCCTGAAAGTACGAACTTTCCTGCATCGTTTCTAGTCTGGGCAAACACAAAAGATGCATAAGCACAGAAACTTTTTTCAAAGGCCGGAGCAACAACAAAAGTCAAAAGGTTGAAATTGGGACTCTAACTACCAACGAAAAATCTGTTTTTAACCCCAACCAAAAAAAAAGCGAGATTTTAAAAAACTTGGACTGGCATTACAAATTAATTCTAAAAAGTTGCATGTAAAACGGAGAATATAGAAATCGATTTTCGAAAAAAATTGCAGTGTTTCACCCATTTTTATCTTTTTTAAATGTCTACCATTAGAGACATTTTTCAACGAGAAAAATGATTGTTTCTCAGAAAATAAATGACGACGGAATGTGTAAGCTTTGTGCCCTTTTCTTTAAATGTCTACAATTATAGACATTTTTCCAACGAGAAAAACATTTGTTTCTTAGGAAATTCATGACGAAGGAATATGTAAGCTTTTTGCCCTTTTCTTTAAATGCCATTATAGACATTTTTCCAACAAGAAAAATATTTGTTTCTCGGAAAATGAATGACGAAGGAATATGTAAGCTTTTTGCCCTTTTCTTTAAATGTCTACCATTATAGACATTTTTCCAACAAGAAAAATATTTGTTTCTCGGAAAATGGATGACGAAGGAATATGTAAGCTTTTTGCCCTTTCCTTTAAATGCCATTATAGACATTTTTCCAACAAGAAAAATATTTGTTTCTCAGAAAATGAATGACGAAGGAATATGTAAGCTTTTTGTCCTTTCCTTTAAATGCCATTATAGACATTTTTTCCAACGAGAAAAACATTTGTTTCTTAAGAAATTCATGATGAAGGAATGTGTAAGCTCTGTGCCCTTTTCTTTAATTTTAACCAGTGGCTAGCAGTCATGAAAGTGGAAACTCTCATGCGTCGAGACTAGTCTGGGCAAACAAGTTAGTACAGAAAAGTCGCAAGTCACGCGTCCCATCGCCCATGCGGCTCATTGCTGTTGCTGCATGGAACCTCAATTCTCGCGTCAGCCGTTCAATTTCGAAACTAATAAGCAAGTTTTGCCGGTCGCTTCCAATTTCGAGGAAAGTTTCGTTGGGAGATATACAGTGAAGTCGAGAGCGAGGGCTTAAATGCGCGAGGGAGGAAACGAAAGGTCGGTGAGGCGGCTCAACAGGAGAGGCTCGTTCTCCGGTGGAAGCGCCGGTGAAACGATGATGAAGACAGTCGCGAAGTTTGACAGGTCGGGTGGAAAGTTTTCGGGGTCGAAATCTGCCTCACTCAGACTCGCACGTTTGTTAATCTCCTTTCTTTATCTTATCCCTCACATGATCACACGTATTCAACTAATGACCTACCCACGAGAAGGCATTCCACTCGGGGAACTTATTATTATGCTTCTTGGAGGGTTTGGAACCTACAGAAATTGACCGACCAAAGTCTGCCTGAAAAGCAACATTCGTTTCGTGTAAACAATTAATTCAGAACTTACAAACGACGTTTGTTCTTTCATTGTTAATTTATTCATTCGTACCGCAAATAATTTAGTTCCTGCCAAAATTCATATCTGACAAAATGTAGTAATCAGCAAAATTTCACCCCTAACTAAGTTTAAACTCACCTCAAAACTTTTACCGCATGTTTGAAACTAATGAAAAACGACAAAACATTATAAATAACCAACACAAAGTTACATCACAAATGAAACCCAAAAATCCCTTCTAATTTCATTCGCCCAGGTTCGAGTACAATACATTAAGAGTTTTGACATTGTGACGAAGATTGACCCCAATTTCTCAAAAATCCGGTTATGAGTATAGATTAGTTTGGACACAACTTTCAACACAACATTTTTAAGGATGTATGATAGGTACAGTCCCGTCAAAAGTGAGTTTCAGAGACAATTTCTGAAAAGATAGATTTCGCATAATGATAATCCCAAAATGTTATTAACAAATTGGTGAAAAAAACAATTCGTCAACAAATAAACAGTCAGCCTAACTCTTTTTTAAATGAAAATGATATTTGAATTTTTTTGAATGCGTATAAATTTTTTCAGATTTTTTTCTTTATTTTGATTTTGATTTTTTTATTTTGAAAAATGCCCAGGATATAACAAATTTTGGATATGCGTTTTGCAAAAAAAATCTTGAGTATAATAGATGGTTTTACGCCGAACACATATTCAAACACATATCCTAACACATTTTTGAAAATAAAAAAAATAAAAATCAAAATAATGAAAAAAATCTGAAAAAATTCATACGCATTCAAAAAAATTAACATATCATTTTCATTAGAAAAAAAGTTAGGTTGACACATTATTTCTTGAACAATTGTTTTTTTTTTTTTTCAGAAATTCATTAATAACATTTTGGAATTATTACTATGCAAAATTTATCTTTTCAGCGCGTTTAATATCGATTATTTTTTTCCAATTTTTATCCTATCGAGAAGTAATCGAAATTTCCTCTGCCACTCACGATTGGCGGGACTGTACCTATCATACATCCTTAACAGTGTACGTTTCGTTTAAAAGAATGCAGCCGTGAACGGAGAGCAAAGCTGTGCTGTAATTGAGATTGATGGTTTTGGCCAAACCCGACGATCAGTGGCTGTCGAATCAGATATATCAATGAAATCCTCTATTGTTTCAATTCGCAGTACAGAAAATACAATAATCCTCGTCTAATTCGGACAAAAATTAAATACTGCGTAAATAATATACATTTGGCAGTTCTTGAGCACGGATGTGGAAGAATCAACCGATTTTCCCTCACCTCATGAGTGACATTGAGTATAACGAAGCGGTCACAGTTTCAAACGAGTTTCAAGGCACAAAACGCATAAGCTTGGTAGCAATTTCCTGGGCATGTGCTTACAACCGTGCGTATTCACCAAAGTTATCCCTATGTCAGGAGTCGACCTAAGTGCTTCGCCAAAGTTTCCTTAACCGTAGGACACAAGGAAAACGAGGTGAGAATGATAGAGCAAATAGCGTTTAGTAGTTGGTAGAAACACTAATGGTAAGCTGTACATTGAAACAAAGTTATCGCTTGTAAGATATCGTTGCTGTATAGCCTCATTGAATGTCCGAAACCTGGACTACCGTCGAGGTTCGATCGACGATCGACAGCCAATAGCGTCGCTTGAGCTTCTCGGAACCGCGTAACAGCTTCACTAAAGACTCGCGTCTGGTTTTTAGTAGGGCCATCGATTATCCCGACTTCGCCTGGGCCCGGAAACCGCTGCTAGCGTCGCTGAGTCGTTACCGACGAGCGATCGAGATTATTCTGTAAATTACGTAGTTCTCATGATATCCTACGTAAGCCAACGTCGCATATAGTATTCTGGGTATATCGGTGACGAGCTCTTGGTAAATTAGTCCCTCCAGATGTACGATCTAGATATGTTTTATAGCCTAAGTAAAATGAGTTATTTAACCGTCCACATACTGACTCAATATTATCAACGTTCGCGGATAACGTTGATTAAAAAATAAGAGAGAATTCAAGATCAGTTTTAACCTCAATTTACAAGAACTTACATAAATAATAGCATTTTAAATAAATTTGTTCAAAGTACCTCATTTAAAATAAGATTATCTGAATGACCTTATTTTGAGTGAACTTATTCGAATGACCTTGTTTTAAAAGAAGCGGTCTAAATAACCTCATTTTAAAGTAATGTACCTAAATGAACTCACTTTAATAAACCGTGTCCAAATTGACCTTATCCGAGTTGACCTCAGTATATTTGACTTACCTAACGTGATCTCAGTTTAATGGACGTTACCCAACGTGATCTCAGCTTAATTGACCTTACCCAACGTAATCTTAGGTTAATTGAGTTAGTAAAAAAAATAAAAGACAATTCAAGGTCGGTTTTAACCGCATTTTACGAAAACTTACATAAATGATCGGATTTTCAATAAGTTTATATCATTTTAAATGAACTCGTTTTGAATCAACCTATCTAGATAAACGCATTTTTAATGAATGTACCTAAATGACCTCACGTTAATTAACCGTGTCCAAATTGGCCTTATTTTATTTGACTTGCCTAACGTGATCTCCGTTCAATGACCGTTACCCAACGTGACCTCAGTTTAGTTGACCTTATCCTCCGCGATCTGACTTTAATATATTTTTCCCAAACATGGCTGATCATCGAGATCTTTTTCTATTAATATTGAAACGATATTCGACGTTACTGTTGGTATTAAAGTCATGAAAATACATATCATATATTCCATTCGCTATCATATGCTCGGAATTTCGGCCCTCGCCATATCTCTCATAAGCAACACACGCGGATCGTGTTATTGTTGCTGGTGGGTAAACGTAATTTGCGCGGATGTAATACAAGTTAGTTAAAAGTGGGATGAGGTTATATCAGTAGCTCGGTGTACAGACCAACGAGGATCGATTTTGTCGCAAAAGTAGCTTTGGATGAAACACAAAACAGCGGCGAACGTGAAGCAAAATGGCCGACGTGACGTGGCACGGAAACTCCCGTTCACCAAATCCATGGTAATCGTCTCTGGCGTTTCATTATGGTGATCTTTTCTGTGCAAGATATCTCAGTGAGCCTTTTTTTCATTCAGTTCCATTTTTTTTCTATCAGCTTTAGTCTCGAAATGAATATAATGATTAATCTTTCTCAATGGATTCCGCATAATGATAATCACCGAGATCAAAAGAGGACAACGAGAGCTGTGAGTGTTTTCCTCGAAAAGTAACGCGTCAGATAGTCTCAAGGCAACCGGGGATAAAAAGGTTCGAGGTAGAAGTGCAATCTTGCAGAATCTCGAGGGAAAGCAGGCCGATATCTTACTCACTTATGAATAGATTCAACTTTCACGCCCGAAAAATCGTTTGTCTTGCGGTTAAGCGGAAGGAGCACCTCTCGAAAAGGATGTTTGCACGAACAAACGGCCTCTTGCGACGGCGACTCGAAGGCCTTATATATGTATACATATATATATATATATAAAGATATATATAGATTCATATATATTGACGAAGATGAGAGTGAACCAACTAGAAGATGGATGGTGAGAAACGAGGAAGAAAAACAGAGATAAGGAAAAAGTGAGGGTGAAGGCGCGTGGCTGGAAAACTATTAAAACTCTTCAGAAAGAATGGCGAGGCCGGGTTGAAGAAGTAGAAGTTGAAGTGGAATGAGGAGCAGCACAGCTATACGATTTCGTGTTAGGGATAAGGCTTACGTACATAGATATTATGTACATTCGTACTACACGTACGATATATATTTACCGCCTCAGCGATGTAGAGGGTAATCACGCTTCTAAAGTCGAAAGTACAATGTAAGTCCAGCCCCGAGGGATTGGGGAAGAAATCTGCTGGCTTTTGCTTATCCAACAGCCACATTTACATCTCTAACAGAAATAAATCTTTGAAATTACAATTGTACCTAAAAAACAACACTACGAAAATATTACTCTTTCAGATGACAATGCTGACTTAACTAAGGCGATTAGTCAGGTTTCATATTTAATGTTTGTTAGTGGATGCTCTTGCAACAGAGTTTTAAATATTCAACAATTACATCGCTGTTTATTTTAGAACAGTCTTTTATTAGTGTGCATGTATTATTCATTCTTTCTTCGCTGACACTTTTACGGGCCGCAAAAGCTCTTGTTGTTTACGATCATGATCCCGGAAAACTAAGTTAAAACTTTATGCCCGAGATTCTGCAAAGACATTTTGTAACTTGACATGTGAGATCTAAGAATTGGTTAGTGGGGTAACTGAAATAACTTTGACGTTTGAGGATGTTGAAGAGTGATTCTTCTCTGCTAAGAAATCGGAAATAGGATTTTTCGATTTTTCTTCGAAATTTAGTTACTGATGTGATACGTAACATTGGTAATGAGCATTTATGAATACGAAAGGATAATGATTTTTTTATGGAAATTGTAGGATCGGTTATCTTATAATATTAATTATAAAATAGTGTATTTGAAAATTTACAGAACACGAATTATGATTATTCGTGTAGATTTATGTAGTCGAAAGTCGTGTATACATTATTATCTACGACATATGAGATTTAAAACCGCTTCGAAACGTGATATCATTCCTAAAATGATTCGTAAGATGAAAATGATTTTTAGATAGAAATAGTAGGATCTATTATCTTATAATATTATTTATAAAATAATGTATTTAAAAATTTACAGAACACGAATTATAATTATCAGTGTAGATGTATTTAATGT
Source organism: Tromatobia lineatoria (assembly GCA_949699805.1). Taxonomy (NCBI): domain Eukaryota; kingdom Metazoa; phylum Arthropoda; class Insecta; order Hymenoptera; family Ichneumonidae; genus Tromatobia; species Tromatobia lineatoria. Next base: position 20,395,569 of record OX453037.1, read on the forward strand.
ATCTAAAGTCGTATATCTATATACATTATTTTCTACGACGTATGAGATTTAAAACCGCTTCAAAACGTTATATCATTCCTAAAATGATTCGTAAGATGAAACGTAGAATGACTGAACTTCGAAAATTTATATCTCGGTAGACAAGCTGGCACTTCCATTTTTCTAAATCTAAATAAATTTGTCATACTGTAATATTTGGAAATCGAGTACAGAGTCTTTGAAATCGTTTTTATGCCTCGATTCATAGTCATAAAATCTAAAAATGACTAAACTTTGTCAATTTATATTTAGGTAACGAGTAAAGACATTTCCCTTTCTGATAAAAAAAAAATTATTCATAATTCGCTCTGCAATATAAAGAAATTTCGGGACTATGTAATTTTTTAACATTCATGGATTAACATCAACAGACACGCACAGATTAATCAGAGAACATTTTTACGATGAGATTTATAAGTAAATTGTAACTCCCTCGCATTTCAACTACATTTAAATGCAGACCTTCGAGAACATATTCGTTATGTTATAACTCCATCGTATTACAGGTTCGCTAGATTTCAACACGCTCCAGAATGTAACTTTCCGGACTCCGGACTTTCTGATAAAACGGGATACCTTTTGTTTTATCCGGATAAAACAGGATGAACTTTGTTTCCTCCGGGAGTCATATTGTTAGCATCGTTTTACGTAACTTCAGTGGCAGGTATATGAAAAAGTATTTTATTTCCGCGTCTAAGCGGTTATCAATATTTTTATTGCAGAACGGTGAAACGATAGACGTGCGTTGTACGTACAATTCCGATGAAATATTAACCATTTAGTTTGTAGCTGTTGAAACTCCGCATTAAACTTTACCATAAAAGATCATTCTGTAAAATAGGTGTGCCAGTTTGCGTGAGTAACCATTGTATTTTTGTTGTTGGTAGGTATTGTACAAATTTATTTGTTGAATTCAAAAAGTAATTGTGAAATTCTGAAATTTTTTTGTGTCAGCACAATAAAATTGATAGACAGAATTTCGAAAGATTTGATTCATTCGAAACATAAAAAAATGTTTCGTAAGATATAAATATAAAATTTTGAATAATTTAGTTTCGGAAGAAGAAAGTAAAAGAAAAGAATTCAGTTATGACAAAAAATGTTTGCTGCACTCTTCGAAAAGATTGGAAGTTTTTTTTCATAAACTCGTAATCGACAATTAATAAATAATTGTGGTATAGAATTCATGTACTTTTCCACTAAAATTATATCAAATTACGGAAATTCATGTACTTTTACTGTAAAATTAAAGTGAATTATGAAATATGCTATAACATACATCAATTTTACATTACACTTGTATACTGAATTTCATATACTAGTTTATGAATAAAAACATCCAGTTAAATTACACTAAATTTCAAGTAGATTTTTTTTTACAGTCTATAAGCATAAAAACAATTCTATTGTGCTCATGTACTGCAAATTGTGTTCCACGAAATAAATTTCCGAATTCGCAAGTCATAAACTATTAATGAATTTGTTAAATTAAGTTTTCTTTTAAAAAATTATTCATTTATTAGTAATTAATTTTTCGGCAGATAAAGAAAAGTGATGAAACCACTTGCTTCTATCGATTCCAAGTTAAGCAAACGCGCCAAGTAAGTATTACAAGGTAATTGAAAACTAGTATCGAACGTTCTGGTTGCAAACTGCGGTAAGTCAGTTCTGTAGATATAGCACTTTAAATACTTGGTACTTGCCCTAAATTGCTTATGCACTTGAAGTACTTGCTACTTTAGCCCAACTCTGGTTTCTAAATAACGAATTTATATTAATTGCATGTCCCCTGCATTGATTTTCTCGACCTTTCATTCGCTGGAGAGCTCAATACACTGTGAGAAACGTACATTTTTATTGACTAGTGACAAAGAATATATAATAATCTTCCAGATATATTAAAAATGATGAAATACATTTCGAATATTTGCTACAGTGGATAATTAATCAAAAAGTGGATTGGACGACATAATGCTGACGTTTATACGACCCAGAATATAAAACTTACGTCCCTCATGGAAAAAAAAAGAATCAAAGGAAAGTTGCTACTGTCGTATTCGATATACGCGATTTTCTCATCACATTTGTTACTAAAATGAATTTTTCATCGTGAATTCATTGGATTATAGTGGCAAAATACATAAATAGAAATTTAAGAATTTCGTACATTAATTTTAAACCTCGTTTCTCGCTTTAATTTGCTAATATGGTGTTTTAAATGCGAGTTATAGTGCGCGCGATGTAACGATATGTAATCGCGAGGTGGCGCTGCGTGAAAAAGCCTCCACCTCCTTTTTTTCCGGTATTATTGTAGTCACGGTGAGTTTGAGATATCGAATTTACTTTTCGGTAGTTCAAATATCAAAGGTTTCGAACTTTATGTTGTATACTATGCGAGTGACTAAAATTATGTCAGTAACCTCAAATTTTTTTTTGTCTATGCATTTTTCTAACTTTAACATTTGCTGTGAATATTTATAGTGAAATTATCATTGATAACTGTTCAAGACCATTGAACCGATTAGTAGCGACTAATAGAATCACTTGTATTTCACTGCCCAATTGTTGTTATCTGTATGTGACAGACTGGAGCATAATAATTTTTATATTTGTTTGCGGTCCAAAAATATATTAAATATTAAATTTTATGTTTTATTTTTTTAATATTTTAGTCAGAAGGCGTGGAAATTTCACATTGGACTTCCATACGAAAACGACATTTTAATAATAAAAGGCCCACACGAGATTACATTGAGTTCTAATATTTATTGTGTTTTCGGACGACACAGATCAGACGCCAGACAGACAGACGGAAATTAGAGAATGTCTTCGTTAAAGTCTAGGAAACTCGAAACATGTTTGTCGATCGAAATTCAGAATTCGATTTTATTTTTTTCGATTGCAATACTTTCTAAACTTGCATACTTCGTACGTGAAAAAAAAATGAAATACGCATATAAATGTAAAATGTTGAACGATTTGTTCCAGCATCATTTTTGAAATCCAGACTGAAATACACGGCTTGAAACTGGAATGGAACATTTTTAATCATATCACAAATGTTATAATGATGATCGACATTGATTTTTTAATTCCCGCATTTTATTAATCTTTAGTTCTTTATCACACACGAAGTATGTAAAAAGAGGAAGTATTTCCACTACTGTTACGATGAAAATTGTACTACTGTACGAGGTTAATAAATTGCCACATCCTGTACATCAATTTCAATATGCAGCAATGGGATTTAAAAATTAAGTACTAATTTCGCAATGCAACGTACATGAATTATAATTTATTAATGTAGGAACAATAATGAATAGTAATGATGGTGATAATGATAACACAGCGGTAATCATATACAATCGAACGAATTATAATTTATAAAACATTTTTAGCCATTTACGATTGAATCATGTTTTGTCGGCGATATCGGTGTATTCAGAGGTTGTATAGAGAGCATCGAGGAACAGTGATGCAACAGCTGTTGATATTCCTATATTGAATACCAAATAATGCAATACTATACAGTGCTCGACACACAGCAGACGACCTACTTTCCATTCATTCAGACTTTTGACTATGTAAGACAAAGTGCCTCACACCGAACAGAAGGTCGTGAGAAGTACAAGATAGGAAGAAAAGGAAGAAAGGCAACGGGAGATGGTTCCACTGTTCTTTTTTCCTTATTTCGCATGCAAAGCAGTGCTAGTGTTCATATTGCGCATACGGTCTCCTTGATATTTGTTCCTTCTTCCGCTCGCTATTTCTCGGTAACAATTCCCTCGCGAATTTGAGGTATTCTGAAACGACCGAGAATAACTAAAGGTCGGGCTGTGCAAAACGCCCAACTTCGATCCAATGGTTTTTGGGTTGACATTTGGTTGGCAGCCGACCAGCATTATCTCCAAGTTTGTTGTCTTATAGTTGTTTTTAATGTTGGGTATTGTGCACCATGAGAGTGTTATAATGAAAGTTAATAAACTTACTAAGCTCATTTGAAACATTCCCACTTCTCACACTCGCGCTCCCAAGCTATCACTGACACTGACCCTAATTCCTGATCTCATTCTTTCACTCCGATTCACTCACAATTGTCGTACTCACAATACTCATACCCACAATACTCATGCTCACAATACTTATACACTCAATACTCATGCTCACAATACTCATACTCACAATACTCATACTCACAATACTCATACTCACAATACTCATACTCACAATGCTCATACTCACAATACTCATACCCACAATACTCATGATCACAATACTCATGATCACAATACTCATACTCACAATACTCATACTCACAATACTCATACTCACAATACTCATACTCGCAATACTCATACTCGCAATACTCATACTCGCAATACTCATACTCGCAATACTCATACTCACAATACTCATACTCACAATACTCATACTCACAATACTCATACTCACAATACTCATACTCACAATACTCATACTCACAATACTCATACTCACAATACTCATTCGCTTTTACACTGAAACTTGAATTCGCTCAAATGCTTACACGCAAAAATACAATTAAATATGTTTTTCGGAAGTTTAGCTAATTTCAATATACCGATATAAAAATATCGGAACAAAAATCTTCACGACTATCAGGTGCTTTAGTATTGCAGCAAGCCTCTACTTATTTTCGATGTAAAAGTATGCACCGTTGTGTGTGGGTAGACTTTAGGTTTAAACCTATCACAGGGCACAATCAACATTTGTATACCATCACCAAGTACTATACTACACGACCCGATAACTTAATTTCCAATAAGTTAAGGCGTACCGATCGGCCCCGTTTCCCGCTTGCGCCTCAATAGGGGTTCAGGACGCTCCATCTAAATTTCTATCTCCGCTGAGAGCCGAGCCATTTGGCGAGAGTGAGTGAGGAAAAGCGATATGGTAAGCGATATGGTGTAAAGACAGGGAATGAAACTTTGTCAGCGGCTCTCAGTTTCACTCCCAGGGGACGATCAGCTTCGATCAAATACGAGATCATCAATCGCTGAAATAAGTTTTTCAATAAATGGCTATTACAAAGCTTTGATGATTTATTACTCATTATTCTATAAATATTCGTAATCGGTCATAATTTTTTTTCACCACGTCATTTTTCTTAAAAATCATGGATTTTTTTTTAAATACTATATTTCATACCCTTGAGATTCAGAACAATGGGAGAATACTTGGGTTTTTACTCGGAGAAAAAAATAACTAAAAGAATGGAGAATTAGGAAGTGATAAAAATTGGAGAAAATGTTTAGTTCAAAAAGGTTCCCTGTTTTTACATTTTATGTTCCACGCTTCTATGATAGCTTTAAATCAATGATAAAATGCTGAGAACCAATATTTATCTAATCCCTAGCCTTATCCAGTGAGCCACTGTTCATCTATACGCGGAATGCCTTATCACCTGCGGCAAGTTTTTTGGATGACCCCTGTGATGTTATCCAAAATGTACCAGTTTGTTATACTATGTAAAAGGAACTTCGATAGTAACTTCGAGGTTTTAAAATCAACCTCTTCCGGGAAATATTTCTTCTTACAGTGTATCCTAAAATCCATTAGTGGAAATCTCTATTCACTCATGAAATGTGTAAGTATATAGACATTTCTATTCTATGCCCACTATTGGATAAAGTCATAGCCACTATTTTTACCCTACTGAATGATCTATTTTTGTCAAAAAAAAAAAAAACGGAAAACAATTTTTCAATTTAAAAAACGCACAATTTTGTTGGATATTTATTAAAAAGAAACCCGGGCGTTCGATTAATACTTTTATATCATAGTGGTATAAAAGTGCTTTATCATTGCGTGAATGTATAAAACTGGTTAAAATAATTAACATATTTTACGGGTGATTGTAGAGAGGTCGAAACTGTTTGCGGGCGGAGGAAACAAAAAAAAACCACGATGAGATCTAGGGTATTTGCGTTTAAAAAATAAAAATAAAAAAACTGACGCAATATCGTAAAAATTTATATGCGCGGTTTCATAACGGGCACTTTCCTACCATTTAATCTGCACACCCTGTCGAACACTTGGAAATAAAAAACATGCACGATTGGATAAATGTATAACATTTTGCTGTCTTTAATTTTGTGTTCGGCAATTATTGTAGAGCCTCGCTTGTATGTGTAAAAAAAATACTAAACCTTTCAAAGAAATATTTTCTTTTTCTTGTGAAAAATATATCAGGTGACGTTGAAGAGGATGATATTTTGGATGACATTGAAGTATTATTTAAAATGTGATTAGTAAATTTTTCTTTTTGTACTTACATCAGCAGCTGGCTTTCCTCCGACGCTTATACATTCAATAACGAGCTCTCGATCCTCCGTCGTGACGAGAAAATCACCTTGAAGAATTTTCGGCTTCTGAGGAGGCACGAGAACACTCAATTTAGCGAATCTCGATCTTAGGCCTGGCTGACCATCGTTAGTCGGCGATGCTTGACATTGATATTTTCCATCGTCTTCAAGCTCGACCGGATAGATGTGCAATGAAAAGTCACCTACAACACAATAATTTCATAACTGTAAGTTTATCATTTCTCAATGTTCATAAACGCAAATTTCTCAATTTTTATTGACAAGCATCACCAAAAACATAGTTAAAAAAAATTCTTTTTTGCTTTTATTTTTTAAAACGAAAAAAATTTTTAAAAACAATTATTTTTGTCGAAATATTTAAGTTATGAGCTTATTAACATTTTTCGAAAATGGCATTAAAAGCTGATATGTCGGTATAAATATGATGTCAACTCATTTGACTCTGAAATTTTTAGCTTTTTAGATCCGTTGATTATGAAAATGTACAACGTATAATTTAATAATTTGGTTAACAATCTTTGAAAAAATGCACAGTATGCATAACTGATTAATTGTTAAATATGACAACTTAGGAAAAATATTTGAGAGGTTTGGTGAAAAAAGTGGTTTAATTGAAGGAGAATGCCGCATATATGGAATTACAGAGTTGATGAAAGATGAGCATCGCGGGGTTCGAAAGCAGCCCCCAACCGCAGCGGTTCCATGCCCTCAAGGAAACGTTTATCTACGATCAAGTGACCCGTGCTAGATGCATTGAGTAAACTACATAGCCCCAAGCTTACTGTAGGTACGCGAGTAAACGTCTTTTTCGCAACGTGAAAAGGATGACGGTGATGCGTGTTTGGTGATGTTACCAAGTACTGTGAAGAAAGTATGAGAATGTCTGGCAGAGAGTTTAGTCTGTCGGTTCTGAGTAATCTGTTCCCATTGCCTCGCCCTCTCATCAAGAAGAAAGTACTGCAGAACTATTATAGGTTTAAAAGGAGTATAAGAAAGGAAAACAATCACCGAATTTACACTATCTAACCGGTGAGGCGCATAACGAGACTGTGAAAATGTTTGTTCTCCATTAAAAACTCGAGATTCACATTTTCAATATGTGTTTACATATTTTTCAATTACATCAAAGATTGTATTGAATGATTAAACAAATTTTAAAATATCAGCCATTTTTCATATTTTGAGAAATTCTCAGTATGTAAATGCTGGATTTGTAATGAAATAAAAGGTCCACTGGAAAAAAATTATGCGTCAATTTTCATTAAATAGTGATCTTGTAAGGAGTTTTAGTGAAAGTCTCGTAAGCAGATTATTCCAGAAGAAGTCTTAGTAAAAGTTGCAAAAAGAGGCTTGGTAATAATCGCAAAGAAACTCTCCCAACCGGGAAAAAGTCTCAATCTCCTGAAAAGTTACAGATGTCTGATAAAGTCTCGGATCTTAGAGTCTTATATCTTGGAAAATATCCCAGACCTTGGAAACAGTCTCAGATCTTGGAACATATGTCAGATCTTGGAAAATATCTCGGATCTTGGAAAATATCTCGGATCTTGGAAAATATCTCAGATCCTGGAAAATATCTCGGATCTTGGAAAATATCTCAGATCTTGGAAAATATCTCAGATCTTGGAAAATATCTCGGATCTTGGAAAATATCTGAGATCTTGGAAAATATCTCAGATCTTGGAAAATATCGCAGAAATTGGAAAGAGTTCCAGCTCTCGGAAAGTCACTTAGACCTCGGAAAAAGTCCCTTAGACCTCGAAAAAAATCTCTCAGTTTTCTTCCGGAAACAATAACGCATAGACTAAAAATGTCAGATTAGAAAGAAACTCGTCCAATATGACATCTCGAGTGTTTCAGTGACAATTTAAGAAGATGGAAACCCCCGGAATTTATGCTTTACTCTTTCATAGAATCTGACAGGCTTTCTAAGTCTCCAACTTCCAGACTATATTTTTCGACGGTGAAACGTTATAAACGAGGAAACGGACTTAATTAAAATGAGTTTGATACAATTCTAGTGTTTGTGGGAAAGTCATGAGGATGCACTATAAATTGAAGAAACTGAATGCCTTTGAAGTCTTTGAGGGTACTCTCGTAATGCGGGCCACTTTCATCGCCTGCACAACATTCAGGTGCTCCCTAGACAGGAGACATAGATTGATCTACCATATTAATTTAGCTTTGTCAATGCGGGTACGTTCTGGCGTTGTATTATTGATCCCATTCGCTCGCCCTTCTACAGGTGGGGTTTTAAACTTGCGGAACGTTGGGCCACGCTTGCATGTCAGACTCATGCACTGTCCTGATGCTCACGCTAACATCGCCTTGACGTTAGCACTTCATTGTATCAACATCGAAGTAACGTCAGTGGCGAACACTTGCACCCAAGTTGGGTTCTATTGTTTTGCCGGATGTAACAACCGACGTTTAGCTTAGACTGGTTTTTCGTTACAACGTAGCCATTGTATAATCCTTCAGAGTGAGTTAAATCCAGGGAAATTCTCAATCTCGAAGCAGTAGTCATCTCTTCCTCACAACTTTCTAATAGATTGCCACGAAAACTCGAACAATGACATGTCAGCACCTGAGGATGAGAATGATTCGATTAGTATGAGTGCTATAATGTTTTCATCGCCTCGGAACGACATTTAGAACTTTGGTATAATAAGGGCTAATGCAGGGTTCATATAGGGCTTTGAAATAATGAGGGCACTGTACGAGCTCATAGAGGGACTTCGAATAATGAAGCCCTTTCCGTTAGCAATCACCTGAGCGTTGTTTCATTTCGTTAATCAGTAAGACCAAGAACTAATTAAAAAAATTAGTTCAACCTGGTGTAAATTAATTTGCCACCGTCAAGCTATTGTTGCAAGCCAACCAACAGCGTCCATTGTTGGTTCCGTCATGATTCACTACCGCAATTAGATAATCTCATCGGCGACGTAACTGTAATCCGATCCCGAGTTATGACTCCGTCGATCATGACGTCATAGCGACGCATTTTGATCTCTGATTGGTTACGTGAATCAATGAAACCACAGAATTTGTCGATGTGGCGCTATGGCCGGAATCATATGTCGGAATAGAACCTCGAGTTTGACATTACCTCACAATGTGGACGAAGCTTCAGGACTGGTAACATGAGTCGCGTGAATGTAATCCGCCATTGAGACGGTCCTCATCGGGGAACTTGGAATATTTAGTACAATGAAAGCGCCGATAGCACAGCTTTGAATAATCCAAATCTTACCGCAAGGAATTGCGGAGCGTTGCCCCATTATTTTGATAATCAGTAAGGCTAAGAATCAATTTTTTTAATTGCTTCAGCATGGTGTAAATTGTTTGATCAACAACAAGCCATTGGTGCAAACCAATTAACAGCATCCACAGGAATAAAAAAGCGCCAACTGAGTTATTGGAACCGAGTTATTCGTTGGGTAACCAAGTTGATTTGGTTGATGTGATCAATAACTTGGTTGGTGTAACCAATAAATTGGCTTGATTGTTTTCGCTGATCCTACCAACCCTTTTTTCCGTGCATTGTTTGTCACGTTATGGACCAGCATCGACAAACCCTGTCTGGTTCTTGGTTTTTTTTCGTGCATTGCTGGTCACGTTATGTACCAGCAACGTGACGACCCTGTCTGGTTGGAATATTCAGTTCCATGAAAGCGAACATAGCGTGGTTTTGACTAATCCGGAACTTGTCGCTAAGAACCGCGAACCATTGGCCCATCATTCCGTTACTCAGCAAAACGAAGAACTAATTAGAAAAATTGCGTCACCATGATGTAAATTCATTGGTACGCAAGCTATTGCTGCAAGCTAACTGAACAGCGTTTATTCCTGGTCCCGTTCTCTGTCCTAATGTCAACAAACCCCGCTTGATTTTTCATTTTGACTTCCTCCATCATTCAATGTCGGAATTAGATAATTGAGGCAAATTAACTGTAACTCAATACTACGTTACGACATCGTCGATAATGACGTCATGGGTACCAACTCTGGTCTTTGATTGGCCCTTCCAGCTCCGTAAACTAATCAAGCGACAGAGTATGACGTTGTGACAAATGGCCAGAATCATATGTCGAAATAGGACCACCAGCCTGATATTTGCCTCACAATGTGGCCAAGGCTCCAGGGCGGCTAACATGGAATGGCGAGAATATAATCCGTTCATAAAGACGAACACATAGCGGAACTTGGAATATTTAGTCCCGTGAAAGGGGACATAGCGGCGTTTCGAATAATAAGAAAGTTGATTGCCCAGCAAGCCATTGTTACATACCGAACAAGCAACATCCATTCCTAGTTCCGTTTTCTGTCGCATCATCGACAATCCTCGCCAGGTTCTTCGTTTTGGCTTTTCCCATGAACCAGTGCCGGAATGTAGATAATCACATGAGGGATGTTAGTTGTAACCGAAAGCCAAGTTATAACAATGTCGACCATGATGTCCTAGCGCCACAATCTGTTCTCTGTTTGGCTCTTTCCGCTCCGTGAACCAATCAAACCACAGAGTATGAAGTTGTGACCTTATCGCCAAAGTCATAGGCAGAAATAGGACCGCCAGCTTGATACTTGTCTCACAATGTGGGCAGGGTTCGAGGGCGGGTAACATGGAATCGCCTTAATATAATCCGACCATTAGAGTCGGGTTCCATAGCTGAACTTGGAATAGTCAATGCCATGAAAGAGCATCGTAGCTATGAACAATGCAACTCTTGCTGTTAGGAATCACCGAGCATTGTTCCATCATTCCGTTACTCAGCAAAGCCAAGACTAATTAGTCTAATCAGAAAAATAGCTTCGGCATGGTGTAAATTGATTGACAAGTCATTGCAGCCAAGCAGCATCCATATAGTCCTCCCGTCTTTGATCCCAACATCGACAAACCCCTCCAATATCTTTCTTTAGGCTTCCCTCATCATCCAAGACCCAACCTAGATAATTTCACGAGCGACGTTAACTGTAACCCACTTCCAAGTTATGACATCGTCGATCTTGATGTCATGGAGACCAATTCTCGCCTCTGATTGGCCCTTCCAGCTTCGTGAACCAATCAAACTACAGGCTATGACGGCCGGAGTCATATGTCGAAATTGGACCACCAGTTCGATATTACCCTCACAACGTAGACAAGGCTTCAGAACCTGTAGCGGGTTTGAGCGTGTATATATGTGATCATAAAAACTACAGTCTTAATTAATACATAAGCCTTAACAAACAGAATGCTACTCGGGCTATTTCTAGATACAATTGTTCACGGACAAGCCGCAAAAGCTCGAAGGACTCGTGTTGCGGGGTGGCTGACTACGCGAGTACCCGCATTGCTACATAATCGACGGAAGCGAGCAGAGTACGTCCCTGTACGCCTGCTACCCTCTAACTCCTCTACATTCCCACCGAACATCTACTTGCATATAGTAGCTGCTACTGTAGGCCTAGCCGTTACTAATTTCACCAACGAGTTATGGAGGCTATTACCCGAGGTCTCGTTATGCATGCGCCTGTATCTCCTGGCTATATCTATATATCCGTCTATATATATTCTTCATATACTTACAGGTAATAGGTACACCCATATATATATGGATAAAATGTATAATATAGATATGCCACCCTTGTAGAAGTGGATGTCTGCTTCACCACGAGACTCGTAGGAGAAAATACAAGTGCGAGGGGCAACGATACCCGGCGGCACTTGCCCGTTGGGACACTCCAACCGAGAGGAGAACACGGCAGTGCCATCGGCATTCCATGAATTTAGTATCGCAATAGATGCTGCGTCTGAGCTGGACTCAAACGATCATTTATGCACGAGAATATGGTTGATCGAAAGAAGGACATGCAGCCCGGAGGGTCCCGAGTCAAATAATCAATGATCAAAGTACAAGGTGGATGTAGTTTTCCGTCTTCTTTGATGTTGCTTCTTTTGGTAAAGTGCTTTGGACGGTTTTTCGACGTGATTTGAGAATGGCTAACGCAGTGGCAGGGCCAATATATGGACCTGGAGGCGATGGGAGCTGATGGCGTCGAACCAACGGTCCGGATTTCCTTCGAGACGCTTGACTCAAGTGCAAATTTGCTTTCGCTGCTCTTGTAATCGTCTTACCATAAAGTAACTTGTGGGTTATGTAGCAGTCTTACAGAGAGTCTCAGAGACTCTGTAGCTTTTCGCTCAGCTTCTTGAGTTTCCCGGCATTCGAATGAATGACTGTGAATGGCGATATGTGTTTGTGCAAGACTCTATGAGTGACTGAGCTCTTCAAGATCTTCTAGACTTAAACTCACGAGGAAAAGAGATAACTCCATAAATATATCGGATAGAATTTTTTCACTGTTTGTATAACAGAAATGACTTATAAGTCCATCTTAGGTTATATCTCTGCTGTATATTTCGCTTGAATATGTTTCTCGTATATCCTGAGATATGCTTGCATTATCGAATACTACTTCAAGATATTTGCTTTTCATATTCTGCATGTACTATATTGTGGTATGGGCTGGGACGGTCCGTATAAGTATCTGCAAGTGTCCTTCTGAGACTGTGTAAGTATTTGGGTAAAACTATGCATGTATCGGTAAGGCTTCGTACGAAATGTCTGTTGGTGTCCGTGTCAGGATACATGACGAGTTGAGGATAAGTTTAGTAATGACTTGGGTGAACGAACTTGTTTCTAATGTTATGTAATGCTTACACGTAATGTGTAAACCAAGTCATTGCAAGAAATGACTTGGCTGGGTGAATGCACTTATCTCTAATGTTATGAACAGTAACAGATTCGGAAAGGGTCGATAGTCTCAGAACGAACCTCGACTATCATTTCTGAGGGCGTCTTGATGACAGTCTCAAAAGAAGTATTGGTAACAGTCTCCCAAAGTCTTTCTCGTAACTAAACTTACTTTCTTCGTTTCTTTCTTCATAATAGTCTTACAAGGAGTCTTGATAATAGTCCCACAAAGACTCTCGGTAATAGTCTCACAAGGAGTCTCGATAAGTCTCGGAAAGATTCTCCAACCCAATTTTCTCCTCCCGTTTGCATAGCATGGCCTCTTCCGTACTATTCCAGTTTATATATTTTCTCCACAATAACACAGAGCATAAGAATAATTTGAAGCTCATCTAAATCTTTCTCCCGTGGGAATGCTAAGTGTACCCGAGGCTCGTGAGGTCTCTAGAGAAACTAGCAGACACTAAATGCACTTGACAATAGCCATTCTGGTTCTTTCCAATTTGTTGCACGATTTCTCGCAAGAATGTCTCCAGTAATGACTTGTGTAAATGCACTTGTCTCTAATTTTATGCACAGGCGGTGTATTTTCTTGAATTCTAATGAACTCTATGACCGCAGTGGGAATAAACGCTAATGTTGTTAGGAACTGGGAGGTACTCTGAAGCGGACGCGTCACGGATGTGCCTCGACAAAAGGCGGAAGGGAGCAAAAGGAAAAACAGGAATGTCGTTTGTACGCGCGGGATGAGACACCGAAGAGGGGCAAAAATGACGAAGAACGGAGATGGGTTACGGAGGCACTAGGAAGAACCGGGATGTCCTATCACATCTTCCATCTCCCGCGCCATCGAATCACTTACCTTCCTCGTCGCTTCCGATCATAGCGTAGCGCTCGTATCCGGTGAGATTTCTGACAGCCCCGAGACCGAAGTCGTCTTTCGTCCACTGAATCGGACCTTTTTGATCGAGAACTCGACAGGGAAGCGTGACTCGGCTACCGATAACCGCCGTTTGATCCATCGGTTCGATTGCGAATCTTTGATATACCATTTGCGTGGTTGCCGCAGGCCTGTACGTCGACGACGACGACGACGATGGCGGCAACGACGAGTTTGAGAATCCACTGCCAACCAGAAGCGAACCAACGTGGTTCGCTGACGTACAGCTCGTTAACGTCGTAAAGGAGAATAGAAAAAGTAACGTCTTTCCAGCGAAACGCCATCCCGTCCTCCTCAATCTGGAAGCAAATCACAAATACGTTTCAGGATTAATCATTAGTAGTCAAAGTCATTTTATATTATACGGCTTAAAAATATCTGGTGTACTATTGTATGCCTTTGATAATAACAATCTGAAACATGCCTGGAAATTTAATATAAACGTGCAAGACATTTTCACGAGTATACTGGAATATTAAAAATTACAGTATTCTTATATTAAATTTCAAGATTCTTGAAGTCTTCAATGAAAATATCTCAATCTTAGATTGCACTTGCATTTTTATGTAATATGCTGGCTTGTGATTTTTTTTAAGTTATCATTTAGTAGAATTCGTTGTGGGTCCGGATAAATGATAATTTAGCAAGCAGAGGTTTGCATTTCGCAAATATGTGGGTGGAAAATTATGAAGTTATTATGAAAATGATATATGCAGATTTTTTTTCATGTCTTAAAAAAATAATTAGTGCTGTTTCCTCTGCTTACTATAATTATTCTTATGATATCTACAACAGATTATTTTTTTAGAATTTTTGAAAATTCTCAGCCTCCTTTCAAATATTTTTATTCTTATTTCAGAGATAAGAATTTTTTTAGGAATGGAAAGAAGAGCATATAATATTTAATTTGTTGATGATTTTCAAAAACTCCTGCTCACATTTTGATTTTTTTATTTAAAAAAAATTCCTGTTAGTAATGATAATTTTTTTCAATGTAATAACTGGACATATCTTTGAGCGGGACAAAAACGCTTCCTAGAGCGCAAAGCTAAATAAAAATGGCTCATAAATATTGTATTTCAATCCCAAAACCTTTCAAATTACGGTAGGACGTATTTTATGGAGAAGGTGGAACCGGAAGTCCATAAAAAAGTCGTCTTTGAAGCTTAGCCCTTACGATGCGTGCACTGTTAAAAATGTAAGTAGATTTAATATATAAAACGACGTGAGATTTATGGATCGGATATACGAGTTCCATACACGCAAATAAAAGATTAGCTGCCAAAACCAAAAAATTTGTTAACACAACGAATTATCATTCTATTTCCCTTACAACTCAAATGTTAGTGTCAACGATTCGAATAGTAGTGCAAACGATTTGGATAATCGTCCTAAAGATTCAAATGGTCGCCCTAACGAATCAAAGGGAAGGTCTAACCATTAAATTGGTTAGGCCTTCCCGTTCAAAGAATTGAAAAAAAGAATTTCATCGTTCAATGTTTAATACGTATGGAGCTGTCTTTGTCACACTAACCTCACTTTTTATATTTCCGGTTCTCCCGAACAAACGGCTTCGAGTTTCAAGGAGCTAGTACTTAGCCCATTTTTGCCGTACTTGAGCACGTGCTCTCCAAATTTGAGCTTTATCTGCCGAGTACTTTACAAAAAAATTGGTCTCAAACTTCTGAGCTGTGAAGGGCTGCCTCTTTAGTAAAATCAATGAAAAGAACAGAGACGATTTATTTGATTCAATGTCACTATATTTCATTCGGTATGAGATTATCTAATGAAAAAATAGTATTGAAACTGAAGTATTTATTTTCATTGGCGAAGATTGCCGTGAATGAATGAAATGGTTGGGTCGATTTTGTTTTTATTGATTTCAACGAAATATTTCTTTTATTTCAATAAAATAGTGCACTTATATTTCAAAGAGAATATTTCATTGCCCGTAAAGAAACATTCACTCAGTGAGTATCAGTGTAACATAAAGCAACAGTTTCTTTATTTTAAAGAAAAGTTTTCATTGATTCAAAGAAAAAGTTTTGATTAATTTAAAGAAACAGTCTCCTTGATTTTTTGAAAAGATATACTTGATGTCAGCAAGTGCCAATAATTTCACCGTTCAATGTTCAACACCTATGGAGCTGTCGTTCTCGGACCTAACCTCACTTTTTTGTTTTCCGGTTCTCCCCAACAAACGGCTCGGAGTTTGAACGAGCCAGTACTTCAGCCCATTTCTGCCGTACTTGAGCACGGTCTCCCCAAATTTGAGGACTATCTGCCGAGTAGTTTACGAAAAGATGGGCCTCAAAATTCTGAGCTGTGAAGGGCTCTCAATGAAAAACCAATGAAAAGAACAGAGACGATTTCTTTGATTCAATATCACTACTTTCCATTGAGTTTAACATCATCCAATAAAAAGATAGTTTTTAAACTCAAGTATTCCTTTCCATTGGCAAAGTTCGCCGTGAGTCAATGAAATCTTTCCTCTCGGTGTCTTCATTCATTGATGACTTCACCCTAGGGCGAAAAAAGTGGGTAATGCCCGTAAAATGAAAGAGCTGGCGTTAAATTGACGTTTTGAATGATTAGCAACGCATAATTTTCTGTCACAACAAATCGGTGCCACGATTTGAGTGAGGTGAAGAAAATGTGGTCATTGATGATGTCACGACTCGTAGCAGCGACCAGCTGTTGGCCACGTGGTGCCGAATTTCTCCGTGAGGAAGCGCAGCGCACGATGTTGCCTGAAGCCTATTGTCGAGTGCAAATGAAGAGGATGTCGCACAAGACGCTGTCGGACCATATGTGAGAGCCTCAGCCTCTGGCTATTTCTCATACAAGTTCAATTGGATAATCGCGTCGCGTGACGCTGTCAACGTGTGCCACGCACACATACCACCCACACAAGTACAAATGGTTATAATGCGCAAGTCCTGATAAGGCTAATTGTGCGGTGGCTGTATGTATGCTCGCCCTCATTTGTAGCCAAGTGAACGAAATGAATTTAACAGCCTACGAATAATACAGAGAGTACATGCTCTACATACCTTCAACTGTAAGTTTTGAAATAATTACAAGTGCATGAAAGGAGCGGCAATAAAAAAAAACTAGGATGGTTGAAATAGTTAAGTAGTTAATTTTCTCTCTTTCTCTCTTTCTCGGAATGAATTTATTCGTCTACGGATGTTTAGGTGATTATTCGTCGATATCTTAAACGCTGTTGAGCGTTAAATTTTTTTCAATAAATTCGGTGGGAAAGTTTTTGGAACAAAATTGTTTGTTCGGATTGATATTGTTTATAAACGTGGCAAATTTCCAGTTTTTTGTGCAAAAAAAAAGATGTCAATCTGCATTCGTAAACCAACATTTCGTCGTGTATTAATTGACAGCAGTGAAATAGAAAATAATCTTTTATCAACATTTTCTATTTAATTTTGAAATACAATTTTTTTTACACGAAAAAGATAGTCACTATCTTCTCAACAAAAGCTTTTAATAAACAATCAAGTCATATTACTCAAATTATTTAGTTCTATCAAAAACCAGACAAGAAAGTGATATCTAAAAAAAATGTATCACATTATTGAACATGTGTTCTACTCACGAAATTCAAACTATGTATTAAACAAGTTTTTCAAGTCTATTGCCAGCGAAATAAAATTTCCCATGTGGATATTTATTATACGACGTTATGTATGTATATAACAATTTTTGTAATAGCTAAAGCATTATAATCAAATCATGATAATAGGTTAGATTTTCAATGATTTTTCTGTAGAAATAGCTGTATCTTTTTAACGATTTGTAATCCCATTACAATAATAGTTCTTAACATTTGATATTTATATACATAACTCGGTTCAAATATTGCGAGATTTTTGCACATAAAAATCAACGGTACCTTTGGCGAAAAAAATACTACTGATATTTATTTCAGAAAATGTAGGTTAATTTGGTCTAAAATGTCCCATAGAAATCGGTATACATTTTTTTTTGTAGGCCGTAGAATACCTCACATTTCCATTTTTCACAAATGTACGTACTATGAAATTGTCCCAAGATAGAGCCATTCGAATAAAAAACAACAAAATTCTAATACCCCATAAAATTTCCATTCCACCGTATCGAAATTCTTCAAAGTTTTCACAACCCAAAAACCCGTTTTTTTTCCATTTATTCATTCCTTAACTTCGATAGCTGCATTTCGATGGAATGGCTCATATACCAAAATCATCTAGTTCCACAAAAAGCCAGACGAGATAACGTAATCCGTAAAAAAAAGTTTCACACAATCAAACATTTGTTCTACTCACAAAATTTAAACTTTTTATTAACCAAGTTTTTAAACTTTGTCGCGAGTGACATAGAGTGGCCCATATGAATATTCACTGTACGGGGTTAGGTACGTCGTAGCCCATATACATATACACACACACACACATATAACCACACATATATATAACATATACATATATACATATATTTTATATAAAGGCGCTGCATATACGAACGAACGATATAAGCGTGTGCGTGTGTACGGTGCATATAGTAAAGGAGTTGGAGTACGGTCGAAGCTGGCTTGAGCTACAGTGGTAATGGGCAAAAAGAGGGTGAGCGAGATAGAAGGTGGAAGAGAATAAGGGAGAGAGGCCGCTAGTGCCGTGCTCATCCACGCGGGGGTGACGGTGGCGCCGGCACAACGCGTGGCATGGCGAGTAGTAGTGCGGTGCTGGCGGGGTATAGCTTCAACTTTGGCTGTGCCGCAGTGGTATCGAGCGACGGCAACCCTCACCCCTCTTGCCCCTTCCACCCTTCAGCGCTCCTACGACCGTGCCGCTTTTACCGTCTCTGTCCCACGTCGACGGGCTTCTATACACATTAAACATTGTGACGCAATACAGACATACTATATATATATACATATATATATATATATATATATATATATATATATATATATATATATATATATATATATATATATATGTATATATATATAGTATGTCTGTATGTATATATATATATATATATATATATATATATATGTATATATTTACATATGTATATATGCGAATATATATGTATATATTTAAAATGTATATATGTCAGCATGTACACATATTTATATGTATCTGTATTAATATATATATATGCACTTACAACACGTTATATCATTACATGCGTGCAAATAATGCGCAAGTACTGATATACCGTGCGGTTATTATCAATGTATCGATCCACGCTCCTCGAGCTCCCTACGGATGAGATTCGTATCAGTATGCCCGCAGCATCATCCTCAGAATGCATTCGCGCAAGCTTGTTGTTGTTATGCGCTGTCCACATGTTTCAATGACAAACACCATCTCATTGACAACTATTGTGTGGAGATAAATGGTTCACTGGCACTGCAAGAATTCTGGTACGCGAGTTAGGAACGGAAAATTAAGCGGTTATGATATTTTTTTTTTTTTTTCTTCCCTTAGTCGATGATCAATTATTTGGAAAATGCGGTAGATGGTGAATTATGAATTTTTTTTTAGGGAATTCTGGGATTCTGATGGAAATGTGGGGAATAGTGATATTCTTGTCTTTTAATGAAATTGGCTTATTTGTTGAAAAAAAAAAAAACCTACCGTAGAAATGTCGATATTTTGGCTCGGACAGTTCGATTGACAAGTTTCGCCGGGCAAAGCTACCAATTATTTGAATCGTTCTTTTGAATGAGGTTTTAAGCTATACTTTTTTTCTCAGGGACTTCAACATACAGGGTAAATTATTGTGAGAGCATTGTTTGGTTGATACGTTCGTTACTTTAAGATTATTTTTTTTAAATTTTAACTTGTCGGGCACAAAGGTTAGATAAATACGGAGTAAATTGTTCGGCATCCACGGAAATCTTTGAAACGGTCCGGTTACTGTTTTTTTAAAGGATCTGTTAGGGAAATATTCTCACGGCAGTCTCGAAAAGTTCCAGATGCATACAAACAGTGGAGTTCTCCAACACGTGTTTGTCATTTATCGTTGTGTACTCACTAGAATGGTACAAAAAAATTGGTTGTGCTGCTTCTCGACGTTTTTGTTTAATTTCATAAAAACTTTATCGAAGCAAATGGGTCAGAAAATATGATTTCAGTTATTTTTTAACATTATTAATGCCTTTATGACAGAATTTCTCGAATACATTCGTTAGTCAAAAATATATGATATTACAAAGCCTGAATATTAAGCAGTGTGCTTTGTTGATTTTTTTCATTCGCCACAATTTTGTGTAAATTTGATATTATCTGACGGTCACACCGAATGTTAATCATTTGGTTCATTTGTACTCTAAAAATACGTGAATTGTCATATTCAAAGATAGACGGAGAAATTGTGGATGATCAGTTTATTCAATCATATCAAAGGGTCATCATTTTTTTTTTTGGCGATAAAATGCTTTTAATAAAATCCTTTTAACACAGCATGTGCATTTTACACTTCGGATGAATATCGGCCTCGTTACAAATGTCATATCTATCAAAGGTTTCCGGACGTTCGTTTTAATATTGCCAAAAAATGCAAAAAAAAACACTGTTTCAATCTTTTGAAAAATGGTCGGCATTATTTTAAAAATTCTTTGAGTTTGGCTAATTTGGCTTCGTAAAATAGTTTGAATTAGCTCCATAAAACTTCGTGAAAAGCTGATGCATCCTTTTTCAATAATCCTTAATATCCTGACATCGTAAAAACGAAATGAACATTTTTTTATTATGATTTAAAATATTTCACTCAGAAAAACTTTTGGTTACATCCATAGAATTTTTCAACAATCTCTTATTTTACATATTTCGTTGAAAATGTTAATTTTGTAACTTTGAGTTTTAAATTTGTTGAATTAAAAGAAAATTTAAGTATTGTTAATTCTTGGTAAAACTATAATATTTATGGACAACTGTTTATTGCTAAATCAGAACAACTTCAGTTCTTGTTGCGCAGTGCAGTGAACGTAAAACTAGGTCAATTAAGTTGTTAAACAACGATTTCGAGATAGTGCATTGTCGTGTCCTGTTCATGTCTTTTCCTCGTCTTCCCTTTGCTGACTATTTTCCGGTCGGTTGCTAGTACTTGGTGTACCACGACGTACCCATAGCAATGGCGCCCGGATTGTACACAATTTTTTTTCTCCATTTGCTGTTTGTACATTCCGCGTTAATTAATTAATTAATTCATTTTTTTGCAAGACCAAAGAATGTTTAAATTCTTCTATGGAATAAACAAAAATATCCCATGGACATTTTCATCCAGAATCTTGTTGTTAAAAGTACGGAAATATTTTTTTTAATTTTTAAATTAAATAACAAACATATTGAATGATAAAAGCCTGACGAATTATATGAATTTTATGTTTTTTGTTAGATATTGCTAAGACTTTTCGAGAAAATAAACAAAATATATTTCTTGGAAATTTGTACGCAAAATATTATTATTGTTAAATGTACAGGAATTAGGATTTAATTACTGGATTAAAAGTGGGTTACACGGAAAAGTAGGTTGATAAACTTGTTAAACCACGGTTTTAAGACAGTGCATGGCCGTGTCATGTTAATGTCTTTTCCTCATGTTCTCCTCGGTTGACTGTTTGCTGGTCGGTCGCCTATACTTGTATAACACATGTGGTATCCATAGCAATGTCGCCCGAATTCTACATCTGTTCTACAATTTTCTCAAATCCTTTTTCTATTTTTACATTTCGCGTTGAATAACTTATTTGTCAATTACTCTGCAAAATCATAGAATGTTTGTTTTTCAATTTTTCTATAAAATAAACGAAAAAATTGCATGGATATTTGTGCCCAAAATGTCATTGTTGAATTTACAATAAAGTGTTGAACATTTTGAAAATTTCGTTTTCACGCCATAACTTTCGCCAGTTAATAGGTATCGGGCTGACATTTTTTTCGTAAATGGACCATACAATCAAACTATTGTATGTGTAACAAATTTGACGAGAATCAGTGGAGTGGTTCTAATTTTATTGGAAACTTTTCATTTTTCTTAATGTCTGCAAATGCATTACCTCTTCTAAATTCTGAAATATCCGGAGGCAATTTTTGACATGATTTCACGATTGTTGATTATCAATGATGAATTCGGTCAAAGAAACTGTCGATATTACCGTAAATTTTAATATTGGTGAACAATAAAGAAAAAAATGCCGTCACGAAGTTTTTTATTTTATTTTTTTACAGATTTATCCCAAATTTCATACACGTACAGATTATCATTAGAGAAGGTTTGAGTACATTTTCGACGCAGATCTGTTAACCGGTTAAAATTTTATGTAATTTGCCGTTATTTCTTAGAGCTCTTTCGCGCGGTTGCTTGTGCAAATTATGAAGTACCGAGTTCAAATGTGGTTTACATACGGACTATCATTAAACAATGTTTTACTGAAAGTTTTACACAAGAATTTGAATTTTTAGGAAAATGTCTTTCGCGAATAAACAAAGTTTGCAAAGTACAACCTTTCAAATTGCTTCAGCATTATTTTGTGGTTATTACAAAGTTCCTATGAGGAAATATAGTGATCGGTTTTGGCTTCCGCAAAGAGAAAACTTCGTGATAAATTAAAAAAAATATATTCATCGGAAATTTGTACCCAAAATCTTATTAATATGGTCGAAAGTGCCGGAATTACCAGCTAATTATTGTGTTAACAGTGAGTTACACGTGAAAGTAGGTTAATAATTTTGTTAAACAATGGTTTGAGGACAGTGCATTGTCGTGTCGTATTCGTGTCTTTTCCTTCTGTTCTCCTCGGTTGACTATTTACCAGGCGCTCACTATTTCGGTCGGTCGCTGATACTTTATGTAGGA
The DNA here is from genome assembly GCA_949699805.1 of Tromatobia lineatoria. Taxonomy (NCBI): domain Eukaryota; kingdom Metazoa; phylum Arthropoda; class Insecta; order Hymenoptera; family Ichneumonidae; genus Tromatobia; species Tromatobia lineatoria. Next base: position 20,418,512 of record OX453037.1, read on the forward strand.
ATACAATGCATGTTCGTACCCATAGCAATGTCACCCGAATTTTTCATCAGCTTTAGAATTTTTTTAAATCATTTTCTATTTTTTCCTTTTACTTTAGATAACTAATTTGTACATTAGTCTGCGAAATCATCGAATGTTTTTAATTCTCCATAAAATAAAAGAAAATATTGCATGGATATTGATGCCCAAAATCTCATTGTTTAAAATCCAAAAAAAAATTTCTTCTCTCGCTTCCTCATAGAGGAAGCTTTGTAAAAACCAAAAAATAATAAGAAAGCAATTTGCAAGGTTCTACTTTGCAGCCTTGTTCACTGAATAAAAAAAATACTGAATGATGATTAGAAATACTGAAACTTAGACTGAAAATAATGAATACTGAAACTTAGACTGAAAATGATGAATACTGAAACTTAGACTGAAAATGATGAATACTGAAACTTAGACTGAAAATGATGAATACTGAAACTTAGACTGAAAATTATGAATACTGAAACTTAGACTGAAATTGATGAATACTGAAACTTAGACTGAAAATGATGAATACAGAAACTTAGACTGAAAATTATGAATACTAAACCTTTTCTATGAAATAAAAAAAAATAGTCAATGGAAATTTGTGCCAAAAATCTCATCGTTCTTAAATAAACCAAAATTACCAGCTGATAATTCTGTTAACAGTGAGTTACACGCGAAAGTAGGTTGACAATCTTGTTGAACAATGGTTCGAAGACAGTGCATTGTCGTGTCGTGTTCGTGTCTTTTCCTCCTGTTCTCCTCGGTTGACTATTTACCGGTCGGTCGCTGATACTTGGTGTAATACCGCAACGCATGTCGGTACCCATAGCAATGTCGCCCCAGGTGTTCACCTGATGACCTGATAATGTGCGCAATGCGTATATTAGCTACATTCTGTTATGCCAAGGCTTTGGATTCCTGTGCTTCTCCTGTTCCAGCTTCACCGGCTGGCCCCTTCAATTCTCTGCGAAGCAGTTCACCAACGCGGCTCTGTAGTGCTTCATGCTGCCATCAGGACATGCATCAACGTACTGTGTAATGCATGTGTATATATCCATTACACGTGAGCGATATATACATACATATCCATCTACATATATGTATATACGGATGTCGGAATCCTCGACATATACTACACAATGTCTATACTAAATAATCCAGTGTGCTCCATCCACACGGTGGCCATGTCGGAGCTACATGCACTTATAGCCAACCAGCAACTCCGGACGTTTCGGGTTCCGGGTGCAAACAGGGCTTCATTGCAGCGTGCAGGCATCCCGATGTTCAGCCGATGTATATTATCGGATGGTAGTTAAAAAAAAAAGAAGGATTTGTTGTAATGGCAACGTTTACATCGTTTTGAGCCTCAATGTTCTCAAAAGTTAGTTAGGACAACTCATAAACTCATTGACTTTGTTTTATCTCATAGCATACAACTATTCCTATGTACGATCAGCTTTGTTGAATTTGAAAACAAAAAACTTTGATTCTATGCAATTGGTTTTTAAAAAATAAAAATCAGCCTTTTCATGCAATTTTTTCATGGAAATCGGTAGTGTTGTTATGATATTTCTTCTTTGTCACAATTTCAAAGAAAAAGTAGCAAGATTGCAACGTACTTGAGTTTTAGAGCGTTCATGAAAATACGCTCTGTTTTTATGAATTCTTTTTATGAAAATTTTCCCCTGGTTTTATGAATTCTTTTCATGAAAATTTCCCCCTGGTTTTATGAATTCTTTTCAGGAAAATTTCCCCCTGGTTTTAGGACTTAAGCCAATGAATTTTTTTTTTTGGTTTTAGGAATTCCTTTCATGAAATTTTGTTTTTTTTTGCTTGTTCATAGAGGAAGCTTTGTTTTCATGAAAAAAAATTCGAGTTTTTTATATCAGGTTACTCAGAATACTTCAAAACGTCGAGAAAAGTGGTTTAGAAAAATTGTCCGGATGTATGTGTGTGTATGTGATAAATAACCAAAAATTCGTTAAACTGTAACTTTCGAACTATATGACCGAATCGGCTCAAATGTACAACATGTAATATACAACATGTACAGTAATTTCTAATCTTAAATTGGTATAAATTTCATAAAAATCGATTAGCAAATTTAATTTTTATAAGAAATTTTTAATTTTGAATAATGTCCGTAAATGCTCTAACTCGAACAAATTTTCAACTATCGGGCTGAAGCTTCGTATTAAAGTGGTAGGAATTGATGCGATCTTTGGTATTGAATTTGAGCAAAATCTGCAAAGCGGTTCAGTTTTTGACATTTTTAATTTTTTGAAAAATTTACGATTTCCCCTAATTCAGGTAAGATGCAAAGTAGAAGCGATTTTTACAAAGCTTCCTCTATGAGAAAGCCAAACTAAATTAACATACTTCCTCATAGAGGTAAAAATCGAAAAATAATGTAAAATTTTGTAAAAATCGAAAAATAATGAGAAAGCATTGTGCAAAGTTCTACTTTGCATCTTTTTATCATTTTTTTTTTCATAAAAACCAACTTTGGGAACTGAATTGAGGGAGCAAAATGGTCACCTGTCGACGAAGTTATAATATTATCGTTATATTGTATGCAGCATCGAAAGCTGAACGATAAATGAACTCGTAATTATTTGCAATTAGTTTGCAGAAAATACAGAACACGCCAAATTAAATGATTAAACGATTTTTTGGATGAACTCACATAGCCTCGAAAATTTTGTCTCTCTTGTGCTCGGTATTTACGCCGATTGATAATATCGATTATCGCAATTAGCAATTAGCGACTTATAGAACCACTCGATTTGATATTCATAGAGCATTGTTCTGGGTTCCCATTCGGACTGGACACTTGAATGGTAGCATCAACAATTCAAGATTCATCAGCTATTCTAATGGAATTCACGATGAATTTCTATGTTGGATGTCTCGGTGGACTTGCATGAGTTCAGTAATACACGTCGTGCGAAATAGTACGTAATACGGAAATAAGATATCAGATTCCTTGGTAGACTTCCAGTCAGCCAATTATTAATTATTCCACATCGAAATTTTGACTGAAAAAAAAACCACCCAGTTGATTGACTTTGAATTTGACACCATATTTAAATGAAATTTTTCGTTGTTGATAAATCATTAAATCTCTACTTGCAAAAAACAATATATAAGCTCTTAATCATTTGTAATGAGTTCCAACAAATCATTAAACACGCAAAAAAAAACGAACTGCTTTAACAAAATACTTGTTTTATACATTCAGAAGTCAGAAACGCTTTTTCCAATGTAAACATCTAAATTAATTAAAAAGATTCTGCACACGTTTGGTGACAGTTTGTGAGTTATAAATATAAGAGTTTTAATATTTTTTGCACTGTGTACTACTAGTGTATTCATAGTTGTAGAACTGCTGTTAGTTTTAATTCCTGTAACTTCCGACTGGGCATTTTCTGCTGTGTTAAATCCGTTACGGATAACAAAACCTGTACATATATGACATAATACGCATTTAAGCATATGCATGGGGTAAAATATTTTTCGGGTTTAGGTGGTATTTAGTCACTGCTGTGTTTTTATGAATCCTGTTTATGAAAACCAGTTTCGTTTAGATGAATTCGTTATCAAAACCAGTTTTGATTTTATAAATTTGATACATTGAAACCAGCTTCTTTTTTATAAATTCTTTTCATGAAAGCCAGGTTTGTTTATATGAATTCTTTCCATGAAAACCTGCTTTGACTTTATGAATTATTTCCATGTAAATCTACTTTGATTTTATGAACTTGGTTCATGAAAACTCGTTTTGGACACTGAATTGAGGAAGCAAAATCGTCACCTGTACAGGAAACTATAATATCATCGTTTCGGCACATAACGTCGAAAACTGAACGATCAATAAGCTCTCAATTATTTGCAATAATTTCAATAAATCATCAAACACGTCAAAGTAAACGCGGTGTTTTGTCCAAGTACTATTTTCATACATCCATAACTTAGAAACGCTTTTTTTAAATGTAAACATCTATTGAGATGTTTACTTCATTTTAATCGAAACAACTCTGTGCATGTTTGGAAACAATTATAAGTTATAAGTACTAAAGTTTCAATTTTGTTTTCACTGTGTACCACTAGTGTATTCATAGTTGCAGAACCGCTGTGTGCTTTAAATGCTGTAATATCTGTCCCGTTCTGCTTTGTTAAATCCATTACGCATTACGAAACCTGTAAAATTGTACATATATGACATGATACGCATTTAGCCATATACATGGGGAAAAATATTTTTCGTTCTGTCGGTACTGTGTTTATATGAATCCCGTTCATGAAAACCAGCTTTATTTTGATGAATTGTCCCCATGAAAACCAGCTTTACTTTGATGAATTGTTCCCATGAATATCAGCTTTGTTTTGATGAATTCTCTTCATGAAAATCAGCTCTGTTTTCATGAATTCTTTTCACGAAAACCTGCCTTGCCTTTATGAATTATTTTCATGAAAACCTGCTTTATTTTTTAATAATTCCGTTCATGAAAACCAACATTGGAAACTGAATTCAGGAAGCAAAAAGATCACCTGTACACAAAGTTGATAATAATATCATTGTTTCGGTACGTAACATCGAAAATTGAACAGTTAATAAAATTTCAATTATTTGCAATGAGTTTCGACGATAAATGGAAGTCGCAAAAAAAACAGTTTTGACAAAATACTTGTTTCACGAATCCAGAACTTATGAACATTGTTTCTAATGTAAATATCTGAATTAATTGAAAAAAAATCTGTGCATGTTTAGAATCAATTATAAGTTATAAGCACAAAAGTTTCAATTTTGTGTACTACTAGTGTATTCGTAGTTGCAGAACCGCTGTGTAATTTAATCGCTGTAATGTCTAACTGGTGATTTCTGTTGTGTTAATTCCATTACGGATTACAACACCTGTACATGTACGACATTATCGGCATTTGAGCAAAAATAGTATTCGGGCCTAGGGGACATTCACTTCAGAATCTAGCTATTTACATAGTATACGGTGTAAGCCGAAGCATATAATCGGTATCGCACTTTAAACGGCTGTGCGATTGCCATTACACAGTATATATACACCACGATTACCTCCGTCCCATTGCTATTAGGATAATTCCGGGTATCGAGTTAGCCGTCGCGATAGTCTCACTATGTGTCACCCACTTTACCCGATTCTCGTTTCTCCCAGTATCAGCACAATCGCTTGCACTGTGCGTAAATTGCTCATCAGTAGCGATGGATGTATAGTACGCCCCCAAAAAACACCACATGTGGAGACCACTAAATAAGTCAGATTTATGTACAAGAGTCATGATATATTTTTGATAAATTTAGATCCATTTTTTTTCAAGGTTTCTGCACGGTTGTTTTTTTAACTATATGAAAATATAGGGTAAATTTCAAACGTGCGTTCTTAAGAATGCTTTATTCCATGGAAATTCGGCCACCAATTTTTTTTTAAACATTAAAAAGAATCGATTGTGTCATTGTAAAAACTTCGCCAAATTTTAATACGGTAAAATAGAAATCTGAATCATTTATAAAAAAATTGGATTGGGAATTGGAGTTGCTGGCGATTTCTGGGAACAAATCTTTTTTTGTTTGCTTTTTATAATACTTTAACATACTATCTTTGCAGCATTGGGCAAGAAGCTACCTATAAAAACATATTTTCAAAATCTCAATGAAAAATATCAAAAAATACAAAATGAATCAAAACGTAAATTTTTTTTTTCAACATTACAATTTTGTTATTATTTGTATATAGAAAAAATTTCACAAGTCCGACATTCATCGGGAATGCACTCTACATTTTTATCTTAACAACAACAAAAAAGAAGATGTATCCGAAAAAAGTTGAATTTTCAACCCTTCATGCTTCATTCAGTGTCGAAATGTGGAACAAATGTTTTCCAACTGTAAAAAAAGAAACTTTCAAAGCATTAACCTAGAAAAGGAAAATAAAGTCAAGAAAAGAAGAAGAACTAATGATTTTTCAAAAATATATGTGGTTAAGAGGCGTCTTATATTATTTTCCATTTGGATAAACCGATCGATCTGTGTTTCGGTCTCGCCAAGCTCTAGTCAACTATCAATTATTGTTGGGCGGTTCGTTCAACCGACGCTTCCGTATCTATATCTGTGAATGCATTTGGTAGGAGCCATATTTATCGGTGTGCTTTTGTATATGTATATACATGTCACGTGGGGTGAAGAATAGTACTGAGAAGTTTATTTCTGGAGAGACGAGCAGACAGTGAAGATGGAAATAGAGGGAGCCCTGCCGCGCGCATCCGTATCCGCCCGTCTACTGTCCCGTGTCTAGCTCGAGTCACTGATCCTCCGGCCACTGGGGACCGCGCGCGACTTGCACTCTGAGCATATAAGCCCGGCTTGTGTATAGCTCTTCCCTGACGTCGTTGCTGGACTCCCCTCCCCATCTCACTTCCCAAAGAAGATCGCATCGTCTTCTCCCTCACTTTTCATCTTCCTCTTCGTGCTCATCCATGTCAATATTAAAATCTTTACAAATCTTCCACGAAGATTAGGTTCTATTAAAATCATCAGACAAAAAGGGACGCTGAGTATATATAATCTTGCGGACGTTCGTACTTCATTATTTTTTTTTTAGTTTTTAACGAATCTCCATGAGGAAGTACGTTAATAATTTTTGGCTTTTTCGTAATGGGTGTAAAAATTATGATTAAGGGGAAAGAAATTTCTATCTTGGAGAGGTTCTGATCAAAGAAGATCGCATCGTCTTCTCTCTCTTCGTGCTCATCCATGTCAATATTAAAATCTTTACAAATCTTCCACGAAGATTAGGTTCTATAAAAATCATCAGACAAAAAGGGACGCTGAGTATATATAATCTTGCGGACATTCTTACTTCATAATTTTTTTTTAGTTTTCAACGAAACTCCATGAGGAAGTACGTTAATGATTTTTGGCTTTTTCGTAATGAGAGTAAAAATAATAAAATGCTTCCTCATAGAGGTTCTCTGTAAAAAAAAAACAAAAAAAAAAAAAATGAAGGAGCCATTAGCACAGTTCTACTTTGCAGCTTTTTAAATAGCTAAATACGTGGAATATGTTGCCGAAATGGTTTCTCTAAAAAAAATTAAAAGGAAAAGATATAGCATAAGAAGAGGACCTACCGTATTACGCGGAAATGGAGTCTTACGTCAATATCTCTGATATTCACACCTGCATGACCATACGTATAGCTACCTTAAGTGGCCCCCAGATGTTGGAAAAAATGCGATAACTGTGAAATATTGAGAGGCGAGCCTCTATCTACTTCAAAATATACAGTTGCAGCGTGTAATGATAGTGCGTTTCCTGAAAAATCATTTTTTTCAAATCGGTCGCCACAAAATATCAAAAACTACTCTATGGAACACCTTCTTTTTTTTTGTTTGCAGATTAAATTCACTCAAGTCTGAATCTAAATGCAAATGATATTTGTTGTTTTTTTTTTATAGTACTTTTAAGAGTGAAAAAGACGTGAAAACAATACGTGCCACCAACAATACAAATCATCGTAATTTGTTTTAATTTTCAATTTTTCATTAATATTATAAGTTCAGACTCCAGCAAATATTATATGATTGATTTAAAAAATTGGACTTTTGATTTCCGATAATTTTTTTAAGTGCTACAGTGGCGACCGATGACCGACCTTTTTTTTTGACTGTCATATTTAAGCACTTACAAACAATGACTGTACTTTACGGCAGAAGTTTTTTTTTCAGTCCCTTATAAATTAATTAAAACTTGAGTTGTTCACTTACTATCGACCATGAAAAATAAATTTATGAAATTTATTCTGTAATGTTTAATTTTGGTTATTAAGTCAAAAGGTCTAGGCTCGATAACTCGAAAATTTCCAAAAGCTTAAGGGGGACGAGCCAAACGAAACAACATTTTTTTAAATGATAAAAAACAATTTTATTTTTATCTTGAGGTCACAGTGCGCACATTTTTGGTTTCTGTTGATGAGACAAGTGTGATAAGATCCTCGTGTAATTATTATACATTATTCTTTCGGCTATGTTAGAACTTTGTTTATCGCTCGTTTCCCGCTCTGCCGAAAAATATTTGTTATTATAAAGACAACTCTTCCCTTCACCGAACAATAAATATTGTAGTAAATTTTGATACAAAGGCGAATGACCTTTTTCTAACGATCGTTATAATCTCAGAAGTGAAGAAAAGGTTTTTCACACGTGTATCGAACAAAATGTTATTTTACAAGGTGCGAAAAGCGGTTCTTTGCACGCGGAGTGTTTGAATAAACCGCTTATCTCACATGGCGTGGGATAAAAAATTATTCCCTCCTTTCAGAATGAACCCGAGGATGTTCTTGTGAATGGACCAACCGATTCGGTCAACCGGTTGCTTTGAAACCAGATTCAGGAGTTTTACACTTTGTGCTTGATCCAGAAAACACTGTTTCAAGAATTCGACTTCGCTAACTCTCATTCTATTCGCAATCACACTGCATACCATTTTAGCGAAGCAATTTTTTTTAAGGGTCATACTTTGAAAGATCCATGTTTCAGATACCAGAATTATTTCGGAATTTTAACCATTTTTCTCAAACTCTGCTGTAAGTATCTTTAAAAAAATAGCTCATCACTGACATCGTTGCCAGATTCCCCTCCATCTCAGTTATCAAAGAAGATCGCATCGTCTTCTCCCATATATTTCATCTTCCTCTTCGTGCTCATCAATTTCCATATTAAAGTCTTGAAAAATTTTTCCATAAAGATTATAGATTCTGTAAAAATCATACAAAAAGGAACGCAAAATAAAACTTCTTGCATAATCCTACGAGGGAGTATGTTCATGATTTTTTGACTCCTTTGTAAAGTGTCTGAATATGAAAATTAAGGAAGAAGCAATTTGTATCTTAAAAAAGGTGTTTATATTAAAGCTGAATTTTGGTCGTGTAGTGAGAAATTCAAGACTCAAGAAATCGAAAATTTAAATAAAGTTAAGAGCTCCCACGGATTTTTTCGCGTGCTAAATATTAGTAAAATCTGAATCACTAAACTTCTCAATGGTTCTAAATTCACAGAATCCAAGCGCATTTATATTCTCCAGTAAAAAATATCACGTGCAAAAAAAATTTTATTTTTTATTTTTATTTTAAATACATTTTCATAAATTTCATTACGGCACCCAGAGAAATCGTAATAGCCGCGTAATCGTCTGCTATAAAGTGATAACTATTTTCACATTTCAGTTAAGTGTAAAAATAGTTATCGTTACTATTTGGTAATTACACTAACCTTTGAATAGTTGTAACAATGATAAAAAAATTGTTTTTACGAACTAAAAATAAATCGTTCTCATTTTATCGTTACTAATACAATATTTTCCTCTTAATGCTTAATTTTAAAAAAAATTCTCTGTCATTACATTAGCCTCTATCCTTCATTTCAATTTCCCAAAAGCAAATCCATTTACGCGTGAATAATAAAAACATCATCCATTTACACATTATGCGATAGCCGTCCCAACAAAATTATATCTAGATTTAAATCTCCCACCCATACAATATTATAACTACTAACAACTTTGACTACACCTTAATATGTTAGAAAAAAAACAATCACAGGATGAAGGACTTCAGTCGATGGCCCATTGGACGAAGAACGCGTTAGTTTTAAGTGGGCCAAAAAAAAACAAAACAAAAATGTACATGAAACCACTGTAAAAATGCTGTTTAATAAATGTCTTGTACTACAACTAAAAACATTAATTTTCCTCCCATATTAATTTAGACAAGTGTTAACCAGTAATCAAAAATAATTTCATCCCGAAAGATCCTTCAAAGGGTCAATAACGTATTCATTGCGATAATCCGAAGCACGCCAACACCAATAACCTTCGACAGATTGTTATCTCGTGAAAACATACCGAGCTCTACTTGAAGAGGAGGAGGAAAAGTGAGTTGACGCCTGAAAGCTCGTATTTCGAGACTCTCAATGTTAAGTGACAATGAGCCACTGAAGAAGGGTCATTGGGATAATAGAAAAGGCACTATGATTCGACATTATAAAGGGAAAGTAACAAGGGCGACGACAGAAATACGACTAGCCAATTGAGGTTGATAGGAGAGAAGAGAAGGGCCTCTTCCCTCTCTCTCTCTCTCTCACTCTCTCTCTCTCTCTCTCTCTCTTCCCTTCTTAGAGTCGTAACGATGTCCTGTCCGATATTTGTTCGAAAAACGTCCGAGCCATCGACGTATATAGGAAAAGTTGGAGGATCACAAAAGGCTTGTGAGTAAAAAGGAAACAGAGCTTATTGAGAGAAAGGGGAAAGGAATGAGAAGGAGCGAGCGTGCTACGGTAAAACGAGGGTCAGGTGGCGATGTCAAGGGTGACGGAAGCGTTAGAGCGAGGGTGACGTGAGAAAGGGAAATCAAGTTGCCTTGCTTGAGTAAAAACCTTTCCATCGAGCTTTTACCGGAGCTCACCGCGCATCCCACCATTCGCACTTCCATCTCTATCCACGACCACTTTGATCTTCGCTAACATTTACACTAGGGACGATATAACGCTGAGCACTTTTAGATAGGTATCGCCAACTTTTATACCTATTAATCGATAAAAGTTATCGGAAATGATTTTGTTTGCACTTGGTGCTTGGTTACTAAATCCCCCTCTCATCATCCGGTTAGCCACTTGGTTTCGCAGCCTGCAGCTTCTGTCGCTGGGATAAACGTTGTTGCAATTATTTTCGTCACATTTATTTTTTTTAAAAAAGGATACCAAGTTGAACTTTTCACATTGCTTCCTCATTTTCAGCTTTCGCGAAGCTGTCCCGAAGGGGGAGTTTATTTATTTTATTTTTGACTTCCTGGTAGAGAAAGCTTTGTGAAAAATTAATATTATTGACGAAGTAATGTGCAAAGTAGGGCATTGCATCCTTATTTTAAATATATTGGAAAGTCTCAAGTTTATAGAAATTTGGGCCATCAGGAACTGGAAATTGCTAAGACATGGTCGAAAAAGAAATTTTTTTTTTGATAAATTCGAACCGATTTACCGATCGTCATCAAATTTTTGCTTTTTTAGATAGGTATCGCCAACTTTTATACCTATTGATCGATAAAAGTTATCGGAAATGATTTTGTTTGCACTTGGTGCTTGGTTACTAAATCCCCCTCTCATCATCCGGTTAGTCACTTGGTTTCGCAGCCTGCAGATCCTGTCGCTGGGATAAACGTTGTTGCAATTATTTTCGTTACGACATTTATTTTCTTTAAAAAAAGATACTAAGTTAAACTTTTCACATTGCTTCCTCATTTTCAGCATTCGCGAAGCTGTCCCTAAGAGGGAGTTTATTTATTTTATTTTTGACTTCCTGGTAGAGAAAGCTTTGTGAAAAATTAATATTATTGACGAAGTAATGTGCAAAGTACGACATTGCATCCTTATTTTAAATATATTGGAAAGTCTCAAGTTTATAGAAATTTTGGTCATCAGGAACTAGAAATTCCTAACACATGGTCGAAGGCGAAATTTTTTTTTTGACAAATTCGAACCGATTTACCGATCGTCATAAAATTTCGTACATAGTAGGACTTAATGTTTTTTTGTTTTGTGTAGAAAATTGCGATCGAATGGTTGAAATTTAAGCTAAATTAGAGCGAAATGACAAATTTTCCGAAAGTTTATAAATCTCATAAAAATCGATCCGCGTTACCGGTTTGGTTTTAACTTGATACCAAAGGTCGCATCACGTTTTGCATTTTGTATACATTTTAATTTTTTTGCTTTATGAGGAAGGAAAAGATGAAACTTTTTTTTTACGAAACCAGTCACAACTTTTTTTTCCTGGCTATTTTTATGCGTATTAATTGGTAAAAGTCATTGAATTTTTTAATTATACGCAGCTTTACACATTTTTACAATTTGGTCTTGTTTTGTTTTTACTACGAAAACATGAACCATTGAATCTCGCGAATTTTTTTTTCGCTGAGTCTACAAATAATGCCTAACGATCTGTAAAATTGGGTACGCAGACAAACAGTGCGTTCAAAAAACAATACACTTGTTAAAATCTTTTTAACAAAAAATCATATGGTTTCAATGAAAACGAAGAAAATTGTGTTGTAATTGGAAGGCATTGATATGAGCCATTGTTCAATAACTTCTATGTTTACGCTGGGAACACAGTTTTTCATTGCGCAGATGATAAAGAAAACCGCATATTCAATATTTAGAAAATTTTTTTAAAGTTCTACTAGTAGGACGAATGATACAATTTTATCAGTAATATTTTTTTTTCTTCAGTTTTAATTATTTTTCAAATGCTAATGATACGCAAGAATATTCCATTTCCCTCTGAAAATACAGCGGCATTTATGCTTAACCCAAGAATAAAAGTAATAATTATAAAAATACTTGAATCTAGTGTATGAATGCGTGGATCTAATATAAACCGGTTTGCATTAAACATAACGCTATGCTTGGGCATTGGAGAACCAGTGATAAGCACAAGAATCTAGTATGTAAATGCGGGGGCCTTGCATATAAATGCAGAAATTGAGAATAATATGTCAGATTGAAAAGTGCAGCCTTGGGATACGCGGAATTAAAATGGAAAATGTGTCTTCGGGAATGCGATACGATGTCCTAGAAAGACAATTTATAAAAATATTGAGACAACTCTATTCGCACAAGCGGTTGTCTCCAATTACAAAAAGTTGTAATATGAACTAAAATCACAAAAAATAAAATGTCAAATGCATTTTATACATCAATAACACTTTGCAAAACGTTTGTATAGTATAGTGATTTTTTATCAAAAATCAAAATCATATCAGTTCATAAACGTAATTATTTTTTTTTTTCTTCAATTTTCGGCAAATTCATAAAATGTTTTGAAAGATCCTTTCTTCGTATATGTATTTTAATCATTAGATGTTTTTAATCATAAACAATATGTACATTTTTGAATAAATTGTACATGAATTGAAACAATTATGAGCAGATGGAATAATTCAATTCAAAATAAAAAATATTCACCATTTATTGATGTCAATGAAAATATGTTTGTACAGCTTGGCAATAGTGAAATTGCGTGGGTGAGCGGAAGCGAACCAGACGTTTATTTTTATGTGTATTTTTAAATTCAATGCCACATTCTCATAAATAATAGAAACCCTTATCATTTATTTTGGTTTCAAACATTTTTGTTATCTGAAGAAATTTTTTTTTTCATCATCGCAAAAACAGAAGAAAACTTGGTGACCAATATTCAAAATGTTATTGGTCCAGAGATTTTATTTCATTTCTAATTCATCGTACAATAAAATATGCGCTAGTGGACCAAATTTTATTCGCCAGGTCTTATTCTCTTTGCGTTAACATTCTTATCAGCCTGTGTATAGGACATTCTTTTTCATATTTCTATGTCGAACGTCAATTTTTCTGTGAAATTTTGAGCGGGTCGACGTAACGAATAGATGTGAATAATTAATATCAATAATTTCATAGAAGTGTCGAATTTTTTCGCCGAAAATAGTCAGAATCCGAACGAAAGGAAGGAATTTAATATAGTAATTGAAGCTTTGCCGCCGATTTACTTGGAGTTTCGCGACGACCTCATTCTTTTTTTCGAGTTCACTGAACCCTCCAGACGGCATTCAGTCGCCAGCAGCAACAGCTGCAGCATCAGTAGCGTGATCTCCCGCGGGGCCATTCTCATCACAGAATCAATCTTGTCGATTTTACATTGTTTTGTCAGAACAATCGGGTTTATCTTTGCTTTATTTGCCTACCATGTACAAATAATGATTTATATGAAGAAAAATGAAAATGCATTGCCATGTAAAATGGTAAATTACGAGGGTGTAAGAAAAGTCATGTCAATTTTATGACTAGTTGTGGAATTTTTTTTATAGAAACTCTGCCTGTTTTAAGGGGGATTGTTAGAATGAGATAAAAATCTGTGACAATCATCGATGCATATCTTACTCCTTACTATGCAAAAATGATGATTTATGGAAAACGAAAAATGGAAATGGACTTACAGGTCAAATGTCAAATTACGAGCGTATAAAAAAAATCATGTCTGTTGTATCACTGGAATTTTTTAATGGAAACTTTGCTCGTTTTAAGGGGGATTGTTAGAATAAGATAAAAATCTCTGGGAAATATCGATGCATATCTCACTTCCAACTATGTACAAATGATAATTCATGTAAAAAAAGTAATGAAAATGGATTCACAGGTAAAATGACAAATTACGGGCGTGGAAAGAAAATCATGTCAATTTTAATGACTGCTAGTGCAAATTTCTTCAGTAACTCTGTCCGTTATAACGGGGATTGGTAAAATAAGACAAAAATCTGTGACAATTATCGATGGGTATCTCACTTCCTACTATGTACAAATAATAATTCATGTAAAAAAAATATGAAAATGCGTTTTCATGGAAAATGGCGAATTACGAGCGTTAAAAAAAATCATGTCAATTTTAATGACTGCTAGTGGATTTTTTACAGCAACTCTGCTCGTTTTAAGAGGGATTGTTAGAATGAGATCAAAATCTGTGATAATCATCGATGCATATCTTACTCCTTACGATGCAAAAATGATGATTTATAGAAAACAAAAAATGGAAATTGACTTACAGGTCAAATAGTAAATTACGAGCGTGTAAAAAAAATCATGTCAATTCTATGATTGGTAGTAGAATTTTTAACGGAAAGTCTATTAATTTGTGAATCAGATAAAAATCAGTGACAATCATCGATGCATATCTCACTTCCTACTAATTACAAATAATGATTTATATAAACGACAATGAAAATGCATTTCCATGTAAAATGGGAAATTACGAGTGTGTTAAAAAAACCCTGTAAATTTTATGACTGACAGTGGAATTTTTTTACATAAACTCTGTCCGTTTTAAGGGGGATTGATAGAGTCAGATAAAAATCAGCGACAATCATCGATACATATCTCACTCGCTTAGCTGCTGATGTCATGCAAGAAAATATGTGCTGACCCCTTAAGCAAAGAATGTTTTGCTAGGTCACAAGAACATTTGGCTATTCTGCGTCAAAGGCAATATTTTTCTTTCTCTTATGTTTACAAGCAAAGTCGTTAATAAGATATTCTGAAATAATTGTCAGTTGTATAAAAAATCAATATTCCAATGCCACGGAGTTTCAACGTGATTGTGGAAATTTAAGGAGGAAAAAAATATGTTTTCTTATATAAAACTGTTTCCCAAGCGGCTTAATTTTTTATTCAATGCATCTTCTTCGGATTTGTCCAGCAAACACCCACGGAATTAAAAAAACTGTCATGTTCTACATTTTCCTACCCAAAACACTTCAATTCTGTACATATTGTTTATTGACAACAAATGCTTTGTATGTGCAAAAGGCAAATATTCTTGCAAAAAACGTTGTAACATATTGAAGAATTAGTTTTGCTTATTTATGGAATCAAACTATAACTTTATTAAAAATAACTAATTTTCCTGACGTATCTAAAAGTATTTTTATTTTTTTTATCCAACAAGTTTCACTTACGTTATTTTAGCAGGTTATTATTGTTAATCTATTACCTCTACAAAATGTCTAGACGATAACGTCGTAGACTATCATTTAAAAAAGAGACTGACCTCTCACTCGGTAAAATCGATAACGACTTAGAGATTATACTTGGAAAAAAAACGTAAATGTATCCCAGTAAAAAAGAAAATTAATCTTTATGCAAATTGGTCACTATTAATCTTTCTCCAGGTTAAGTACACATGCTTCAATACTAATCACATTTCTCCATTGTTATTTAATGCATAAAACTATAACCAAACGATCACGAAAATTGAACACTAATTTGACGTCAAGAGTCGTCATCGATCCTCCTTAAGCGGCTTTAAACTCGCAATTCGTCGGCATTTTTTGAATATTATTCTATTGGTCATTAGATTTAAAGCACAATGCCACATTAATTGTGTTGACTCAGGAATCTACTGTCCCGAAGAAATGTCAATTACGTTTTAAAATATAAATTCAGACTCGACTGGAGGATACAAGCAGAAAAGCAAGTTTTCTTAGCCGTAAATTACAAATGTATGTGCGTGATGCCCGAGCAGGTAAAACTCGTAGAAAAAGTGTAAAAAGGCAGTGCGGTCGTCGGACATACCAGTCCAACTTGCAGCAGAACATGAGACCGAAGCAGCAGAGAAACTAAAACGTTCTTTTTATCATGAAGCAACTTTTATCCGGTAGTGTGCACGTTTTTCCGTAATGCTACCGATAGGAAAAGAGAGAGGGCGCGCAGCGCGGGGAGGGGAAAAGAAAGAGTTTTCTCCAGGACGAACAAAGCGTGTTACACTCTTCAGGGTCTCGAGTTTTCTTCTTTTATACCATCTCACTCTTCTGCTCTTCCAGAAGTGCAACTACGTCCTCAACCACGTTTTTACACGAGGTTCACTCGGTGATTTATACTGGCCTGTTCAGCCGGCTCGAGGGAAAGAACATATAGGTTAGAAAGAGAAGCGAACGGAGAGAAGAGACGTAATTGTCTCTCGCATTGCCAGCAAAATTTATAATCTAATCACTCTATTATCGCTACATAGGATTGTGCTTTTTGAGGAACTTTTTTTCGTGAACTTGATTTAAACTACGACCACTGCATTTTTTATATATCGCATCTTTTTTATTCAGTTACAAGGACAAAAACTTTGCGTTGAAAAGAGAAGCGAAAATAGAGAATTTCGCAATCGTCACTCGCACTGCCAGGAAATTGTATAATCCAATAATGTCCATCATCGCTACGCGGAACGCATTTTTTAGGTGGTTTTACTGTTAACTTGATTTATACAGCGACCCCTGAAATTTTTTTACATTGAACCTTTGGTATTCAGCAACGTGTAGAAAAAATTTGGGAGTTGGTTACCGGTTGTTTGGTTGAGTAATTAAATGCTCAAACACTGCATTTTTATGTAGGCTCTTATGATGGAAGCGTTGGAACGCATCTTCAAATTGATAATTTTTATATTTGGAATGATGATAGAAAAACAAAAAAAACTGATACTTGATCGGTAGACACTAAGGATTGTTTACCCTGAAAATAAAAGTAGGGTTACCGTACTTTTGATGGAATAATTTTAATTTTATGCAAATTAAATCTGGGCGGTCAGAAAGATTCTGAGTCTGATAAAATGAAGGTTCAAGCCGCGAGTGACCTCGTGATTTTTCATTGCAAAGCTTTCGCATGCGAGTGTTTGAATACTTATTGTCGGTTTTTGACCTAATCACTTTTTAATGGGTAAAATGTGCTTTCACGAATTCCTTAATATTCTTTAGGTCCCCGACATCATATCGACTTGGCTTTTGCTTGGAAAATTACACACGCAAATATATAAAAAAATACTTCAGAACGTTACCTGAAGCAACTCTTAAGGGAGTAAAGTTGGGAAATACAATAGTAATGTCAAATTTTTTCAACGTGTTGTATTTTATCACATTGTAAGTGACTCTCATTAATATTTTATAACACTGCTCTGTGATATCACAGTAAAAACATATGTTTTTCGAAAATTTTATAATGTTTATGACCTTTTAAGGTAGTAAAGTTTGCAGTAAATGAAAATTGCACATAAAATGAATTCGAATTTTTTGTCACATCGTGAGAGACTCTCATCAACATTTTATAGAACTGCACCGCGGTGTCCAGTAAAATAAATGTATTTCTTCGAAAATTCAATTAAGTTTATGAATCCAACGTAACGTTAAAATTACTTTAACACCACGTGCAAAATAGTTACATGAATTCAGAACAAAGAAGTATAACCCGTTTTTGAAAAAAATTATCCCAGATATTTAGTATATCGACTATTATTTTGCAATTTCGTTTAGTACCCCAAAATGATATAGTTTGCTTCCTAAAGAAAAAAGGTTTGTTTTTGCAACAACAAAAAAAATCTTCGATTTTCTTGTCAGATTAAAACATAGATTAAAAGACTTGGTTTAGAAAAAATGTCATTATGAATATTTGTGTGTAGAGCAAATAAAGCAATTAAAAATAACGGTCCTTATCGAATTTGAGCGAAGACCATAAAATGGTTTAGATTTTAAGAATTTCAAATTTTTTAAAAAATTGTTGTTTTACTGGATATCGAATTTGAATGGTAAAGGTCGGTAAAAAGATTTGGATTTTATAGAATCTTGAATCGTCAAAAAATTTGCGTTACGGTTATAATTTAAGTCAACTTCGAATAATTCAGCACATTTCATACGAAATACAGAGTTCATATCCATTTCACATACGCATTAATATAGAACAAAGTTCAACGACTCTCGAATTAAAATAAACCTGCAAAGTGCAGTTTGCTTCCTCATTGTCATTGTTTTTTAAAAAGCTTTTTACAAAGCTATGAAAAAGCAAAAATCGCTCACCATACTTCCTCATAGACAGCTCACTAAAAAACAAAAAATAACGAGGAAAAAATATACAAGCTTCTAGTTTGCAGGCTTTTTTCCCATAAAAATATATAAAAACATAATTTAGTACGTTATCCGAACCAACTTTTAAAGTAGTAAATATGGCATTGAATCAATAATTAAAAATAAAATAGGGTTATGTTTTGCCACACTGTAAAAGACACTCATTAATATTTAATAACACTGCACTGTGAGGTCCCAGTCAGAAGAATATATGCATTTTGGAATTTTTCAAAAGTTTTATTAATCCAGCGTAACGTTAAAATTACTTTATGGTAGATACTGCGCTTTACACTATTCAAATCGGTCCTTAATTTCAAAAACGTTTTTATAATTTTGGTTTCATTAAAAATTTCGAGGAGGCACTCAAGTACCGTAATTAGTTCTCTATATATAAGTACATTTAGAGCCGCGATTTGAGGGAAAAAATAGACTGATACAGTTTGTTAAAAAAATAAGCCTTAGTTAGAGTCCAATTATGACAAGTAATATCTCATTTTATTTGTTGGAAGATCCTTAATTGATTGACCGTCCAGATTTTGTATTGTATCAGCTGTTCAAAAGTTACAGCCATTTGTATGCTTGATGTTAGGTTAGGTTAGGACAATTAAATGCTTGTGTCTTTCGAACTACCAATACTATCTAAAATCTAGACGGTCAATCGATTAAGAATCTTCCAACACACAAAATGAGACATTGCTCGACATAATTATACTATAATTATGATTTATTCTTTTAGAAAACTGCATGAAAAGACATGCCATCGGACATTTGCATATGAAGTATTCTCTGTCGATTCAGCCACTTTTTTTCGAGCCCCTCCAATCTCTTCCATAATTGGATGTGTAGAAGTACCACTAAAAGGCACTCTATGTGAATCTCCTCAGATTTTTAAAGCAGCATTTCAAATAATGCCTTTTCTTCGCTTCTAAATATTTTTAAGACCTTGAAGGTTCTGAAAAAAAATGTCTCTGCATAAAAGTTTTCGTTTTCTATTGCCCTTGAAGTAATTATCACATTACCGTGCGTATGATTTTTTACCGAACCAGAAAAAAGTTCATTTTTCAATTCAGAAACGAATTTTTTTTTTAATTGAAAAACATTATCGAAAACATTTTTCACATCGTTGAATTTTTAACTATTTGGTGGAATTAATTCTTTTTTTTTTTTTTGTAAAAAATTTGTTCAATTTTTTTTTAATTCGTAAATATGCCATAAGAGCCCATATTAAAATGTATGCATAAAAAAATTAATTCGTAAATATGCCATAAGAGCCCATATTAAAATGTATGCATAAAAAAATTAATTTTGTGTAAACGATGTAGACGAAAATTCCCAAAAAATTAATGTGACTTTGTTCAGAATTATTAAAAATGCGGTAATTATTTTAGATTTTTCTGTGCATTTTAAATTTGACTGACGAACCTCCTTAAATATACTTATATATTAAGAACGAACTCTGGAAGGTGAGTAACTCCTCGGTTAATTAATCCACGAGAAATGATGAAAACGTTTTTAAATATTTACCGGTTATTTGATTAGCGCTAAGCGCAGAGTTACCTTAACACCACGTGCAGAGTTATCTGAATAAAGAACAAAGAAGTATATAACTCATTAAAAAATGATGCTAAGCAGAAGTAGCAGTGGCAGAAGCAGCGGAGAGATCGATTCGAGTGGCCGACATCTCTCGTTCGCCCGCTCTCTCGCTTATACGGCCAAAAGGACGAATTATATTTACTTTTAGGGAATCGATAAGGGGAGTTGGGGGGGTATCCGTGCGGCGAGGGGGGCTGACGGGTGAGATACGTGTGGTGGCCTCGACTACCTCTACTATAACTACTACTACTCTGCCTCGTGAGAGGTACGAGCACCACAGGTATCGGCGTTTGCGATTTTCTACCGTCACGACGCACTCTCCGTCGCTTCTGCCATCTTTGCACCCCGTGCGAATGGCACGTAGATGCTATGTATGCGGTATTGAGTCAAGGGAAATGCAGCGTCGAGAAGCGTCGAGCATGCTATACCCTATATAGCGTACATCACTCTCGGAGTGTACGTCTCGTCACTTTCGTGTCTCGAGTTTTCTTTTTTCTTCTTCGTTTTTTTTTTACTTCTTTGTTCACGACGTCCTTAACCCTCAAGCTTTGGCTCGTTGCACGTACTGACAGTCGATGTCGGGATTCTGGATTGAGTGTTTGTGTGGGTGGGTGGTTTTTTTTTTTTTTTTCTTTTTTTTTTCTATCAAATATTGGCTGCTGTAAGCTGCTGATCCTCTTAGAAATATATATACATTGCGGGCTTTATTATTTTTTACCTTATCGGATTACGTCACTTTTTGTGACTATGGTTCGACCATTTTAATAAGCACTGGGAAAACTTTTTTTTTATCTTCTTGAAATTGGAATAAAAAATTCTGGGACAAACTGACATGTTGAGAATTTTATGAATACGACTTACAGTTTTATTTCGGAAATTATTCATGCATACACGATTGAGGAAAAATTAATTTTTTACAAATAGGTTTGTTATCTCGAGGATAAAAAAATGTGCATCGTTTGAGAAATGTTGAAGGAAATTTTGTGCACGACGTTGTTAACTTTTGAGGTTTCATTCGGTGCACGTACTGCTAACGATTTACGATATATATATTTATGTATATGCAACATGCTCCATTGTTTCGTTATCTGTACCTTTTAGATCATTTTGGATGGAACTGGTCGATTAATTTTAATGAGAATAGAAGGATTGCCATTTTTTTACCTAGATATTTTTCGAAACATCTTTGCTTAAAGAAAATTACATACAGTAAAATTCCATTGTAAATGCAACCGTCATTACAAGTTTAGCCGAGAAAAACGCATTTATCGTAATATTTTCAAAAGTGCTGTTTTTATATTTTGGGTCCAAAAAGTTACCAATATTTCAAAAATATTTTGTTCTTCTGAATTATGAAAATTAAATGGTTGGCATGTATTAAAGATAAGCAATATCCGAACAAAAACCTATTCAAAATCGTTTTCCATTTGAATAACTGTCAATAAGTTTTAACTAAACGCAATTATACGATTCGTTATCGTTTATGAATTTAATTTGCTTTCTTTTATTCGAGAACAATATAATAACCATACAATATTTTTACAATTACTCATAGTTATTCAGACCGAAATGTACTTTGAATACTATTTTATTCAAATATTGTTCATCTTGGGATAAATTTATTCACCTACTGTAACGTTTTTTAATTGTCCAAATTATTAACATGTATAAAATCGTAAATTTAACAATGTTGCAGACGCTTGTCTGCAAAGAGATAATTGAGTCTATATTATTAATATACGATTGTCACTTGAACCAAGTATTTTTTTATAACCTTCTTTATAACCTTTGTTACTTTGAACCGAGTGATAAAAGTGAATAAGAATAAGAGAGTCTTGCTTCGACCGGTATTGTTCTCTTCCGTCTGCATCTCACCCTATAATTCGACATCCAACAAGAGATCTTGACTCAGCCGACGGGCTGATCATCGCAGTCTCTTACCCCGCGCAGTCGCTATAATGCACACCTTCCAATGTCTGCTCTTCATTGACATTTACTACTTTCACCTTATCGAGTAATATTAAATCATTATTGAATCTTGTCCATGTTCGTGTATCCACTTGGAAATTCACCGACCTGAATATTGTATTCTTAGCATTATATTCAATGCCACGAGTTCGCAAAAGGAAAATTATAAACAGCAATTCAAAATGTCTCAAAACACAAGATCCAAAATACTTCAGGTATTTGAAAATACAAAATACTTTCAGTACTTAAGATACATTTTTAAGTACTTTTTATAGAAGAACCGTATGAAAATCAATTCTAAGGCATTGCACGTTCATTGGATGTGCTAGTAATTGTTAAATGTTGCATAACACACTTCATGCATATTTATTCGTTTGTTAGATGAACTAAATTCAGAAAATATTGGTTTTAGAGACATTTTCCCGTTTCACCTTATCGAGTGATATTAAATCAGTATTGAACCTTGTCCATATTCGTGTATCCACTTGGAAATTCACCGACCTGAATATTGTATTCTTAGCATTATATTCAATGTCACGAGTTCGCTAAGGAAAATTATTAGCAGCAATTGAAAATGTCTTACAATAATTTAATGCATTTGAGCCATTCCACACATTCCATGTCAACCCAATTTTGCGATCATCCAAATAGCAGAGCTGGGCAAAATACATAAAAATAGTCAAAGTACAAGATCCACAATACTTCAGATATTTAAAAATACAAAATGGTTTCAGTACTTGAGTCCTTTGGTACGTAACATACATTTTTAAGTACTTTTCAAAATACTTTTTCGAGAACCGTATGAAAATCAATTCTTAGACATTGTACATTCATTGGATGTGCTAGTAATTGTTAAATGTTGCATAACACACTTCACGCATATTTATTCGTTTGTTAGATGAACTAAAATCACAAAATATTGGTTTTAGAGACATTTTGGAGAAATTTTTCCGATTACGCAATTGACTACAATACATCCAGACTTTTGTTTTGTAAAACATATATTATTTCATCCGAAAGTACTTTTGAACAATTATTTTATGTAATTTCAGCCCCGAACAACGCATGGAGCTATAATTTATTCCATCAGAATTTGAATCATTCATTATTCTGGCGAATGACCTGACGAAACGTTGCGATGATTTTAAACCAACGCCCTGCGGATGTTTTTGTTGTTTGTAAACATAGTAGTGAAATTACTGTGAAATTTTCAGCAAAATCAAAATAGTCGATCGCATTTTAAAAAATATTCTCAATTTTGATTGGTCTGGAAAAAAATGAAAATTATTTTCCAGGGCTCGGAATAAATCTACAGTGGAAAGTATTTTTGAAGATCTAAACTTTCTGCTCAGTCAACCTTTTCGTGCATTGTCAGTTTTCACTTATACGGGGAGACAAAAAAGATTTTTTTAAATGAAAATAACTGGCATCGTACTTCCGGAAAAATCGCAAAAAAATTTCTCGGTATTCTGGACGCTTAAGACTATATTTTAAAGCAT
Organism: Tromatobia lineatoria; assembly: GCA_949699805.1. Classification (NCBI taxonomy): domain Eukaryota; kingdom Metazoa; phylum Arthropoda; class Insecta; order Hymenoptera; family Ichneumonidae; genus Tromatobia; species Tromatobia lineatoria. The sequence continues at coordinate 20,442,075 of OX453037.1, forward strand.
TTAAATAATTGTTGAATAATCGATTAATTGGGGTGGTCTGAATGGTGTGGAATGGCTCATTTAATATTTATTGGAAATACTAGTAAATGTGAAAACGTTATGCATGTTCAATTAATCATAGCTATTTGTTCGAAAAAAGTATTGTCAATATCTTTTCATGTCTCAGTAAAATATTTTCCTATAATTTTTACTTCCATAACAGGAAAAAAATGAAATTTTGTATGGAAAGTGATGAATTTTTCAGTAGAAAAGAGAACATGGTCCAGTTTGTATGAGAGCGAAGCTGTCAGAAAAGAGTGCCAAAGTGAGTTGTGCCGCTACCGATCAATCACAGAGTTTCGTCTGACGTTTCAGGAAATTTCGCTTTTGTGATCGTGCGCTATACCATCACGTGACCCACGTATACCTGGAAAAAAGATATAACCAGTGGCGTTCACAGTTAAGCGAGAGAGAAATGCCCCGAAATAAGCTAACATACGCCATAGCATAACGGGTATCAAAAATCGGTATCAGAAACAGCCATTCAATTAACTCCGGCATGTTTGATGTTTGAGAAAAGAGCAAATTCGCTTCGATTGCGGAGTTGACGAAGCAAGTGCACACCAAAAAAACAAGCGAAATTCGAGTACCATTTTTCCTACAGTGAGAATAAAAGTTGTTTTGTCAATGGCCGTGTTTTTTGTTCCACGGTTTTTATCGAATTGACATAGTAACGAAAACACGTTATGCATTCTAAGAATTTGACAATATTTTCATGTTACATTAAAAGGGACAAAAATAAATTTTTTTTTTTAAGTTACGAAAATATGTTTTTTACTTTTTTGTTCATGTAAAATTTTTTTTCTGAATTTAAAAGTATAAAAATGAAGTGGGTTAAATGTAGATGTTTTTTAAAATTCATTTTATAGACCGTGGCAGAGAAATTTGAATACTTGTTTTAGTTACCGACTGAGTAGCAAAGTAGTAGAAGAGGAAGATGAAGAAACGGCAAATTTATTACACCTGCCAAAAATGCTTTTTACGATATGAATGCAGAAACTTGTAACTGAGAGCGTTTGAAACTTTAGAGCAACATTAAGTAATGAATGTATTGCCAAATTTAGCATTCATAATACACTTGCATAGAAAACTTGGAAGAAACTTTTAAGCATACTACGTATTGAAGTGCCAAGAAGTCTGTGTTGGTGGCAGCATTTCGACCAGGTGTTGGTCAATATCGCTGAGATCGACAGAAGATATAGTTATGACTGTTTTTGTTTTCCTGCATTTTTATTTTATTTTTATAAATAATTCTTTTTATAAATTTAAATACTCATCGTTGTTCTTTGAAAAGCAACATTGCACGTGTTACGTCTCATTTTATCGTTATTATTTACTATTTTTAATAAATTGATATTGCATAATAATTGTTTAGCGAAGTTCCAAGATGATTGAATATTAATTTTAAACATTACTTATAATGCAACTATTTTAATCAGTGCCTTTTCATAGAGGAAATTTTGTTGTAGCAAAAAAAAAGATACTAACTTTCCAGATTTTAGATTTTCATCCGATTTTCTTGAATTTTGAAGTCTTAGGGGAAAAAATCAGCAGCTACAAATGTGCAGATGTGCAGATGTCAGGCTAAATGATTATTCAAGAATTTAAAAAAAAATTACAGAACGATCGGTATTGAATTTCTTTAATCTGTAAACAAGTCCGACGTTTACAGCAATTTAAGTATCTTAAGGTTTGCAACCCTTCTGAACTTTTGAAGCTTTTAGTCCTTTTAGTCCAACTTAATAGCTTCCAAGAATAATAGGTACCGAATTTGGTAGACTTCTGTATTATTAGAGTTAGCTCAACAAATTACTGGCAAACTTTGGCAAACCGATCGATCGGCACAATGAATATGCCAGTGATGAGTGAAATCATGTCATGTAGTGTATTTATTTGACATTGAACGGGATAGTTTGAACTAATGTCGTGTCATTGTTTCCGACTGTCAAGTAATCGGTATAGTCTAATAACAATAACGTGCTCACACGTTCAAATATTTGACCAAAATGATTTGTCATTACCAGAAATTTCAATAGCGGGAAACCTTGCAAAATCATGTGTAAAGTAAATGGATGATGGGGGCAAAATATGATGATTGACTGTGAATTCAAGTGGAATAATCGACGTCCCAAATAACACATAATGTCTATGTAAGCATGTATGTATTGTGATATATACGGCATCCATAATTTAGTATATTTGCTGGGTCAATCGTCCCGCAACAATTGAGATCTGGTATTTCCAATCGCTGATCGCGTTAATCTTTTCGCCATATAATAATGATATCAATAGTTCTAAATTTTTATTGCAGACCTTGGATTGGTTACATTAATCTTCAATTTTTTAAATCAACGCGTCACGTTACTTCCCTTATATTAAACAGAGTTATGCCGGGAAGAAAGTTCAATGACCGTGAATAACGTCCTTATTCTGTATCGAATGAAAAGACACAGCCGCCGCACGTTTATTATAAAATCAATATTAAATTATGTAAACTGCTTTTTTTATAGTAGCTACTTTCAATTTGTATACCGTAACCATTTGCATTTTGTGATTTTAATTTCCGGTACTTTAGTTGAACTAAAATAAGAAATTAATTTTTGTTTGGTACTAATTATTGTGGTTGTTCATTAATTGTTATTGAATATTTGAGTTTCTTTTTTAACGAATAGCTTCGTGTAAATGAAAAATGGAAAATCGAGTATGAAAATAGTTTTCGAAACCGAATGGCAGACTTAAATCTACTGTCTTTTTCAATGTCCTTCTTCATTTTTCAACATCTCACTCCCAAGATTGTAGTAGAAATAAAAAATATCAACTTTTTACTATTTAAAAAATAAGTTTCGAAGCATAATCTTGCAGTTTGTTCCTTCACAATTTTGTTCCCAAATGCGCAGAGCGTTTTCCGTAGATGAAGATTGATCTACGGACTTTCTCATCGAGAAGTTTTGCTATGATAAACGAAAATTAAAACGAAATGAAAAGGCGACTAATCATTTAATTCTTTAGATTTAGCTACTAACGCTTAACACAAAAAATATAAAACTAATCGCGGGTAAGCTAACGCAACTTTAGGAAATTACTATAGTACAAGTAATATCCAGTTGGGGGCGCTACATGCATTCACATTTTTGCGCACATACGAACAGAAGGCGAACGAAAATCGTTTTTGAAATTCTTGTCTACCTTCCAATTTTTTTTTCAACGTTAGCATTACGTTAACTTCGATGAGAATTCCTATTTTCAATTCCATTTTTTGCCCTTCTTCTCTTTCTCCCGATTTTTCGAATATCGCGACATCTTCAAATCATTAGTGATAGATTCAAGATGCAAATTTTACTCAACTAATCGGTCTTCGAAACTGTGTATGCTAAACATAACAAGCTATGAAAACTTTATTTTTTAAATGCAATTGCATTTTACTTTTCGTCTTTGGGCCCTTCAACGACCCTTGACACCGTTGTAATCACGGCCATCGGTTTCCTAAGAAACAATTGATCAAAAAAAGTAGCCAACATAATCATCCGATATGTTTGTTCATAGATATTGATTTTAAAAACAGGTTTTTCTTTACTTTCCAATTTTCCAATATTCCGCGTTGTAAAAAAATAAGACACTCCAAATAATATGGCCTTAATATTTAAAGAAGCTTTCTCAACCTCTCAAAATCCCTTAGATACATTTATGCATATTCTTATAGCTTAACCAAACGAACTAATTCCATGTTTATTCATCAGTTTATCGAGTGAGGTGTTATCGTCTTGTCCAAGTTGTAACAAATGCTCGAATGCTTATGAGTAGCAATCGGCAAAGAAACATGCACGTCAGACAATGCCTGACTAATACCGATTTGTTCCCCTTACCTTTCGTTGCAGTTGGCTGTGCTGTTATTTCTTATACAAGCGTCCATGTCGATAGGGTTTGATTCTCGCTCCACAATTTTCGCCATGCTCCCAATTAATCGCTCGAACTATTAGCGAAATTGAGAGAAGAGAGTGTCGTGAAAAACCGTAGTAACGATCAATCGTTTTTATCGATATCGTCAACCATTTTCCAAACTGGACGCAGTCGATATCCCACGTGCATAAAACACTGATACACAGGATGCCAACGAAAAAAAATCCACACTAATATACCTTTCCAATCACACACAGATACACAAACCGGGTAATCCAAAAAATCGGCGGAAAAATCGGTACCACACAATTATCACAAACGTCTTCGCATTGTGCGTCGTCTTAGATCATTCCTTATCGTCGCTTTTCATCAAAGTAAATGTCGAACATTTAATCCACCGAACGTCGCACATAGTATCGTAAAATAGTGCACATTAAGCAACCGATTTTATAATCCAATTAAAACACACCGGAGATAACACAAACTGCGCGAGATGTTGCACTTGTGGATAAGAAAAAAAGGATACGATTGACAATAATCGTCCGACTATCGGACAACTCGACAACCGATCTTCATTTTTACCGATCTCTTTTGTTTTCAATGCGAAATAACACCTTGTTGTGTCAAGTGGATTCACAGATCGTTTAAGCTACTTATTTAGGTTTAGTATAATCGAATAGCGAAGATATTGTCGCGCACCGCGGCGGCTAACCTTATCGCCGCCGAGTAGTAAAAACCGGGGGGCGTATCACGCATCTCAGCGCCGTCCCGCTCGGCGTGTACCATAAACGTATAGCATATTAACGTGGACGAAAAATATGTCGAGAAGATAATGGATAAAACACACGCGAGGTATTCAGATAAAAGAGGTTCGTTCAATCAAGCGTCGCAAAGTGGATGACGGTAGATATATAAAGCAGCGTTGCTTTGACGCCCTTTTTGGACGCTAGCGTTGAAAATTCGCTTGCAAGGATATCCAACAAAAAAAAATTTTTGAATAGAGAAAAGCGTTCAAAAGCTGCGTAGCGGATGATCCCGTTAATCGTAAGAGCTTTTCGACGTACACTCACGACTCAACGACCTTCTTTTAACCTATTTACCGGACCACAAACAACGAGATTCCTCGATTATCAGTGAGAGTTGTCGACACTGACACTAAAATCACAATCGTGCTTCACAACATCCAGTTTCACAAATCCGGCTGCACAAGAGCTTACTATCAATATTCTTCGGTCGCACTAGGTTTTACGTGTACTTTTTAGTATCGTACGAGTTAGTTCGTCATGTTCGTTAGACAGTTTGTGTGTTTTTACGCGAACGAGGTTTATTTAGGGAGAGTCGAGGGCACAACACGAAGAGAGAGAGAGAGAGAACAAAAAATGTGAGAGACACTGGTAATGTATATTGCAACGCGATCGACGACACGATCCATCCGATCCGGAACACTGTCCGTCCAGAACTACTGGCTGTACTTCGGAACCCTCTTGGCAGCCCCCCACTCACCTCGTCGCCCCTCACCAGCGGTCAGTAGTAACTACCCCCACCGTAACTGCAGTGAACCACGCGCCCCTATCCCCACTCACGTAAAACGCGCACTATACAAGCCAGAGCGTGACACACGCTCCGTCGGGAGTGGGAGAAGTAGTCGCGTGGCGGCCGTGGCCTCTCTCTCTGCATGGTAGGGGCACGGGGGGTTACATTTCCCGAGCGGAGGTTGCTGAACGGGAACGCATGCGCCACCGTCGCCGCCGTCGCCGTCGTAGACGCGGCGCGTTCGTGCTTTTACACCAACACAACGTCATCGGGCCCCACGAATCCGACAGAAAGGATATATACCGGAGAGTCGAGGTAATGCGACTCTACCACTGGTGAATATTTTTTGGAACATTAATGTATGAAAATAGGACGCTTTGGTGCGTGGAAACGGTCGAGGTTGGATGACAATGTTTTTTTATTTGTTTTTTGTTTTTTATATTCTTAAATGAGGATTGTGGCCTTTGTCGTTAAACCCATGGATATATAATAGAGGCTTTCTTGTTTTTTTTTTGCGGATGGATTGTATACGGAATTTAGGTGGAAATGATATAATTTCATTCTTATATATTTTCAATATATGACGAATAGTAGGGGCACAGTCAGGGCAGGCATGTTTTTTTTTTGTGTGTGTTCACTGTGAAAAAAGTTTGCGTTTTTAAGATACAAATGTATGGGAATGGAACTCGGGATAGGGAATGGAAATTAATATGTTTCATGGTACATTTAATACGGATCAATGAATTTCGATAATCCGGCAATTGAAAATTACAACACATGATCAGTAAATTAATAATTACTGGATTAGTATGTCAATATCAACATGCATTTTTGCTATTTTGATGACCGGTTTGAAATTTAATTTACATTGTCGCATGAAGTGTGCGATCAAAGTTACTAAAATAATAGGTGCACTGTCAGAAATTTTCGTACGGAAATTAATATAAAGTATTGGAAGTTTTTTTGCAGATGCGCGTATATTAAATGTAATATACAAAAAAATGTTTATAAAATTAATATACAGTATACTAAAAACTTTATAATTGTAGTGTTTATAATGTGTTTTTTGAAATTTTACAACATATCCGTACATTAAATGAAAATTAATACATTGTATCTGCGAAAAGACTTCCAATACATATATTAATTTTTGAAACATTTTAGACAATGTGCATAGTAATTAGTATGTGTGTATGAATTTTACTAATTCGGTGACAGAAAATTACAACACATGGTTACTGAATCGATCATTACTAAATTATGAACATGAAAATCAACATGAATTTTTGAATTTTTAGTGACTGATTTAAAATTTAATACACATTTATCAACAACAAAAATCCCGCATTAGATCTTTAACACTTATCACTCAACATCGAAATCCTGTTCTTAGTTACTCGACATTCCCAAGATCGATATTATCAAAAACACTTGAGCGTGTCGCGCTGCTGTTGCGGCAAATTGAAGTTCGAGGCTAAACCTCCGCAGGTATGTAGGTATAATTTCTTCGAAAATCCGAATACGTTGACCTCTATTCGTGAGAAAAAGATTCCGTTCATCGAAAAATTATGTCTTCTTGGAAATAATTCCAACCCGAGTCGCGCTCGAATTGCAGTAAATTGAATATTTCATTATTTTAACTATAAGTATGCTTCTAATAATAATAGTCGTACACCTCTTAAGCCATTACGTATATCCAAAATTATGAAGGTCCTTGCGCATCGACATTTGTGAACTTTGAGTCTTAACTATTTGTTATATTATAGTTGAAGATCATCTTTGTTGTGATTACGAAGTTTGAAGTTTGGTTATTACGCTAATTGATCAAGAAAATAACCATAAATACGGTAAAAAAAAATTTGCGACAAAATTCAGATTATGACAAAAATTAACCGTCATAATCTGAACTAAAGTGTCATATTAAATGTGGATGAGATTCCTTAGACATTTAAGATTAGATATAATGCCAAAAATATGGGGGTCATAGAAAAAAATTTAGAGTAATTGACCATGAAGAGTAAATATCGTCGTCCAAAGGTCGAGAAATTAATATTTAGCAGCAATATTGTGTCAAATCCGTAATTCTGAGTAACTATTGCCGATTAAATTGATTTCCTTGCAGTAATGATACATATTCAGAAATGCGTATTCATTTTCACAGTAATTAATTGAACGCAGCTTGTTGTTTTAAGCTCGCGACTTACAAATATTTGCGACCAGTTTGTCATTTGCTTAGTATCGGTCGCAAGGACTACCTTAAGGTAGTCCTCCTGTACAGTCTGACGCCGTATAAGTTCAAGGGAGAATTAAACAAAATTTACGAACAGTTCTCGATGAGATATAAGTCTGAAAAAAATCGAGCGTATAGAAAATGCCGAAACGGTTATTTTGGCATCATAATAATTGGAAAATGTTATTGATAAATTACTTAAATAAATAATAGTGCAACAAATTACCCGGCAACCTAACTTTTTTTTGTTATGTAAAACATTTGTTTATTTTTCTGAATACGTATGTATTTTTTCACATTTTTTTCTGATTTTCAATTTTACACTTGGAAAAAACGGCCATTTTCAAACATCAGATAAAATTCTAAAAAAATCCACACGTATTCAGAAAAATAAACAAATCATTTTTATAACAAAGAAAAGTTAGGTTGTCGGGCAATTTGTTGCACAATTATTTATTTCAGTAATTTGTTAATAACATTTTTCAATTATTATTATCCCAAATTAATCTCTTCAGCGTCTTTCATATAGTTGATTTTTTTCAGATTTATATTCTCTTCGAGAACAGTTCGTAATTCTGTCTCGATTTCGCTCGAACTTATGCGATTTCGGCCAATACAGGAGGACTACCTTAAGTCATTAACTGTAGTTGGTAGCGTGAGTGCGTTGTTGGCTACTTAAGTAGGTAAGTCGTTGGTTCAAAATTCGGTGTAGACGACAAATTTTCCGACCCGAAAACCGATACCCAAGTACCAAACAATTGCTGATAACATAGTTTGTCTGAAAAAGTAATACCCGATCGATATATATCTATTTTTTAATCGTATTTAAGGATGTATGATACGTACAGTCCCGCCCATCGTGAGTTTCCGAGAAAATTTCGATTACTTCCCGATGAGATAAAAATCAAGAAAAAATGATCGATACAAAAAATGCCGAAAAGTTAAATTTTGCATAGTAACAATTCGAAAATGTTATTAACAAATTTCTGAAAAAAAAATTATTCAATAAACAATCAGTCAAACTAACTTTTTTTCAAATGAAAATGATATGTTAATTTATTTGGACACAATATGATTATGATGTACGCTTAATATATGAGAGGGTTAAGGTTGGATATAATAATGTCATGTTTCGGTGTTTTTTTTCTATTTCTAGTAACAGAAGAAAATTGTTTCCTTTAGTGTCAACCGCATAAAAAAGTAATAAAGGTGAAGTTATATTTTTTCTATGGATGCCTCATACACGGAATATTCTTGAAAGGGATGAAATATATATACATTGTGTCTAGAATATTTAGAAGGGTTGACGTAATGCGACTCTACGATAAACAATTCTTTGCAACATGAATGTATGAAAATATGACGCTTCATATTTTATGAAGACCTAGACACTAAAGATAATAGAGGGAAAGTTATTATTGTTGCTGTGGATGGATTCTATGCCATATTAAATTGAAAATGATAAAATATAATTATTATATATTTGAAATATATAAAAAATAGTATTCGTAAACCTAAGGCTTTTTTTTCATGTATGGATGATAAGCGCAATGTAGTTGAAATGGACACAATATAATTGTGCGCAGAATATATCGGAGGGTCAAGGTTGGATGAGTATGACTTTTTTTCTCGTTTTTTTTTCTATTCCTCGTATCAGCAGAGGGTTGTGTTTCTTGTTGTCAACCCCATAAAGAACTAATAGAGGTAAAGTTATACGTGTCCTTTGTATGACTCATACGTAGAGTATACTTGAAAGGGATACAATATAATTACATTATATCTAGAATATATGGAAGGGTCGAAGTGAGATACCACGTCATTTTTCCAGCATTTCTCCTTTTTTTGTATCAAAATTGTGGGTTATTTTGTGTTTTCAACACCATAAAAATATAGTAAAGGTCAAGTTACATTTTTGTTATGTATGAATAATGCACGAAATATACTTAGAATAGTTAAAATATAATTATAATTCATTTAGAATATATGGATGCACTTTTGAAAATATTCTGAGTAATTCAGAATTATTTATAAACTGATTGTTGTTACGTTTTTCCAGAATTCAATTTTTTTTTTCACGAATTTTGAAATTCTGACATCGTAGGAATTATGAAAAAATATTTCAGGGAATTCAAAAATATCAGGTCAACAAGTTCACTTAATTGGTCAGGAATATTCTCACATATAGAGCACATATTCGATGTATTAACTAATGTATCTTTCATATACTTGATATACATCGCGGAGTTATATGTAAAGTATATGGGGCTTTCTATACCAACTCGACCTGGGTCTGACCCGCGACCTTGTAGATTTCATCTCTGATTTATTATGTTATTGTTCCATCTCTAAGCAGTAACCACAGTTTTTATTAAAATTGTGTACAATTTATGTACTTATGATTATTTATAGTAAAAATATTGGAGGGCATTTAAAAAAAATCTGACAAAATTCTAATCTATAAATTCTAATAAATAAATAATAAATGGGCCCGACCTCGCTTCTATTATTTTCAAAACGAAAATTGAAAAATCTTGAATGCTTTGGAATCCTTTCACTGCAATAAAAAAAATATTCAAACTATCGATTAAACATTTTTATAACTGTCAGGACTTCGGGAAATTTTTTTAGCTCTATTTAAATCCATTTTTTTCCTATCAAATACGTTTTAAAAAATTAACGATTTTAAAAAAATAGGAGACATAACATGCCTACTATCAAAAATGACCTAAAACTCTATTCCGAATGCACGATTTTTGTGATTACCCACAGAGCTTTTAATTCGCCTTCGATATGTTCGCCTGATTATTCGCATGAATAATCAGGCGGATTAAAATAAAAATTTTCTTAAAAAATTAATTGAAAAAAAAAGCTTTAAAAAAATCTGAAAAAATTCTCCGAAGTCTTGGATACATAGAAATGTTCAAACACCAGTCTGCAATGAAAGGATTCTTACACAACTGACTTTTTTCAATTTTCGTTTTGAAAACATTTGGAAAAAATAGAAGCAATGTTCGGCCCACTTTGGGCGTAGGCTTAAGAATATTGATATCTGATTCGGGATTTATGAGAATTTCGTTGGATTTTTAGACAATTGTCGTCAATATTTTCGTTACAAATATAATCATGACCACCAAAATAAAAAATTGAAATATCCAATAAGAGGTCGAGGGTCAGACCCAGGTCGAGTTGGTACGGAATACCCTATATGAATTAATTATTAATTGAACAGAATTCATAAGTCATTGGAAGTTTTTAATTGATGAATGTATCATATGGGACTAGGGGTTCATAAATGCGGGCAACGATCCGCTACTATTATATTACCCATGTACGTTATAAAATATTACCGTGAAAACTGCAAAATATCCTGCAACGATTTGATAACATCAATACACCATTAACCTTTTATCGACCGAAACATTGCCACAATTTGACAGTAATTGGCAGCTCAGCCGTTCATGAATTTGACCTTATCCATAAGTCGGTTTATGTAAAAACAAATGCGTAAGAAATGAGGGCAATCGTTATCCGCGGTAATAACGTCAGCCACAGCAATTGAAATATATACAACCGCCAATATAAAAAAGGTCAGTCTATTGATTAATGTCTTATTGTCTATCGATACCAAAGTATTCATGAAGTACAGTCTGTAAATCGAGTCTACATCAAATATATACTTTCTGAGCTCAGATCAGCACTAAAATATTAACCATTCTCTGTTAATTCAGCCACTTTTTTTTTTACCACCTCGGTAAAAAAAAACCTAACTATATCATTTTTTCAGATTTTCTTATCCAATATTTAAGAAAGCGCGGTTTTTTTTCTATGTGAACATTTCTTAGAAGCTTGAAGTTACTAATAAATGGTGTCGCAATATAAAATTTGACGTTTCTTAGATCTCGAGAATATCTACTTTCGGAATAGAAATGTATTCAAAAAGTGCGCCACACATAATCCTGCAACGATTATAACAGTGTGAGGTTGGCTTCATGTCAAAGCCATTGGCGACCAATCAGAATGCTAGAAGAGTGGCTTCAATTACGATATTTCGACTTTCGATATGCTACGTCTATTTGAAGCGAAGACGTCTCTAATGGTCGATATCTTTAAGTAATTTAAATTTAGTTGACTAATCGCATTCGGTGCAATCACTATCGCTGCGTCTAGGAAGATTATAAGACGATTCGGATGCCGACATCGGGAATAATAAAAAAAACGTTTTTTCGCGCCGCACTCAACAAAATGCAATCAAGGAACTAACATAAACCGGTGAAGCCATAGAGGACGTGTCCGCCTCTATCGTTTGCTTATGCACAGCGAGGCGTCGACTGCAACACTAAATGCGTTGGAGCGCACACGTGAGCACGAAAGAGACGCATTCCCAGAATTAGGAAGTACTGAGAACCGTACAATGTCATCTACCGCTATGTTTACGAACATTTAATTGGGTTCACATAATTGAATCCATACATATGTAATATTCGTTATTCATATACAGAAATTAAAAAAATTTATTTTGCTAAAAAGTAGCATTACCTTTAATAAAATAAATATATTATTCATACATTTATCGGAAAATTTGAATTAATTCGCACTTAAATGTCCCATATTAATATGTATTCATTTTTTAATGACAGACCACAAAATTTCACACATTTCGTTATTCATATACAGAAATTTAAAAAATGTATTCTGCTAAAAAGTAGCATTACTTTCAGTAAAATAAATATATTATTCATATATTTATCGGAAAATTTGAATTAATTCGCGCTTAAATGTCACATATTAATATGTATTCATTTTTTAATGACACATATTACAAAATTCCACACTTGTGTGTATGATAAAACTGTCCCAAGAGAGAGAAAGAGAGAGACGTTTAAATGAAAAATTATGAAATTCAAATATCTCATCAGATGATTATTTTATCGTATTAGAATTTAGTGACGTTCTCACAATAACGAAGCCAGATTTTTTAAAAATAATAGAAAAATATTTGTGGTTAAATTTCAGTGGAGTCGCTCATATACAAGGGAGTAATGAAATAGTACAAAAGTGAGTAGGTGACGCAGAAAAAAATTGACGTAGCTATTTACAGTCGTACTCTGTGGCATATAAACATTATTTCGAGCATCCTTTATTGGATCGGGCTCTCGATTATATCGAGTATTCGATTATACATCAGGCAGTCTATTAAATAAAGTACCCGATCATGTCGGCTAATGAAAAAATCTCATCGAACACAAAGTACCCGCACATTTCTAAAATATACGAAATAAATTCGAGCTATCTTCAGAATATGGCTAGAATTTATTTTTGACACATAAACGGGCATACGTTTACAACTATTCTTATGTCAGCTTTTTTTATCGCGTTTTTTGAATTCTATGGCGTCATATGCAACAGATTATGTTATTTATGAAAATTCAGCGCTGATGCAAATTCGAAGGCTATATTTCATCTGTAGCTTCCTTTATGGATTCATGAAGCATCAATTATGAAGTAAAATACACAGACGAGACGACTTGGAATCATAGATGCACAGTCAGACACCAGATGAGCACTGAAGTGAGGACTTCGCTTAATTTAACTGACGTGCATATTCTACTGTTCATGTAATTTATGAAAGTTCGCTTATGATGCACCCTTGCGTCACTGACTATTTTCTATCTGTAACTTTTTGATGTATCCATGTTACACTGACGAGACGCTTTCGATCGCCGACGCATTTACAGAACTCAAGGTGAATGACCCAATTATTGAACGTTACATAAACTCAGAAAAAATTCAGTTGCATCAACAAAATTTTGTTTGCTTCAACAAAATCGAGAGACCCGTTCAAATAAAATTATGTACCACAATCAAAATATTTTGTTGTTCGTACAAAATGGAATACAATACTTGCAATATGATATTGAGTTGGTTAAATCAAATTCAGCTTATAATAATCATATTTTGTCAATTTTACATACATATTTATTTTAATACAATAACATTTTGTTGCTTCAATTTCCTGGTTTTTGAGATAAATCAAGATCGTGTTTTTCAAATAAATATATTTTTGAAAAATGTAATAATGCGTTTTTGAAACAAAAAAAAATGATGACCGGTCTACCGATTTCGCTGAAATTCGATACCAAACATTATTTAACGTGTGTTTATTTATGAAGAACTATTTAGCTAAATTGGCGAACTTTTACGAAAGTTAGAGCGATCACGACTTTGTTTTGAAAAATTATAAATTTTGTAAAATCTGTATACATTGATACATTCAATTAAAAATCATGTCAATCACAGAGGAGTCAATACTCAAGTTGCGTGCCAAATTTTAGCTCGATCCATTGTGCCGTTCGTGAGTTATGGACAATTGAATTTTCGGTGTCTGGAACACACACACCCACACATGCATATACACACATACAGACATATTTTCTAGACCATTTTTCTCGAAGTTTTAGGTGATTCTTGGTGAGACTTGAACGAGTAATCACGGATTACTTCTCTCGTGAACCGCTGGATTATTTACGCGGAATTGCATTTAACTTGAGTCTGTAAGGAATGAAAATAATCGATCTGTTGTAATTGTGGTTATTATTACATTTCGTTCGCTATTCTTTCAATTGTGTTCGGAATTTGTTTATTAGTGTGGTTCAATTTACCGGAGCAACGCGAGCCGTACATTCGCTGAAAATATCGCTGTCATTTTATTTTGATTGTTATTTATTAAAGGATTAATCAATTTTTCATATTGATATTTTCGAATTTTCTTGCCGCTAATTTGGAGTGTTTTTTGTGTCTATTATTCAATTTTGTATTTATGTTTTCGAGAATTGCTTTTATAATTCTTAAATGGCCGTCATACATTGTCACCACGATATAAATCTAATCCTTTATTCATCAATGCTTTTTCTGTTCTCACAAACCCACCTGATCACCAACGGGAAAGGAGGCGCAGGGGGCGAAGTCCCCTTGATAAGCCGCAATAGACCGCTATATCAATTTATTTTCGGGATTTCTTTTCAAATTAATGAAAATATAGTTGCATTACTGCTGGATTCTATCGGAATTCTATAGTCGATATTTTAATTATGTGGCGTTTAAAATTTTCAGGACTGTGATTTCTCGGTATTTTAATCATTCGGTATTTTGACGGTCGGTAAAACAATAGGGACCCCTTCCATATATCCAATTATGTAGTAGATTAGAGATTGTCAAAGAATGCTTCCTATGAGGAATCAAAACATCTGCAATAAATTGGCACCAAGATGATGAAAAACAATTTTATTATTTATTTTGAGGTTACAGTGTGCACATTTTCAGTTTTTGTTGATCACACAAGTGTGATAAGATCCTCGTGTAATTATCATACATTATTTTATTATATTTAGGACTATGTCCTCACACAGTCTTTCTGCTATGTCAGGACTTTCTTAATCGCTCGTTTCCGGCTCTGCAGTTTTCCATAGTTCGGTATTCTGCGTATTTAGGAATGAATAGGCATTATTGAATCATATTAAATAAACGTATCTCCATTATTACAAAAGAACGCCCATTATTATCAAAAAGATACACAATTAAAGTCGTCCCTCACTTAACCGTAGTCAAGTTCAGCTGACGTACATATTCCGCCGTCAACGTGATTTATGGAAGTTCACCTACGATGCAGCTCGTCTCCGGGGCTCTATATCATCCGTGCGCCTCTTGATGGATCCATAAGACATCAATAACGGAGTGAAGCATTTTTCCACATGTGGCTCCGTGCACAGAAACGAATGCGCCCCGATCGTGAGTGCACTCAATTGCCTTGTGTGCTAAAGCGAGGCAACCGGGAGTCTGGACGTAGCGTCGATAAGGAGCGATCATAGAGAGGCGACGAAGACAGTGACAGAGCGAGCGACTTGGAGGCCAACCTCGTAGTACTCGGCCAACGCTACGGAATATTTGCAGTCTAACGTCCGATCTCTTGGCAAGACTGGTCCGAGAGACGCAACCACCAACGGACACACGACGACGCGAGGTCGAGAACCTCACCGGTAGAGGGATCGAACGTGCGTTCAACTACACAACGCTGCCAACCTTTCTGTGGCTACTATATCCACTACTGTGTGTTCCATGTACCGTTCTACCTCGAAGAGAATTATTTCTCCGGTCCTCGGTAACCAATACGACCTTATCGACTATCGCACTTGCCTGATAATTGATCGAAACTCCCGGTGTTAAACAAACCCGTTAATTGATGCATATGAAGATTTACACGAGACTTACGGGGATTTTCAACATATGTATCGATATATACACATATCTTTGTATATATAGAGATATACTTACGGTATAGGAACTTGTGTACATAAGATAGGCTTTGGTAAAGATGAGCATAGAGCTATATAGAGTTTAGAGTCGAGGTGACGTCGTGGGATGAGGTATATTAGAAGATGCCTAGGTTTTCGATACTCGCACACTATTGCTACACCTGACATGCTATACCTGTTCTCAGTGGTGACAGGCCGGAATACTAGTATATATATATATATATATATTATATATGTAGTAAGCCAAGGTATATGGCTCGTCTCGCTAGTCGTTATCTCGAGCGTCTCACGTATGCGTATACGTGTAGTTCATCTTCAGGTGGTGGCGCTTCTCTCCTTTACCCCCTCTCCACTTGCCTTCCCTTGACGGCGTCTCTCTTGCGTATGGAAAGGATACGTTATCGCTTGCGGTACACGTGCACTTTACAGGTACAATATAGCCCGTGGTGACATGAGCTTGCGATACAGTATAAAGCGTTCATGCCATGGTATTCGAGACTCTATATACAGGGTGGTGAAAGCGAAACTTTTCATCAATGATATTATGAATATTCGCTGCGGCGCCAGCAAATTCGCGATTTAAGCGGCATTTAAGTTGACGTTATTGAGGAACTGTATATCAAGCGAACTGTTGGATTTGAGCTTTTAATCAATGTCAGAGTGTAGGTATTCAGTATAGTAGCAACAACGTGCTCGCACTCTTTTCCTTTTACTTGGCTCTTCTTATGGCTAAACATTGCATGTTTATACCATTCGTCATTTTATGTGCTCGAACTCTTTTCCTTTTACTTGGCTCTTCTTATGGCTAAACATTGCATGTTTATACCATTCGTCATTTTATGTGACTCCATTTTTGCTTCAGTGTTTCGATGTAATTGAGTTGCGATGTGCCATGTCTTTTTTTACGAAGAAAAATGAAAGAAAGAGGAGAAAATATATTTTTGGGAGATGAATATATGTTATTTTACGTCTGCAAAGAAATAGCAATTCAAAAAGCGCGCCACGCGTGATACTGCAGAGATTGTAAGAGTCTGAAGTCGGTTTTGTCAAAGCCGTCGGCGACCAATCAGAATGCTGGAAAGGTGATTTCGGTCTTCGATATTTCGACTCACGATGGAGCATTTAAGGGGGAATTAAGGAAACAGTTTTTTTTGCAAATTATCTTCCTTTTATCTTGGTAATGAAGTTCTGAAATAATTTGGCAAGCAGTGTGATATCGGAATACATGGTATTTTTTTATTACTTTGGAGAAACGTAATTGCAGCAGTAGACATTTTCAAATTGTTCAAGTTTAGAACGTGATATTTCCTACATTTTTGTTCGGAACAGTTTTAGATGTTTCTCATTTTTTTATTAAATATTTTCATAGGACTCCGGTCGATGGCCCTTCGCTCACGCATATACAAAAAAAACACAAAAGTACACACCCACACACACACACACACACAAATAAATAAATGTAAAGCGTGAAGCAATAATAACATTACTACTACTATTTTGATATTAAACCAAACGTGGAATCTGATTAGAAATCCATTCTATAGTTGAACGTAATGAATGAAAATCCCATTTACCCAAAAAAATGATAAAGGTTAATTGAAAGGAACCGTTTTTCAAAATAGACATTTTGACCCGAGCTTGCGACACAATATAAAGCATTCATGCCATGGTATTCGAGACTCTATATACAGGGTGGTGAAAGCGAAACTTTTCATCAATGGGATTTGCCGCAGTCTCACTAAATTCGCGATTTGAGTGGCATTTAACTCGACATTATTGAGGAACTATATATTGAGCGAACTCCTGGATTTGAGCTTTTAATCAATAACGGAGCTTATTTGGCACTATAGCTAATTATGAATAGCTGATTGGCAAAATATCTTTTTTTTTATCATGGTACTAAAATTCTAAAATAATATGGCAAGCAGTGGGATAGCGGAATACATTGTACTTTTTTATTTATTTGGAGAAAAATTATTCCAACGATATAAATATTAAAATGAAATAGTTTAAAACGTAATATTTTCCACATTTTTATTCGGATAAGTTTTAAAAATGTTGAATGAATAGATTATTTGAGAATTACTGTTTTACTTTTGGCCCAAGAATGTTTAAAGATTTGACCAAGTGCGAAATTTTATCAAGAATGCATTTCACTTTTCAATTGAATGAAAGCAAATCACATTCACCCGTAAAAATTTCAAAGAGTAATTGATAAAATCCGCTTTTCAAAATAGACCCAGTGACATGAGCTTGCGATACTGTATAAAGCGTTCACGCTATGGTATTCGAGACTCTATGTACGCAGCAGTGAAAGCGAAACTTTTTATCAATGGGATTATGACTATTCGCTGCGGCAGCACCTAATTCGCGATACAAGTAGCATTCAACTTGACGTTATTGGAAAACTATATATCTAACGTACGGTGCCATTGAAGCTTTTATTTAATAACGTCATATAATTGGTATTTTAGAGTAATGGCTTTGTTGCAAAATATCTCTTTTTATTTTGGTACTAAAGTTCTGAAATAATTTAACAAGCAGTGGGATACAAAAATATATTGCACATTTCAATTTTTTTGTATGACAATAATTTCAACATTAGAAATTTTTAAATTTAATAGTTTAAAATGCCATATTTCCTACATTTTTATTCGGAAAAGTTTTTGATATACTTAATTAATAGATCATTTGAAAATGTCGATCGTAATTTTGACACAAAAATATTTACAGATTTAACCAAATGCGGAATTTTATGAGGAATGACATTCTGTTTTTTAATTTAATGACAGAAAATCAAATTACAATGGTTAATTGAAACAAAAAACCGCATTACGTAATAGATGTGACATGTGAGCTAGCAACACGGTATGAACCGTTCATACCATGGAATTCGAGACTCCATATACGGAGTAGTAGAAGCAAAACGTTCCATTAATGGATTATGTATATTCGCTAGAGTACCAAATTCGCGATGTAAATGGCATTCGACTTGATGATATTGGAGAAACATATACCAAGCGAATGGCTGAACCTAAGCTTTTAATTAAAATTTAGAATTCTCTGTACATTACAGGAAAAGCGGTTATTCCAAATATCTTATTTAATTTAGGTTGGAAAATTGTAGAAAAATTTGGCAAACATTTGAATTGCATTGGAAATTTATTGTATTTTTCAATCGAATTATGAAAACATTGTTTCAACTATTAACGTTCAAAGTTTTTATAGTCAAGATTTTTCAAATCTTTTTATTCAAAATGATTGTCAACATTTCTTGAAAACATCAAATAGACAAATCGTCGAATAATGTGAATGACTGAGAAATGCATTGAAAAAAAAATGCAATTGCCCTTAAGAGCCATTTATTTCACATTACTATTTCAGGAAAATTTCAAACATAAAAAAAAAGTTTAAACAAAGTCGCGAGAAGCGTTAAAACGTTGAGACTTACGAACTTTTCCTACTAATGGAGATCTTGTAAGCGTAGCAATGAAAAATCAGAAAAAAGCTGCGAAGTAGAACTTTGCAAATTGCTTCCTCATTATTTTTGATTTTTTTGGAGAGCTAACTCTATGAAAAGTATGTTAATGAATTTTCGATTCCTGATGGAGGAAGCTTTGTAAAAAAAAGGAACAAAAAATGATAAGGAAGAAATTTGCAGAATTCTACTTTGCAGCTTTTTTTTATGAAAGTTAAATTTTGTTTAAATGTGAACCACTTAACAAATTATGATGAAAATGTGTGCCTATCATTGTTGAATAGTACTGACTTCATGTATAAAATCTGAGCTTGCTATCTTATGTTTTACTAAAGTTAATGCAATGACATCATTTCTCTAGAAGTTACAATTCAGAAAAATTCGTATCCCATTGCAGATTATGGGGAAACTATGTATTTAATCATCGCTATATAATACCGATTTTTTGTACGAAATTTGAGCTCGTTGTCTCATGTTTTGATAAACTGGTGGCAATGACGTTTATTTTTCGAATATTTCAAAACTATAAAAACGGAACCGCGATTCCGAATTATAGTGGAAGCTCTCACAGTTTACTTAATACGGAGATATGTAAAATACGTGAAGGGCCAATCACGTTCATGAAGCAGCACTTCCCCCCCTCGCCAGCTCCAATGCGAACACTCGAATCATTCCCACCACTTGCCTGTGTAAAATAACTAGAGGTAAAATGTGAGAGCTTCGACTGTACACAAAGCTATGTAATCGAAATTTCTATATATATTTCGTTTTATGTTTTTGCGTGCCAAATTGAGCTCAATCAGTCAAACGGTTCTTGAGTTATAGAAAGGTAATGAAAATTTCGAAGCCCTGCGCATACACATTACGCACATACATACGAACATTTTTTCTCAACCACTTTTCTCGATGTTTTGAACTAATTCTGAATGTTCTGACATATAACCTCAATGAAAAGCTATGAGAAAGAAAAAATGATATGAGCCATTTGCGTTTCCTTTGACTTTGACACAAAGTGCTTATCTATTTTAAATTTTGACCCAACAGACATCGTATAGTTTTGTGCGCATCTCGAATGGGAATATAAGTTCGATCCTAATATAAGTACAACTCGAGTCAAAGATAAGCATGGAAGGAAAGGTGTGCGCAGGATAAAAAAAAAAGATTATAAATCCGGAAGCAGAAATTCTTGAGTCATCAAAAGCCATTTTGCGTTTCCTTTGACTTTGACGCAAAGTCCTAAGCCGTCTTGAATTTTGAGCTAACAGACAGCGTATAGTAGTACTGTGAGCATGTCGAATGGGAATATAAGTGAGATTCTAAGATGTGTATAGCTCGAGTCAAAGATAAGCATGGAAAGGAAAAAGTGCAGGATACAGTACGGCGCGCGTTGAGTTTTTTCGTAAACGCAGCTTCTCTAAATCGTCTAGGCCGGATGCACATTCGTCTACAGAAAATACACGCGCTTCGTGCTTGCTAACCCTCCGACGACTTTCTTACAGATTCGAGGGGAAAGCGAGAAAGGCGCGAGGAAAGGGCGTCTAAAATTACAACTGGGCTCGACACAGTGTCTTGCCCCAACCTTTTCTGCCTCTATCTCCATTTTCACGCATTTTCTGTCCTCGTCGCAAAGTGTGGTATCTGAAAATAGTATACTGCGTGCCACCCTCACACACGGTTCTTCCTCGAGTATCAAGGCTTCTTCTATATCCCTTGCTGCACTAACTCTCTCGTTCCCTCTATCTCGAGCATCCCGTCTGTCTGTCTGTCTCTACAGGGTGTCTCAAAAATAGCCCATCACAAGAATTTAAGGAATAGAAAGCTTTCCTTGTAATTTAGCTTCACACAATTTTAGGTTAAAAATGCAAGAACCTGGGATTAGTAATCTATTTCTTTCTATCTCGTGTCTCAATTAACGGAAACTGCCCGTTTGCTATTTTCAGATAATGATAATATAGTTTCCAATGACATATTTCGATCGGCTCCATTTCCGAGTCAATTCGGTTTTGCAATTCGACTCAATGGAATTTTCTCTGCACTTCGAGAGGAAGGATTTCGTTGACGCCATGGAAATGATTGGGTTCATTTTCTTTTCATTAATTACAACGGAATTTTTCTTTCATTCCAATGAAACAGTGCGCATAAATTTCAAAGAGAACATTTTGTTGCTTGTAAAGAAACATTCACTTAGTGAGCGTATAATAAAGCTAGTTTCATTGTTTTAAATAATAGTTTCCATTGGTTACAAAAATGTCCGCTTGATTAATTAAAAAGATATACTTCATGGCAGCAATTGCTGGGAATTTCATCGTCCAACCCTGCTTAAAATGTTCGATTGAAAACGATATAAAACAAAGCATTTCGGTACCCAAAACACGATAGCTATCGTGTTTTTGGTACCGAAATGCTTTGTTTTATATCGTTTTCAATCGAAAATTTTAAGCAGGGAATTTAAATAACTGTGGGATTGTCTGTCTCGCACCTAACCTCACTTTTTTGTTTTCCGGTTCTCCCGAACAAACGGCATCGAGTTTCGAGAAGGCCGTAATTTAGCCCATTTCTGCCGTACGTGAGCACGTTCTCTCCAAATTTGAGCTTTATCTGCCGAGTAGTTTAGGAAAAAATTGATCTCAAAATTCTGAGCTGTGTAGACTCTTTAGTGGAATCAATGAAAAGAATAGAGACGATTTCTTCGATTAAATGCCACTACTTTACGTTGAGTTTGAGATCATTCAATGAAAAGATGGTATTGAAACTGAAGTATTTCTTTTCGTTGGCGAAAATCGACGTGAATCAATGAAATCTTTTCTGTCGGTGCGCTGTGAGAGTTTGAAGTTGTAATGGATTTTATAATTATGTGCATGAATTTAGAACCATTTCCAAGCTTTCTGAATAATTGTAAGGTCTATTTTTTATTCAATATCACGAAAGATGTTCAGAGAATATTGAGGAAAATGGTTTTCCATCTATTTTATGGCTCAGCTTAATGTTCCTGATTCCCCAAAATAATATTTCTGTGCTCTTTAGTATTTTTCTTCAGTGTCTCGGCAATTATTTAAAAGTATAAATATTTTTATTTAAAAACTCCATATAAATATCGTAAAATATTAATTATTGAGTTGAAATTTAAACAATAATGCATTTTTATTCGGTTAATATAGAACGTTTTCGACCCTATCTTGCTTCAATAATTTTCTAACAATTTTTGTGAACAACTATAATTAGTTCTGGCCAAATATTTTCGTAGCTTTTCCGGCATTTTCATTTGAATTCCGCTGGTATCTGCTGAACGTCTCGAGCATCCATGAAAAAGCAAGTGCATAATTCGTCAGAAAATTCTATCGTATTTCCGTTCTTTCGATAAAGAATGTTGTGTTTGTGTAATTCTGATGTTCCCTTTCGTTTTCATGCAACCCATTTTATCTGCAAAATCACTTTTCTTGTATGAGAGTAAGTAGAACATACTGGAAAAAATATAAATTCCTCGCGAATATATTTTCTAACTATTTTGCGAGAAAATCCTTTGATTTCATTCTTTTGACTGACTCACCTGAAAATAGTCGTAAAATATATAAGTAAAAAAACCTCAAAGATCAAAATACAAAAAAAAATCGAAAGGTTTATAAGTTTTACATAAAAGTCTTCCAAGAAAATCAGAACTTTTTAGTGTAATTAAGAATTTTTAAATGGTGAAAGTCTTAGCCTTCCATAAAACCATGCAAATCTCATTTGGAAAAGTCAGGATTCATTGATTTTTTGTAGTAAACAAGTTTTAAAAATATAAGGAAATCAGTAGACAAAAACAGGGATTCTCATACATGCAAAGTTTAATTATTGTAATTATATCACAAGCAGAAAATTCAAAAGGTTTCCAAAGAATTTTGGAGAATAATTATGAATTTTAAGAGCAGCTCGTTTAGAACCATTTTAGCAGCAAGTGACTGCTTAAACAGTTTTTATACAGCTATTTGCTCTGGTAACGTAAAATCAGCCACGTTGAATGATTTTGAGGACACCCTAAATAAAGGATTGAAGATAGAATTCTCTCTCCGTCGAATGCTTGCTCGACGCGACAACCAACCCCAGAATAACCTAACTGCAATTCCGAATGCTGCGGTCCTAAAGAGCAAGACAAAGCTAAAAGCCACCAAGTAGATTCAATGATTTGGATATTAGTTTTTAAATTTGTCATCTCCAATTTCTTATTTTACCATCAGGATATTTTTATTCGTGGGATACGTCGATATAAGTGATTTAGAAAATTATCCCACTCAATGTTCCGCGATCATCGATCATCGATAACGATTTTCAAATTCGAACAAATTAAACATTCAACTCTGTGAAATATCTGGGCGGTTAACTTGTACAGTATCCTTTGATAAAGAGAGTGAATTATCGCTCGGTAGAGTTGGTAAAGAATTACCAACGTTTTTTTTTCTCAAAAATAAAAAGTTATGTAAATACGCTAATTGTGAAATTATGGCTAAGATATTGGATAATATTGATTTTGACCGGAATCAACAAAAGGCTTCAAAATTGTATGTCTTTTATTTTCCAGAAAAAAAAACTACAATCTATTCCCCATGGGAAAAAATTACATCCAAGATAAACTGAAAAATATATCTCAAATACATGACATGTATCTTGTCCGACAAATACTATAACTGAGATATGTTTGGGATAAATACGGAATATATGCCAGTGAAAAATCTATCTAAAAAAAATGAAAAATATATTTTCGTTATATTATCGTCCGAAAAGTTCTATATGTCAGTTATATTTTTGTATATATTTCACTATCAAAACACCTAAAAATGTCTTGATGAAATCTGGCATACGATCGGAGACTGTATAATCTAATGTTCGTAATGGATTGAATCTGACTTCGTAAAGGGACCGCAAGAGGAATGAATTTTTTATTTATCCATTAAAATGAGAGGTGATTCAGAGTCGATAATTTGCGAATTTATCGAACTGTTAAAGTGTCATTTCCTGCATATATCTAGTTATGAATGAGTCGGTTTGAGAATAAGTTTATCCTGGATTGATAATGCGATCTTATTTTATCCGTCGGAGAGTGCAGTCTTGCTTGATCATAGTAATTCTGGATGCAGTGGAAATTGGATTCACTGTAACTAATTATTTAATGAGTTTTAAACCAAAAAAAATTCATTCACACATTTAAAATCACCAGCAATAACGCGCTTGTACACTTTTCCTTTCATTTTTCCCTTCTTATGGCTCAACATGATCTTTGGATATTTATACTATTCATTATTTTACGCGACTCCATTTCTGCTTCAGTGTTTCGATATAATCGACTTTTGATGTGCCTTTTTTTCCAGGAAGAAAAATACAAGAAAGAAAAGCAAATCCATTTTTGAAAAAAAGATGTATTCTATTCCACACCTGTGGAAAAAACAGCAATTCAAAAAGCGCGCCAATCGTAGTCCTGTAGCGATTTTGATGGCCTGAAGTTATCTTCGTGTCAAAGCTAACGACCAATCAGAATGCCAGAAAGGCTTCAGTCCTCGGTATTTCGACTTTCGACGTCGCATATCCTTTCTAACAGAGGATAGCTTTGGCATAAAGACCTGAAATAAAAATTCCTCAAGCCCGAATGCCCTCATTGACAAAAAAAAAACAGGCCCTCGAATACTAGCATCCATTAATCAATTAGGTCTGAAAGGAAAGTGGAAAATTTTACTTTTTTTTTATTCACAAAGCGGATCATTTACAGAATTTTTCTAATGACTTTTTTTATGTGACTTCCCTTGAAAACTTCCTCCATTGACGCGATTAATCCTACAGTGAATTACAGCACGGAAATAGGAGAAAAATTTGTGAACGCTGGGATTCGTTGGTCGTACCGTAAAAAGTTTTAAGCGAGAGTCGCCCTCGTGGACTCTTTCCTCGTGAGCTCGTGTGTCCTACACAAGAGTATATACTTAGCGCGGGAGTCTCTAATACAGTGGACAAACGAGAGCGCATCCCCAGCAAAGGGCGATTGCACTTTACGTAGAGTTTCGAGAGACGCCTTAACAACGGCCAAAATACCAGCGGCACTATACTACATGGCCGCGTGAGCGTGAACATTCAGTGCTCCAGATTTCTCTCGAAGCGTCGGTTTGTACGTGCTCAAAGCTAAGCGGGAGCTGAGGAAACTGGACGTGGTTTCGGTCAGGGACGTAGAGGAGAAGGAAGAGGGTTGGCACTGTGTTCGAGTAAAGCCGGAGACACACCGGGTGAGGGGTTAATGGACGTACTTCCGGTAGACGACGACGACAGAGCAGAACACTCTGCTGCTATACTGCAAGGATTCGTCGGTGCTGGCACATAGCAAGCTTTTCTACTCACTCCTTACCTCCTCTCAAAAGTAACCTATATGTATTAAGCATACAAAGTATTTGCTTGGTATGAGTCATCCTGGAATATGCATTGCTACGTGCATATCTCTCGCATATATGTATATGTATATATATTTATATATATATATGAATGAAATATATATGAAATGTATTATAATACATACCGGGTCAAAAGTATGTCTCTGACAAATGGTCCGGAAAGCTATAACGGGTCCACCGACTTTATAGTTCCCGAAATTAAGGAGCTCAGTCCACCGTTCGTGAATAAATAATGTGTCTGAAATAAAATATCAGCCCGGTGAATTATATACGCGACATAAGTATATTATGAGTTGAGGATGCTACTCATCTGTCGAATTATTTTTAATTGGTACGTAATAAGCCAACGAATTCGCATTATTATGACAGAGTGGAAGATATTTAGATATTATTGAGAAATTCACTGTCCAGTATAACGTAGCAACGAAAATTGTTTTCAATAATTGTCAGAGAGTTATTGAAGACACTAAGTAATGAAATGCGGACGTGTATAGTGTAACTGTGGACAGTTTTGCTTGGACAGAGTTTTGGTATCTGTAATTTTTAAGTCGTGACCATTTATCGCCTTTGAATATAAAGTTTATAGGAAAATATGTTTTTTATATAGTGAATATACTTTTGTCAAAAAAATATATATTATTTTGTATGCTTCCAATATACTTCAAATATATTTTGAAGTTTATTTTTATCACTTTAGGGAAGTGTAGTGTGCATCGGGCCCCTTAAACACAAAGAGTCGATAGATAGCTGCAAATAGATCAACTACTGATAAACTAAAAGTAAAACTTCACTCGGTTTTAAAGTACGTCCGCCCCTCGACCAAATTTGCCAATTTCCGTCAAGGGTCAATACACTTTAATCCTTATGGATGACCAGCCTACGGTGTTTGCATTTTTAATATTTCGGTCTCAATCATAAAAATAAATGTAGTCTTGACGTCTTTTGATCCAGGTTCGATTCCCATCCACAGTAAAAAAAAAACATTCAATTTCTCGGCGATTATTGTGTACCAATTAACTATATAACTCCGAATGTTCAATTGGAAGTCCTAGAAAAGCCGAATTCAATTAGCGCATTTGATTACTTCGTAATTATTGATTTTTCATATTTACTTTTCATATATAATGGGAATGTCGAAAAAGTTGCTTGCGATTGAACTCCTTTTCCTTGTGAACATGTACATGAAGTACATTTCAAGATATATATATATGGGGAATTCCACATCAAATCAGCAGACCATGACCCTCACCCTCATCGATTTTGTTCTTTTTTTAATATGATGTTATTACCGACCGATAAAGGCCTCGAAATTTTTTTCATTTTTTTTTACCTCCAGTAACATTTTTTAACCCTCGAAAAAATCCATTTCAAAAACGCCGCTTTTTTAATCTGAAAAAAAATTTACATTGATTCTATCATTTAAAATATGATTTTTGAGTGCCATGCGATAATGTGATCTCAATATTTACTATTGTTTCCACATTTTTTTCCAGATATTTTTCGAAAAAACAAACGCTCTTAAATCCGACATTTGAAAATCGGTAAAAAATCGTTAACGCATCGGTTACTTAGAAAAATACTATAAAGAATAATAAATAAATCTTGGTCACTTAAAGTAAAGTATCCTCTGAGAAAGAAAGTGAAATATCACTCGGTAGAATCGGTAAAGAATTACAGATTATGCTTGCGAAAAACCGAACGAAAATGTATCCCATTGAAACAAAAAGTCAATCAATCAATCTTTATGCAAATCCGTCAATATTAATCTCTCTCTGAGTTAACTATAAATAGTTCAATACAGATCATCCTTCACTATTGTTATTTAAAGCATTAAACTTTAAAGAATCGATTACGAAGATTTTGAACTGATTTGACTACGAGAGTCGTTACCGATCCGCCTTAATAAAGCAGACACTTTTTTTGTTATTCGTGGTCCATTTTTATTGAGGTAGTAATCTGATCACGTGCACGTTTTTTTGCGTCTTTATTTAAACAAAAATTTAATTCAAATCAATGTTACAAGCATTAATGTATTGCTAAAACAGTTTTTTTAAATTAAGAATAATTAAATTTTCTCGTGGATAAAAAAGATAATTAGTGAACATATTTTCGAAAAAAATGAAGGCTCTTTAATGTGCTATTTAAAAATCCGTAAAAAGATCGTTAACGCGCCGGTTACTTAAAAAAATACTCTAAAGAATAATGAATAAATTTTGGCCACTTGAAGTAAAGGGATGGCCGACTTAATGTGTTTACTCTCATGCTGTATTAAGCGATATTTCTCTCGTGGTACTTACACGTAAGCCCTTTGTGCCGTTTGATCTCCCGCAATGCGCATTCAACCTCAAATCCCGGGTCTCGATGTATATGGGATGTTCAGCGCACTCCTGCCGTGTAACTGACAACTAACCTGCGTTCCTTAAGTATCTATGCGAAATTCGTCTACACAGCCACACGACATTGCCGAAGGCTCTCGTTCTTCGACGACAGCTACTATCAACGTGCTGGGAAACGGCTTTAACTGAGACGACACCTTCACAAGCAAGAGAGAGAGAGAGAGAGAGATACAACTAATAGCGTATATACTCCGGGGACCGAGAAAGTAATACTGTGAATTATAGTTCAGCTCGCCTTAACTTCTGTAGCAGGAATTCTCTGTCGTTTGTGATAAGTTGACGGATTATCGTAACAGCAATGGCCGTCACGAAACTTAGAAAGCTTTTGCAGCCATAATCTCTATTTCTTAGCTGATGTGCCAAGACGATGAGGCTGGATTAATCCAAAATTGTTAGAGAAATTCCCAAGATTTTGCCTTAATTCCATTCGACCATTCCATTTAACCATACACCGAGAGAAAAGGTTTCAATGATTCACAGCAATCTTCGCTCATGGAAAGAAATTATCGAGTTTCGATATTATCGTTTCAGTGGATAATCTCAAACTCAACAAAAAGTAGTGATATTTATTCTTTTTTAAATCGTCTCCGTTAGTTTCATTGATTTCTCTAAAGGGGCAGCCCTACACACCTCAGAATTTTGAGACCCATTTTTTCCTAAACTACTCGGCAGATAAAGCTCAAAGTTGAAGAGAACTTGCTTAAGTACGGCAGAAATGGACTAAAGTACGGACTCCTCAAAACTCAAAGCCGTTTGTTCGGGAGAATCGGAAAAGAAAAAAAAAGTGAGGTTAGGTGCGCGAGAGACAGCCCGGTAAGGTGAACGACTCAATTACTGACCGCGGGCCAATTAGTGTCCTCTCTTCATATTATTTACGATAAAAAATTCTCTTGACGTCCGATACGCATGAAACTTTTTGTTTATATTCTTTGATTTTCGCATCAAGCGATATGAGAAGCGCCGAAAATTAATTTTCGATAATCGTCGATTTGAAAAAAAGTTATTGCAGTCTCGACAAAAGTGAACCATCGCCAGCCATTTTCTTGACTCTGTCAGTAAGAACTTATATGTAAGTAAGAAAAAATGAGAACAGTGGTTCTCACGCGAGACCTTATGGCGGACGTCAATACGTATGGTGGACGTCAATACGTATGGTGGACGTCAATACGTATGGTGGACGTCAATACGTATGGTGGACGTCAATACGTATGGTGGACGTCAATACGGACTCGCGTGAGAACCACTGCCTGCTCGGAGTTCTACCTTACCGACACGCGATATTATCTTTGATTAATATCGAAAGAGATAATGTGTAGTAACGAATTGTGTTGGGAAAGTTTTTGTTGAATCGGTTGTGTGGGACTGAAACGTTAGGATCGTGTAGTAAAGAATGTGTTGGATTGAAATGTGTAAGAACGACATGTGGAGAAGAAAGCGTGTGAAGATTAGAAATGTGAAGAAATATTGGCGCGTAGTATCGGCGTTGTGGAGAAACGCATGTGGTGGATCTGCGCTGTGATGAAAAGAAATGTGCGGTAAAGAAGAGCTGCCGGTATTTGTGATTTGTGTCCGCAACTCGATCGAACTGATACATCGATGAGTAAGCTTGTTGTATTATTCTTGTATGAATTACATAAAAAAATTATTGAAATGCATAATTTTTGCGACAGACCCTTTTGGACGAATAGGATTATCCGTAACCTTTAAAATATCTGATAAGACCTTGTAACTTAATCACTAATCGGGTCTAGATGTAAGACGGCATGCGTCAGTGTTTGGGTCTTCGATATAGGATATAAAATAGGCCATACGAGAAAATCGTAGGACACTAATCGGGTATTTTGCATGTTGCCGTATATTTAAATAATACGAACTCAAAATTACAAAATAGTAGATAAGTAACATTCGGTAAATTTAATAAAAACTCTAAACTTCACTGCCATATCTTTCATTTTAATCAATTGACTATTTCTAGTAACCTTTTTGCCTCAACAACATCGTGCTGAGCTTAGAAGGTCACTAGTTGGGTCATTCACCTTAGGTGTTCAACATTGGACGATGAAATTCCCAGCACTTGCTGCCACCAAGTATATCTTTTCAATGAATCAGGGAAACCGTTTCTTTGAACCAATAAGCACTTTTCTTTGAAACAATGAGACTATCGCTTTATTGAATGCTCACTAAGTGAATGTTTACAGGCAATGAAATGGTCTCTTTGAAACTTAAATGGACAATTTCATTGAAACGGAAGAAATGTTACGTTGAAATCGATGAAAACAAAATCAACCCAACCATTTCTTTGGCGCCAATGAAATTTCTAAGTAGTTTTTGATAAAGAAAGGAGTTATTTATTTTTTGTAAATCTTGCATTAAAATCACATAATTTTTTTAAATCGTCAATGATAATAAAGGAAGCAAAGTTAAATTGGTAAATCTTGGCTTTATCATGTTTCACTGTTTTGTGATTTATATGTGATGTGTTTATTGAGTTTAATTATAGAAATACAGATAATTCGTTTTATAGACAATACAAATAATAGAATCGGCCGTACGTTGTTATTTACATGAGGAAATTTACAAATCTGGCATTCCCCTGTTCAACCCTCTAAAATGAATCGCAGAAGCGCTTTTACGCTTGTCCGCAACTCTATTTACTTATCTGCTGACCTATCCTAAAATTAACCTAATGTATTTGTGTAGCGGACGATATATCACTGTCCTTTCTTTAGATTATATCTTCGTGTTCTTTAAACAACCAAATAATATGATATAATATGATATTGCCGTATTTTTTTTATATTAAGCTGTGTTGTTGTTTGGCACTGCATAAGTTTGCTTTTTATCAATGTTTACTTTCGATAAACAATTATGTTTATTAGTCTCGTAAAGTTAAATATTAAGCGGAAAGTTCGTTTAAAAAAATAATAATCAAAATTTACTTTGAGGAAATTTGAGTGCTCGGGAAATAACTATTAAGGTCCGATGTCGTGCATTCCTTATTGTTTCGTAGTTAATTTTGATCTTTCACAAAGCCATTTCGACGAGAAAGTATTTCAAACTTTAGCTGCCGCATAGCTTCCTCATAGAAAGCTCTGTGAAAGACCAACATTAATTATGAAGCAATGTAGTTTGCACCCCTGTTTTTAATATTAAATTATATAACTTTTAATCCTTATTGTTCAACCACGATACACTTGGCAGTGAGCAAACTTGTTTGTAACTCAACTTTCGTGGAAATTGTTAATCCAGTAGCTCAGCTTTATTTGAATGAATCAACGAGGAATGAAGCTAGATTATTCAAAAAATGGTTTGAGGCGACATTTGTACAAAAAATTAAAACCTGTAATACTTTTTCTATAAATAAAAACTAGAAACACTGTAAAAAAAGAAGAAAGTGGGCCCTTTTCACCAAAAATGTAAAATATATATACATAAAAGAGGAAATCGGAACATTGTTGCCGGAAATAAAAAAAGAAAAACTATTGAAAATTACATTTTCGTTATGAAGAATTAACATAATTTAACGAATATTACGTGTGATATTCATTCCGCAGTGAACGTTACTTATCCTACTTAACGTTCTTTAGTAATATATAAAAGGCCACCTTGACATGTAAAAGAAGCTTTGAAAAGTAAAAGCTCACACGTTGCTTCATAATTATTTAGGTCCGTCATTCAAAGAGCTCCCTTCATGACAAAACCAAAATTTATCAAAGGGTTTCCTTATACAGAACTTTACGTCGACATTTAGAAAAAAAGTGGAACAGTAAATTTCAGTATTTACAAAAAATCCATAACAGTGACATTTTAACTAAAAATTACAACATTTTTACCAAGCATTTTAATATTTTAACAAAAAAAAAAGCAAAATTTAAAAAACTGTACCATTTTTTAAAACATCAAATTGCTATTTGTTCGCGAGCGATGATTTTTACAAAATCCAATTAAATAAATACAGACGTATCAAAAGATAATCTCGGTTTTTGTTTTCATTTGTGTGAAATTAGTAGGAAACCCGGAAGAAGGTCACCTTGAAATATGAACGAGAACCTTGCAGAGTAAAAGGTCGCACGTTGCTTCCTGATCGTTCTTCGTCCCTCGTCCGAAGAGTTTCCTTTACGACGCAGCCAAAATTGATCAAAGGACATTCTCGAAGAGAAAAGACTGTGTAGGCGACGGTCTAGGAGAATGAGGAAGTAACGTAGAACGTTATACGTAGTACGGTGTACTACTTTTAAACTAATATTTTTGTTTCTTATATCAACAAATAATTGTGAGTTAAATAATATGAAGAATCGTATTGCGGTCAATAGAATGAGTATGATTAATGAACGGTATAATAGTGTGCTATGTATAGAGCTTTTAGCTGTTCCACAACAATAGCAGGGCACAATTTTTGCTCGCATGTCTTGATCATCGTACGAGTTTGTCTGACTCACGCCCGCACACCCATCGCACGAAGCTGCACGCAATAAGTGATTGGAGGGTGAGCCCTAAACTACTACTCACCCCTGTGCCATAGTCGTTTGAACCAAAGTAAAGCTCCTGCTCGGCGGAACGTTCCCTTTTGTCAAGGAGTAAGAGGATGAGGACGGTTTCGTATGAGTCACGATCCCGATGCGTGACTACCATCTTACCCCCATCGCTGATGACGACGAGACACTTACTACGTCGTTACACCGCCATCACCTTTCGTCCAATAACTTCGCATTAGCAAACTGTTGAAGTAAAGTTCACAGTTTATCACGATGAGTAAAAGGTCGTAAACTGAGCGAGTGCCAATGAATACATTTTATTAAATATTATACTTTGATAAGTAATAACCTTGTATTGTTTTACTTGTATTGAGATTAATTGCCGTACGTTTTCTTATTTTTCTCCAATTGTATACAGCTGTCATAAAATGATATTTAGATATGTAAATAACGATAAAAAGATTTTTTTTTCAATCATGGAAAATTAAGATAAATTTTTTTTTAAATGTGAGTGTAAAAAAAATGTTATCTACTATCTCCATCGTTGGTAAACACGTGAAAGTTTATTACACCATTACATCAATATCACCTTTCGTCCAATACGATCGCATTAGCAAATTGTTGAAGTATAGTTCACAGTTTATCACGTTGAGTAAAAGGTCGTAAAACTGAGCGAGTGCCAATGAATACATTTTATTAAATATTATACTTTCATAAGTATTAACCTTATATTATTTCACTTGTATTGAGATTAATTGCCGTACGTTTTCTTATTTTGCTCCAATTGTATGCAGTTTTCATAAAATTATATTTAGATGTGTAAATAACGGGAAAAAGTTTTTTTTTTTCAAATATGGAAAATTGAGATTTAAAAATTTTTTAATAGAAGGTTGAAAAAAATGTTATCTCCGATCCCCATCGTTGATGACCACGTGAAAGTTATTACAGCATTACATCAATGTCACCTTTCGTCCAGTAAGTTCGCATTAGTCAATTATTGAAGTATAGTTCACAGTTTATCATATAAAGTCACAGTATCGAATATTATACCTTAATTTATCTTATTATATTTCCCAAATCAATGACTAAGTTAAATTCCCGTACTTTTTCTTAGTTAGCTACAATTGTTGCAGCTTTTGTGAAAAGATATCAAAAACTTTTTTTTTTCAAATATGTTCTTGACATCTTTTTTTTTACATATAAGGAAATTAGGACAAAATGCTAAATATGAGCATTAAAAAAAATTCTAAACAAGTCACGATCTCGATGCGTGACTACCCTCTTATCCCCATCGTTGATGATGGCGCGAGGCTTTCTACAACGTTACAACGCCATCACCTTTCGTCATATAACTTCGCATTAGTGGATTGTTGAAAAATAGCTCACGTTTTTCATATCAGGTAAAATGAACAACTAACAATGAACTGAAACTATAAAAAATTCTATTCTCATGCAGTGTTGCAAGTAGAATATTTGTTTTATAAGTATTTATCTAATTTATTGATTCATTTTATTGACTAATTACTCATGCGAATTACCTCAAATTTTCATAACAAAATTGAACATCTATTTTTTTACTTTTTTCGTAAAAAGTTGGAAAATCATTTTTTATTTGTGTTTGTTTAGAAATTCAAAGATGTCTTCAGAAGCTTAAAAAAATTTAATCAAAATGTGTGCAAGAAAAACGTATTTAAAGCTTTCCATGTTTTCCCTATAGATTTTGAAAATCTGAGATACGAAAAAAAAAAAAAAACGTTCAGAAGACTTTTTCCTTTCAATGAGCCATAGAGTGACCTTGCTATGTGAGATACGAAATCTTAATATGTATAATTCTAGGAAAAGGGAATCCGATTTTGAGCGTTTCGGTGTCGATATGTTTTATCACCTTAAGGTTCACCAGCGGCGACAGTCGGTTCCCGACCATTCGTATAAGTAGAAGACGTAAGGGTCGGCCAATGAGTGTTGTCGTATTCGAAGATGCACGCCGAACAGCTGCGCTGTTTCGTATTACACGAAAATCTAGGGCCTTAGACGCTCGTTTTTCTCGTTGTCGTATCTCCTTCGTTCTATGGACATCCCGTTGCCCCTTCATTATGCCTATACTCTTGTCTAAAGTCACACGCAACCGACAAGGATACGACGAGACTTCTAAATGTGCAGCCGACCGTACTGTAGCATTGGTGAGAAGCCATCACCGAAAATCTTCAACGGGAGGAAAAAAAAACAAGGGGAAAAAAAAGGTAAAGAAAAACGGAGGCCGAAATGTTGGATAGAAATAAAACTTCTCTTCGGGACCGATGGTATCCGAGATATAAGCATGAGAAAGGATACCCGTTGGATGCAAAACGTTCTTTTCTAAATAAGAAGCTTCCTAAAAAATTCAACCGATGGAAAGGTTTGAAATAAGGATTTTCTGTAGAGAAATATACAACTTGAGAATAAGAGTAAAGGGCGGAATATTGGATCTAAAAACATTTGGCTTGGATTTTTCGACCGAAAGTCAGGTCTGCAAATTCTGGAATGAGAAATATGCATAAATAACCTTTTTTAAATATAGGGAAAATGAACGAAAAGAGTATTTTTCTACGGTGGAATGTAGAACTTAAAGATAATAGTGAAAGCCGAAAAGCTGAAATGAGAAATGTGGACAAATCACTTTTTTTAACGAAGAAAAAATGTACGCAATAGGTATTTTCCAAGGTGGATTATAGAATTTAAGAATAATAATGAGAGCCAAAATTGGATATCTTTACAGTGACGAAAATTGGATTGGACTTCGTGACCGAAAGTCACAACATCACCGAAAATCTTCAACAGCTGGAAAAAATACAAGGATAAAAAAACTAAAAACAGCGGAGGTCGAAATGTCGGATGACATAAAACTTCACTTCGGGACCGATAGTATTTGATATAGAAGCATGATAATAGATACCCATTAGATGCAAAACGTTCGTTGCTTTAAGATGAGAAGCTTCCCAAGAAGTTCAGCCGAAGAAAAAGTTCGAGATTAATATTTTTCGTAGCGGAATATACAACTTGAGCATAATAGTGAAGGTCGGATTGGACGTCGTGACTGAAACTCACAACATCACCAAAAATCTTTAACAGCAGGAAAAAAGATAAGGTTTTGTAGGCTCCTTTGCTAATTCAAATGCCCTCCAAAGGTATGAAATTCTTGCACACCAATGTTGTTGCTAACCTCATCACTCTAATTCAACTGGACTACTAAAATGCAGGATGCTTTTCAAGAAGCTCTTGGCGTTTTTTTTTTTTGCGTGAGGTGTTACACAAGAGGGACGAAAAGGAAAATCTTAGAGGCTAAAGTCTACCTAACCGGAGCCACAAACTCTCGAGAAGAGGAGGAGCAAAATAAACGACCTGTGAATGCGCGAGCCGGCTGAGAAAGACTACCGAAAATTGAGCTGACTTATTTCCTAACTGAGAAAATAAAATTCTGCCAAAAAAAATGGCCACGATTTTTATTTTATTTTACAGAATTTTATTTTCTGATTTTCTGTTTTTACTCTGTATCCAATTAGTTTAAATTGGAGAATATCACAGAGAATCGACAACAAATTAGTGTCTGCCACCTTTGCTAATTTAAATGCCCTCCAAAGGTATGAAACTCTAGCCCACCAATGTTGTTGCTAACCTCATCACTCTAATTCAACTGGACTACTAAAATGCAGGATGCTTTTCAAGAAGCTCTTGGCGTTTTTTTTTTTGCGTGAGGTGTTACACAAGAGGGACGAAAAGGAAAATCTTAGAGGCTAAAGTCTACCTAACCGGAGCCACAAACTCTCGAGAAGAGGAGGAGCAAAATAAACGACCTGTGAATGCGCGAGCCGGCTGAGAAAGACTACCGAAAATTGAGCTGACTTATTTCCTAACTGAGAAAATAAAATTCTGCCAAAAAAAATGGCCACGATTTGTATTCTATTTTACAGAATTTTTTTTTCTGATTTTCTCTTTTTACTCTGTATCCAATTAGTTTGAATTGGAGAATATCACAGAGAATCGACAAAAAATTAGTGTCTGCGACCTTTGCTAATTTAAATGCCCTCCAAAGGTATAAAACTCTTGCCCACCAATGTTGTTGCTAACCTCATCACTCTAATTCAACTGGACTACTAAAATGCAGGATGCTTTTCAAGAAGCTCTTGGCGGTTTTTTTTTTTTTTTTTGCGTGAGGTGTTACACAAGAGGGACGAAAAGGAAAATCTTAGAGGCTAAAGTCTACCTAACCGGAGCCACAAACTCTGGAGAAGAGGAGGAGCAAAATAAAAGGACCTGTGAATGCGCGAGCCGACCGAGAAAGGCTACCTACCACCATGACCGCGAGCAGGCTCTTTAATAAATTCGTCCCGAAAAGCTGAGAGTCTCTGTGCTGTACAGTCGTGGTGAAAAGTTGATACGCGAGTGGGTGAGCGTGAGTGAGAGTGAAGGCAAGTAAGGGAACAGAACAAGTAGGGAGACCGAGGGATCCCAAGCACTTCCCACCTGTAGTATTGATCGTGCGCCACCAATGGCATTATTATTCGAGTGGCGCGTGGCGTCGATATTCTCCAAGATCTGAGATACGAGCGTACGCTATGCCCAGATATAGTGTCATACTATGTGTTGGCTTTTCGGATGGAAATATTTGGAAAATTAATATCACAACCATCAATCAATGGTCGTTAGAGTCTTTAATAGGAAATTGGACAAATTGTCGTTCATTACGTTTGACTGCTGATATTTAGTACACAGGCAACATCAGATATGGAGTTGATTTTTCCACTAGTTGCTCGACTAGCGCAGTTATTCGAGGACAATCAAGTTATTAGTCTTCAGGGAATGCGAGGCACGCTTCATCAAATCGGCCATACATTTTGGTCAACCTGTTGGAATTTTTTCACTATTCCACGAGAGATAGTATGATCATAAATATGCATAAAGTATTTGAGAACTAATCATGTAGCTCTTCTGCGAGAGGCAATAATAATTTTCAATATTTATTAATGCAACCTATTGATAGAAATCTTTTTATTAATACAGTGTATCATGGGAATAGGTAGTTTATTATCCAATGGAATCATATGTAGACATTATTTTTACGACACTCTGAGGTCCACTTTTCGCAACAGCATAAATGAGACTCGCTTCGTTTGATGCGAAAAGACGCCGTTTTTACCGTGGCAATTTTACAGAGTGTTCAGCATCATGTGCATACTCGGTAGAAAAAAAAGTCTGGATGTAACCTACAATATTTGCGTAGTAAATAAAAACCACGAAAAATCGTAAAACTTTATGCACGCGGTAAAGTTTATATGCGTGGTGAAAATAATTTAGAGCTCATCTTGGCAACTTTTTTGCTGAGTAGTGTAATTTTATATGCGAAGATATTATAAGTACCATCCCCGACATTTTGATGCTGAGAAATGAGCTTGTGTGGAACTGCAAAACTAGAAAAAAAACCCTCTGTAAATTATGTACATTTATATAAATATTGGCGTTGTGCACCATAGAGAAAAAAGCGGTTGCACTATAAATATACACAGTTCACAATTTTGCCACCTTTTTTTCCTAAACTACTCGGCATATGAAGCTCAAGTTTGAAATAAACGTGCTCGAGTATGGCACAAATAGGCTAAAGTACAGACTCCTTGAAACTCGAAGTCGTTTGTGCGGGAGGAAAACAAAAAAGTGAGGTTAGATGCGCGAAAGACAGTTCTATAGGCGTTTAACATTAGACGATAAAATTTCCAGCACTTTGCTGTCACGATGTCTATTTTTTCAATGAATCAAGGACACCATCTCTTTGAACCAATGAAAAGGCAATACGTCGTTTCTACAGAACCCGTTTCTACACATCACCGATTCTACACCACCAACTCTACACAACGGCTATTCGACACACGCTTCGATTCAACACATCAGCATATATCACAATGCTCAACTGTACACATCATCAACTCGACACATGACTAAATTCGACACAATCCCAACTCTACACAGATCGAAACTCTCGATAAATCAATTAACACGAGTTCAAGTCACAACGACACGTGCACAACTGTCACGAGCTAAATTTACAACAGCATTATTTAACAGAGGCACAGTTGTCACAAGCTAAATTCACGACGACCACACTCTACATGGCTCGATTCTACACTGGCATAACTGTCGCGAGCTAAATTTACAACAGCATTATTCAACAGAGGCACAGTTGTCACAAGCTAAATTCACGACGACAACACTCTACACGGCTCGATTCTACACGGACATAACTGTCACGAGCGAAATTCAGCGCTGTCCCGATTCAACACATCCCCGATTCCACACAGGAACCGCCTCACGACCAATCGTAGTACACCGATGGGTTGGAATGCTAGAACGGCGTGCTATGATTGGATGCAAAGCAATGCTGGTGTAGAATCGGAGATGTGTAGAGTATTTTTATCATGAACACAACCCCGAATTCAGGCAGCATTCAAAAACAGCAATTCAAAAAGCGCGCCACGCGTGATCCGGCAGCGATTATAACAATCTGAAGTTGGCTTTATGTCGAAGCCATCGACGACCAATCAGAACGCTAGAAAGGTGGCTTCAGTCTTTGTTACTTCGACTTGCGACGTGCTATGTCTTTTTGAAGAAAGGATATAATCAAACTGTCGCTTTATTATATCCTCACTAAGTAAATGTTTCTTTGCAGGCAATTAAATGTTCTCTTTGAAATTTAACTGCACCATTTCATTAAAATGAAAGAAATATTTTGTTGAAATCAATGAAATCAAAATCCCAATAATTTCTTCGGTGTCAATAAAATCTTTTTTCTCAGTGTAAAAATGGGTGCAGAGGTTAAATGTCCATTTTGCGGCCGTGGAAAATCGATAAGTAGCCAATGGAATTTTTTCCGGTGAAGGACCCATTTTGCATCCTTGTTTTGAATAGTAATCGTGAGGTAGGAAATAAGTGCCGTTACGGGAATACATACATCGACATACTTATAGCCTCGCTATGTGTGGCACATAACTCAAGTGCAAATAGCAAGTCCGTGGTACAACAACCTCTCACTTAGTGATTCGACGTGCAAGCCAGTTCACACAAAGCTCTCACCCATTCGATATTGACCACGCGAATGCACATACACCGAACTACGGGATGTACTAGAGACTCTCGCGAAGCGCACACGTATTGCCGTCAGTTGGTACCTATACCTTCGCTTGTCATGTAGAAGCTCTAAACGAGTAGTTAGCTCTGCTGTTTCTCGGTAGTCTCATCACCTTATAGAATTTAACTGAGTATAGAGCACTTGGAGCTTCGCATGCTATCAGTTCTCGGTGACGTTACTGAGGACGTAACGTACACGTACTTTTCAACGTTTTTACAGTTCATTAATGTCAACGCAATTTGCTAAGTGTTTCGTCGAAGCTTCTTCCCAGAGTTCCTACTGCGAAAACTATCAAGTTCAAATGACTTCTAACTCCATAACCGAATTACAATCATTGATGAAATGCGTTTCTCAAAACAATTCGTCTTCCAGAAATTCTAATATCCTAAGAGCTCTCGCGTATTCCTTTGTTTTGGCATACGATTGCGAAAAGTGTTGCGAAATTATTAGAATGAGATTGCCGAACGTCGCATAAATTACGATCGACCTAAAAATTTCTCGAAACGATTTTACTGAGGATCCGCGAAGTGTAGAGAATTGCAAAGATGTAGAGACTTTGCATCTACAATTATTCTTTTATTCAGATTTAACGCGTTTCTGCGCGGTGGAATAATATGGAGAGCTTTTAGAGGTTGTGAAAACAATTTTCGTGAAGCAGTTTCGCGATTTCGCAAGTGGAAACTCCTCATACAGGAATGTGATATGCACATTGTTAACTACGAATTGTCAGTATTGTTTTTTGACATCCACTGATAAGCCTTTGTCGCGTAAATCACTTAATCACTTGAGCTTCTTACCTATTTTGCGTTAATCACCATTGACAGCAGTTATAAGTGAACCTACACAGCTCTGTGTTATGTATGTAGTTCGCGGCTTCGCCGTGAGAGTCGCATTTACAAACTGTTACCTCGAACATTGCGTTCTGCAATACATTCTTGAACATATTCTATTAATAAAAGACGGAACACATCGTAAGGCAGAAAGAATCCTTTCTTAATAAAGCCATGGCACATCGAAAATCGCAATATCGAAGACTGAAGACACCTTTTTTGCATTCTGATTGGTTATCGACGGCTTTAACATAAAGCCAACTTCAGGCTGTTATAATCGCTGCAATTTTCGGCCATGAGGGGACTTAGAAAATTCCGGCCCAAGGAAACCCTTGAGTCCTTCTGACATGGAGTCCCCTCTATATACTACACAGCGGCGGCGGCGAGATCTTTTCATAATACAGAGAGATACTGAAGTCAGTTCATAAGCCTTCTAATTGGTCAAAGATAATATCGATGTCGCAGAGCTAACTCCACTCGTTATGCATCAACACCAGCTTTCGGTAGTCAGATAAACACCCTTAAAAGCGTACGCTATCATGGCAAGCGGTTGAGATACATGTATCTTATTTAATATCGTATCTTTAAAAAAAGATGGCTCTTCGAATGGAAAAAAAATCATCTCAAAAGATATGGTACATTGAAAGGTAAAAAATTGTCTCTCAACACAGACATAGCACATCGACAGTAAAAAAATATATATCCAGTTACTAGTCAGTTCATGACCCTCCGAATTGCTCAATGGTGATATCGGACTCACAGAGCCTTCAAGGCAGAAGAAGAAGTTAGCCAGACGAACGCACCTAACCTAAAAGTGCACGCTGTACTAACGAGCTCTAAAGATACAAGTTTCTCACTAAATAACAAGAAATGACAAATGAAAAGAACTCAAAAGAGAATAAGCGAAGCGCGAGCATTCCTGCTGCTAGTTCCTCTTTATTATTGTATTTAAGTGGAGATGCCAAGATAAATACAAATTGATAAAAGAGTGCAAAGGCGTTTTTAAACACAATAACTTCCTCATTTCCATTTTTCATCGAGAAAGCTATCTTCACGGGGGGTTCATCACAGAGAAAGCTTTGGCGAAAGGTGAAAAATGAGGAAGCAATGTGCAACATCCAACTTTACATCTTCGTGGAGAATCTCGCCGTAGAAAGATTTTAAATAAATCATAAAAACATTGCTTTCTTTATGAAAAAGCAAAAAAGACTACATTATTGTAGCACCGAAACACGAAGGCCCTTTTGAGAGAGCGACAGGTACGTGACAATCGTCAAGTGTATGTAAGTATTTGCGATATAATGGAGATTGGCGCTATGGTGACAACCGTAGAAGTGCTAAGAATGGAGCCCCACTGTCGCGTTGATAATTGGACACGTGTTTCGGTCGCCAATCGCAATTCGAGTGTGCTCGATCGATCGCATGCACTAATTGGAAGTGCAATTAAAGCGAGCACTATTCCTGCTATGAAGTGAGACGGAGAATATATGTATTGCGTTTCTGGTAGACTGACGCTTCTGTTAGTGGCGCTAGTTGGCTCCTAGCTGTGCGACGTGATCAAAACAATGTGCATAGCAGTGGCACGCACGTGTGCCGCATGACGGAAGCATAATAACACAGGAATATCGCTATATAGCTATGAGTGTAAGGGCTTGACTTGTTCGAGAAGAGACGCCGTCTTTGCTCTCAAAAGTAATTGATGCCCGTTGGAGAAGTCGCGTTCGCTCAAGTATTGCCCCCAACGTTCATGAAAAAAAACAAAAACATCACCCCGGCTTTTTAAGGTCCTGGTAAGTACGCGTCACTTGAATCATTGCCCTCGCGCTGTGCAGTCTACGTAATCGTCCATCACTCACAAAAAAACATGGCGAAGATATTGAATGCATTTTTCCAAAAACTTCGATATATTTGGAATGCAACTTTTGTTGAATATTGCAAGCACAACGAAAAAAAAGCTGCAAAGTTGAACTTATCAAATTGCTTTCTCATTCGCGTTTGGTTTTTTTTTTACAAAACTACCTCTGTGAGGAAGTATAGTATCGATTTTGGCTTACTCGTATAGAGGAGCTTTGCAAAAAACCAAAAATAATTTGCAAAGAACAATTTTACAGCTCCATTTTTTGTCAAAGTTAATTTTCTGAGAAATTTGAACCCATGACAAATTATGATGAAACTGTATCCCTATTACTGCTGAATTCTACTGATTTCATTTATGAAATTTGAGTTCACTCTCTTATGTT
Organism: Tromatobia lineatoria; assembly: GCA_949699805.1. Classification (NCBI taxonomy): domain Eukaryota; kingdom Metazoa; phylum Arthropoda; class Insecta; order Hymenoptera; family Ichneumonidae; genus Tromatobia; species Tromatobia lineatoria. Next base: position 20,485,059 of record OX453037.1, read on the forward strand.
TTGCTAAAGTTATGTTTTGCTAAAGCAATAACATAATTTTTTCTGAAAGAAAAAAATCCGAATAATGTGACTCACATCGTGATTCCTTTTTTTTGCATTTTATTTGTTTCTTTATGTATAAATTTTGTGTTCGTTATCCCATGTTTTGCCAAAGTTAGGGCAAAAACGTGACTTTTTCAAAAATTTCGAAACTCCATTAAATCCAAACTGATTATTTGCTTCCGGTCAAATTCAATACCAAACAACATCAACAGTACCTGGATGTATCAAGAATTATTTAGCAAAGTATTGCCATTTTTTAACGAAAGAAGAGCGCGAACATCGTTTTTTAAAAAATTCAAAAAGCTGTAAAATAAAATTTTCCGCATATAGTACGATGAAAAGCGGTCCATTTATCAAAGATGGACCGCTGCCTCACTTTGTCCCAAATCTTAGATCAATCGGTTGAGCGGTTCTCGAGTTACAGGTGATTCAAGTTTCGAAGTCCTGTACATGAAGTCCTGACATTGAAAACTCAGAAAAGACGATGAAATAATATTTTTATTTTATCGGGTCTTTCTGTCATAACAACTGAATGTATTGAAAGAAAAATGACTCTACAAGCGTTTAACCTAATCTAACGGAGTTTCTATTTTGAGGTTTTGTGATTTGAGGTCAAGTTTCTTACTCAGCTCATTACACTGAGAGAAAATTATGGTATTGGTAACCATAAAGTGACATCTATTAATTTGTAGTTGGTACAAACATAGTTGTTACCACTTATAATTAGTTGTCACAACTATTTTTATAGTCACCGTAACTATAAAAGGCATAAAAATCAATAGTTGTCACTTTATAGTTAACTGGACTATGACGATTTCTCTCAGTGTAGGTACACACTCGTACGTCGGATATTAGCTTTCCAAGACATCCACATTTCTCCTTTAGATATAAGCAGGGGCTTTGATTCTTAGCACAAGATTTCACCTCCTCTAAACATTTCAAAGCGCGTTTCAAATTCCATTCTATTGTCTTACTCAGCCATTCATACATGATTCACTATACACTATTCAGTGTTCAACGTGTTGAATCCGATTGATGTGAACTTCAAAGACTTATGATTAATTTTACAGACAAGTTTTCGTTAATTTTTTGTTTTGCATATGAACTACCAAATTTTACTTTAATCACTTACCAGTTTAGTCTATTTTTAGATAAATAAAAAATCAACCGAGATATTTTTCCTGTAAAATTAACAAAAATGTATTTAGGTTTCCCCATGTACTTCGAAAATCCCATTGAACTCGTTCGTATGACTACACCGAAAAAAAGAATTGGATATACCAAGCGAATCTGCGGTTACGGATGGCGGGAAAAATATTTGGTTGATTGGAAAAAATATTCGTTCCAATCAACCAAATATTTTTTTCGAAAGCGCAGAGAAAGAAATATTTGGTTGATTGGAAGAAATTTTTCGGTGTAGGAACTTGTGATTTTGTTACAAATAATTTTGATTTTAATGGGACTTTAGGCAATTTCATGAGCTTGATTAGATTTCAATAGGATCTCCATTCTGTCTTAATAATTATGTTTCCTACATTTGCAGTTGCTAAGATACATCAAGCAACGCGGTGAACTTCCGTTATCCCATATTGGTACGGATTAATTTCAGCGCATTTGTACGGATCATAATCGAACGGTTTATAAAGCAACGAGTTTCCTGGCAGGTCTAGCGACCGGCCGAACGACCAAAGAAACGACCGGTCGTTAAATGGAAAAAAATAACCGTTCAAAACAGGCAAGACGAGGAAAACGACCAACCGAAAATAATTTTGATGGTCGTTTTCTCGGTCGTTTATCTTTTTTAACTCTTTCCAACGGTTATTTTTTTTGCATTTAACGACCGGTCATTTCTTCGGTCGCTTTTTGGACTGTTTAGGTCGTTTTCGTGGTCGCCGGGATTGCTAGGGTTATGAAGATTTCAACGAAAAACTAAAGGCTGCTTGTAGAGTTTACCTTAGCTACCTGCATCTCGAGGTTGGAAAGCCTCGTATTGCGCAGGCTCGAAGCTGAGTTAATAATACTCTACAAAATTATTCATGGGATGATCGATTGTTCTTATCTTTCGACCCCGGTTACAATCTCGGCTTCCTTAAGGAATCTTCGTAACTATTCTGTGTTTAATATGTATACTCATCGTACATACTACGTGCATAATCAGCTCCTTCAGAGGATGTTACGTGATGAAAACATAGCATCCACTTTCAGGGATTCATTCGCTCACCTTTTCTTAAAGTTTTTGCATTTTCTGAATGAATATGTAGCCTGATTAATTCGCTTAGTCGAGATTTTCTCTAAACTTTTCCTGCTGGAGTTGGAATCTCATAAATCAGTCTTAACCCGGTGCAATTACTGACTTAACTATTTATTTTCTGCATATTTTTTCTTTATATAATTTGTCCTTGCTTGTGCCATTATCATATATTTTTTATCTGAAGCATAGACCATCCATTGTATGAATAAAAGTGAAGATTAGTACTGACGGGTTTCAGTTGATCTCTATTTCTGGATAGTATTTTTCCCGTTTTCTTTGCAATCTTATCTTTGATTTTTCATTTTTACAGCCGTACCATTTGAAATGAAATCCTGAGGATGACAACATAATGCAGTGCTTTCTTCGATTTTCCTTCACAATTTTCTTCGAAGTTGCTATATTTCCGTGGTTCATCGAAAAATCTTCGGCTTAGACATGTCATAGTAAATAGATCGAGTTCAGTATTCCCAGTGCAGTTACGACGAAGTTAAAAGATGCATGTACTATAAATAATAGGTAGCATAGGTCTGGAGTTTCGCACGTCGCTCTCGTAGACTAGAAATCTCAAAGAGTCTTATCGAATTCCAGGGAATTGACCCCAATCGATGCCTTCCTCACCTTTCTGCAACTTCTCGGTAAATAACTTCTTTTAAAAATATAGCTGACCAGATATTGCTTTCCTCTTAAGAGTTGCCTTCAACGCTTCACTAATCTGTTTTGGTGTATCCTCATCCTTAACATACTTGAGATAGCTATCTGAAATCCTTTACACAATTATCGACAAACACTTTTTTTTTCTTTTTTTCCTTGTCTCAATATTCTTTTCTTTTGTGAGTTTTCCAGAGCTGTATTTGCTACTGTTAGTTCACTGGAACCTCGGAAAGTTTTGGAACTTATTTATTTGCAGACGAATAGTTTCTACGCCGGTTGCAATATTTCCATTGTGAACTTACAATTATTAAACCATCAAATAGAGTGATATCATATTTTTCATGCCGTTCTAAACGCCTATAACGTGATCAAATCGTAAATCAATTATGTGACATGAACATAAAGGAGGCAAGTGATCACCACAGGAACACCAACATTATTGATGTATCATATATGGGATAAAACTGATTTGTAGAAATTTATCATGGGAACATACTCGTATACGCATTTTTCTATCCAAAGTTTTATTTCAAGTTGTAACTTCTATTTTATTTTCACATGTCTCGATCATTTTCAGGTGACGCATTGGGTGCGAGAAACTCTATCCGCACTTTGGCCATCTAGCGGATATTTTTTAGAAATGCTTTAAAGAATGTTAGGGAAATTTAATATGTAATATTTAAATATATTATTTATAATGTATTAAAAATATCTCAGACGTTAGCAAATATCGGGTTTATTTCTGAAGCATTCCGTAAAATATGAAGTATTGAAAATGCCGCTGAGATAATTTAAAAATATTGCGTGCTATGTTTGCCGAGAATTTCGGCATTCATTCGAATGCCACTTTCATCAGTCAATTTAAATAACAAGAGTTTTTATCCTCAACCGATTTACCAGAATATAATACGAACGCAGGGTATTGATGTATGAAAGTATTGAGCCAAATATCAAAGTGGTCATTGCAGTAGATGTTTTCAGCAGCTAAAAGTCGCTACAACCACGCGCACCACTTCGGCTGTAAGTGAATAAGGGAGCCGAGGAAAAAAAAAGTTAACACATTCGTCCTTCACTCTGAGATTGAGTTTCGCCGAACCTGTGGCCACCGCTACTCTGCGGCGTACAGCAACATGGTCAACTCCATCAAATGAGGCATCACGCGAATCATTCGACTACCAAACTTTAACACTGAACAACACTCGGACGGACAGCAACGAAAGACATGGCTGTTTTCTAATTAACAGAGAAAAAATTTTAAACCGAATGTTCATGAGACATTTTTCTGACGGCCCATGTTATTAATTATTTCGATTTGAGAGGCCAAATGATTCATGCATATATTCTAGGGAGACACAAATTCCAGCGATATTAAAAAAATTTTAGCCTCACCAAATAAAAAATATTTTTTCAGTAAAAAAGCGACAAATAAAGCTTGCGACCAATTATTTGGAGGACAGTAAAAATTTGGAAAATTTTCGAATAAATTTTTTTCTCCATTCTTTGTCATCTCTTAAGCCTCATATTATATTTTTATCCCATTGCTAATTAATAGTTGAAATTTCGAAAAACAAGATTATCATCAAAAGCTTGCTGAATGACGAAAAACATTTTGAAATGAATTCATTTTTTTTATTGCTATTTTTTCTCAGTCCTCACCCCTAATTTTCTCCCATTATCCAACGCTTAATTCATGGGTACAAATGTTATTAAAATATTTATGCAAATTTAATACTTGTGTCAGCCATAACTATGATTAATCTTCTATGAGAAATATAACGCCTGTGTTTGATGTTTTTTAAAATGATTATTACACTGATTTTTCTATAATAATTGTTATTTTGCTTGAACTCTATGAGACTGGAGATACCGGCCAGCATGAGGTCACTTTTTTAACTCGCATATTTACAACAGAAGAAAATAAAAGAGTTCACAAACTCAGCACCGATGAGAACTAAAACATTTTTCTGAAGAGATCCTGATCAGAGCGAAACGTAAAAAAAAAACTTTTTAAATCATAAAGCCGTTCAAATTGGGTGAATGATAAAAAATCATTCACCCAAGCCCTTCCTACATATTCCTCATAAACGGCTAAAACAACTTTTCACAATCTTCTATGAGAAAGCCAAAATTGAGTTGCCTTTCTAAAATTTGAAAAACTAGCAATATCATGCTTGCTTCGCTCGCACTCCTATCCTTTAATTTGTCTCTTCTTATGACCGAACATGAAATTTGCATGTTCATACCATTCATCATTTCACGCGACTCTATTTCTCCTTCAGTGTTTCAATATAATCGACTTTCGATGTACCATGTCTTTTTTTTAACGATAAAAAATTAAAATAAAAAATCTATTTTCGGAAGATAAATGTATTCTATTTCACAACTGCGAAAAAAACATCAATTTGCGCCACGCGTGATCCTGCGCCGAGTATAACAGTCTGAAGTTGGCTTTATGTCAAAGCATCGACGACCAATCAGAATGCTTGAAAAACCGTCTTCGGTCTTCGATATTTCGCCTTTCGATGTGGTTTCTTCAAAAATAATAAGAAAGCAATGTGCAACACTTCGCTTTGCAGACTTTCAACGATAATAACGCTAAGAAGCCAAGTGTTAAAATTTAACAGTAACAAATTTGATAACAACATTTTATCTTATCATATAAATTTTTCGCCTCTAGCTAACTCAATTATAATTTCATGGTTTCAGTGATTGCCGTTGTTTCTGCCAGGTGGCACCGCAAATACTCGCATTACGGTAATGGCGTATATACGCAGGATGCGCAAAATGCGCCACGGGACGCGCTGCGTTTCTCCGCGAAGCCCATAAAGTTAATCTCGAACGGTCCGCGCGGCACTCCCTTAAGCAAGCAAGTGAGCAAGCACGCAGGATGGGAGTGAGATGGAAAAAGATTCAAAAGAGAGGGTCAAAGCCTCAAGGCGTCCTCTCCGGTAGGCAGAGAGAGGTAGAGATGCCGTGTATAACCTCGACAGCGGACGGCACTTGCTTGTCGATGTTCCACCCAACAACGGAGCTCGGTAGCAAAGTACATGTTAGAATGTATAGAAGCTATGGCGGCAGAGAAGCAGCATCAGGCGGTAGCGGCACCGGCAGCAACAAGAACAGCAGCACTCAGGTACGCATCCAAGAACAAGAAGAACAGATGAGCGCGAAGATCGGAAAGCAAAGGGAAGGAAAGCCGCTCGCACAGACGCCCCACACACATAGACACTTTGATAGATATTGAGAGTATACAGAGAAGTGAAGTAGTGACCGAGAGTGGAAAGGTGGAAGAAGGCAGCACCAACAGCAATTCCCCTGCCACGGTTCCTTGGTCGGATGGTCTTAACCGGTTGAGCGGATACTAGATCGCGTGTTGTTCGCGTGGCCGAGCTCGCCCGAACACCGACGAAGACGTCCGAGACGAGTCATTACACAAATTGCACCATTAGACGTAACGATGTTTAAAAAATGAGATAGCCACGGCCCGGGAATGCACAGTGTTGAGGGTTTAAGTGTGGGAGGCCTCGGAAAAGAGGCTCAATTCTCGAGAATTATAGAGAACGTGTTAATCTTTACATTCATACCGAGAGCGAAAAAATAACTGCAGACCCGGCAGTAAAAGTGCTGACGAGTGGGTTTACCATACTCACTCGGTTAAGCTACAGAGTGCTTGCTATATTTTCTCTGTTTCGTCAAACCTATTCAAATTCTCGAGTTTTTCTACTCATTCCCTGAGGGGCATTACGAAATACTTCATTTTATGAAATATTTAACTTTGTTTCTTTATTGGTGGAATAGCACAGTCAATACGATTATGTGGATTTGTATTATGTAATGGATTTTTCATTTTTACTACCGACTGCCCGCAGGGAGGAAAGATGGGCTTTCGGGGTAGATTGGCGATCTCCGAGAAAAATCGATGTTTTGAAAATAGATTTAAAAGAAAAACAGTTTAAGGATGTATGATACGTACAGTCCCGCCAAAAGTGAGTTTCTGAGACAATTTCGATTACTTCCCGATGGAATAAAAATCAGAAAAAAATAATGCACTTTGCATTTTTTTTATCACCTGAAACAGTGTGAATACGATGACACGGATATCTCCAAATGAAAAAAAGGTGAAATGGAAACAAAGTTGTCTCAACGAAAAAGCAAAATGAGGTCTCCCAGTTTGACATGCCTTATCGACATAACACATGCCAAATAAAATATTTCTGTGCTTTCGCCAGAACTGCAGCTGGGCAGATGAAATAAAGAAGCGGTATCATACTGTCGACACGTTGATCCCGCATGTAGGGCGTCATATCATAGAGTATAATATTTTTTGCTCCAGATAACCCTAGTGCAGACTATGATTCTGTCGTTCTTCTAGTACACCAACCTACTACCTTTCATTCTCTCAATTTTCGTGTCCTTTTCACATGCTTTTACTCGTTTTATTCAAACTCGTGTCTTTGTGTCCGACGTCAATGGTATTTGAATGGTACTCCTTTCACTCCATTGTTTGACTACTAACAATGACAATTTGCCATGCCGAGCCGTCTTAACGCGTGTAATTACCGCATTTAAACTCTTGTGCTAAAGGGGATAAGAAAAAGCTACCGAGTTGCAACAAGTGACCGAAATAATTGTCTTGGTTATACAAGTTTAACAGATGTTTCTAAATCGACAAATGTACCATTATTTTCGTAATTATTATTAATTACTGACTGGTTGTTTTGACTCGCGAAATTACTCCGCTCATTGCAGCTTTGAAATTCAAGGAAGAACTGTAACGACCTCCTTTTTTATAACATGGTTGGTTTTTTACCCATCTCGTTTACCTATGTGAAGATATACTATTTTCCTCAGATTAAAAAAAACGCAGCCGAAATAACACGCGCTGACGTAACACGAAACTAGTGACGGAAACAGTAACTTTCGAAATATTGATCTAAAAACAAACTCCAAAATAATAACTTTCTAAATACAAATACCTATAAAAAATTTAATTATGTTCCAAGTGTTATTTTTGCTTCCTCATAGAGGAAGCTTTGTTTTCATTATAAAAAGATTTGTTGAGATTTTTATGTCAGTACACTCAGCATTAGGGTCTGACGAAATTTTTTTTTCTTTATTTTGCATCGTTTTAATCTATAGTTTCTACCTTTAAGCAACTCTTCTCAAAATTTTAGCGCGATAAAAAAGTTTTTAGAGGTAGCTCAAACGATGAATAGATTTCCCATTTGATTAACACGTAGATGAATGCGACTGTCAACAAATTCATGTCCCCATATTGACATTCGCGTATCTTTTTTCCTTATCTTCAGATCATTGGGAAGAGAGAAAGTGCTTACGAATTTTTCGTTTAAATCAATAGTTTTCTAGTTATGAATTTTTGAAGCTCAGAGAATCGCCCTCTCCGCCCTGTAAAATTAGTTTCAATTAAAATTTCAAGTTTAAGGTCAATTCTGGAGCCATTGTCTGTCGTGAAGTTTAATTATAAGTGAAATTTACTTCAACTGTTAAACGGATGATCCAAATTTGTTTGTAAACACAAAGGAAATGATGAATTAGATCGAATATTTAAGAGAAAAATTGAAAAATTCGTCAGCTTCGTTCAAAACGTTTGTTAAACCTGTCAAATTTGACCAAAAATCGGAAAAAAATTCAACAAAACATGGTAAAATTTGAAAAAAAAAAAGAAAAATAATTATGAAGGTTGGAAAAGTGGTTCGGATTAGAATTTAAAAATTTTCAAATAATTCACGCTTTTGCCCGAACTTTGACGTAACATGAGATGATGGACTCGAGTTTCATCCATGAAATTGGTACTATTCCGTGATAATTAGTACATACACGGAAAGAAATAAGTAGGTTGTAGAACTGAAAAATTGATTCTTACAACCGCCCGGAATAGTTGATACTGCGCCACTTACTCATTTAGTTCAAGCGTCTACTTAAGTGGTTAAAGGAACTAAAATGTCGTTAGTAGAATACCTGTAGAAATAAGATTTCATAACTCATCGTATTTGCTCCCGCCACTATGAAAAGGTTACAAAATGTTATGATTAGAATAAATGGCTCAATGAAAAATGCAATAAACTCAGTAATTCTACGATATCTTTCTGAAAAATCATTATTTTCACACGCGCCCAGGTTTTTTTGATGCGCTGTGCTCCGCTGATTACGAATATGCCCATGATTTTACGAAAAACTCATCAGGTAATTTAAAATCCGCATGAGAAGTTAGTGATCACAAATAAACGTCCTTTTCGCGCTAGGACCGATATTTCGCGAGAAAAACGCGAAAAACTGTTTGCATCATTCCTCGGACTCTGCATATAGTTTATATTATGTATTTTCGGTCGCTGAACAAGAATATAACATTATTTTAGTGATAAAACGCGCAGAATTTATAATAACCGTGAAAAACCGGCAGCAAGGATCTCAATTTTTCTCGTTTTCCGATGAACTCAGTAATTCTACGATATCTTTCTGAGAAATCATTATATTTACACGCGCCCAAGTTTTTTTAATGCACTGTGCTCCGCTGATTACGAATATGCCCATGGTTTTTCGAAATACTGATCAGGTAACTCGGAATCCGCATGAGGAGTTGGTGATCACAAATAAACGTCCTTTTCGCGCTAGGACCGATATTTCGCGAGAAAAACGCGAAAAACTGTTTGCATCATTCCTCGGACTCTGCATATAGTTTATATTATGTATTTTCGGTCGTTAAAGAGGAATATAACATCATTTTAGTGATAGAACGCGCAGAATTTATAATAACCGTGAAAAACCGGCAGCAAGGATCTCAATTTTTCTCGTTTTCCGATAAACTCAGTAATTCTACGATATCTTTCTGAGAAATCATTATTTTTACACGGGCCCAAGTTTTTTTAATGCACTGTGCTCCGCTGATTACGAATATGCCCATGGTTTTTTGAAATACTGATCAGGTAACTCGGAATCCGCATGAGAAGTTAGTGATCACAGATAAACGTCCTTTTCGCGCTAGGACCGATATTTCGCGAGAAAAACGCGAAAAACTGTTTGCATCATTCCTCGGACTCTGCATATAGTTTATATTATGTATTTTCGGTCGCTGAACAGGAATATAACATCATTTTAGTGATAGAACGCGCAGAATTTATAATAACCGTGAAAAACCGGCAGCAAGGATCTCAATTTTTCTCGTTTTCCGATGAACCCAGTAATTCTACGATATCTTTCTGAGAAATCATTATTTTTACACGCGCCCAAGTTTTTTGAATGCACTGTGCTCCGCTGATTACGAATATGCCCATGGTTTTTCAAAATACTTATCAGGTAACTTGGAATCCGCATGAGAAGTTAGTGATCACAAATAAACGTCCTTTTCGCGCTAGGACCGATATTTCGCGAGAAAAACGCGAAAAACTGTTTGCATCATTCCTCGGACTCTGCATATAGTTTATATTATGTATTTTCGGTCGTTAAACAGGAATATAACATTATTTTAGTGATAGAACGCGCAGAATTTATAATAACCGTGAAAAACCGGCAGCAAGGATCTCAATTTTTCTCGTTTTCCGATGAACTTAGTAATTCTACGATATCTTTCTGAGAAATCATTATTTTTACACGCGCCCAAGTTTTTTGAATGCACTGTGCTCCGCTGATTACGAATATGCCCATGGTTTTTCGAAATACTGATCAGGTAACTCGGAATCCGCATGAGAAGTTGGTGATCACGAATAAACGTCCTTTTCGCGCTAGGACCGATATTTCGCGAGAAAAACGCGAAAAACTGTTTGCATCATTCCTCGGACTCTGCATATAGTTTATATTATGTATTTTCGGTCGCTGAACAGGAATATAACATTATTTTAGTGATAGAACGCGCAGAATTTATAATAACCGTGAAAAACCGGCAGCAAGGATCTCAATTTTTCTCGTTTTCCGATGAACTTAGTAATTCTACGATATCTTTCTGAGAAATCATTATTTTTACACGCGCCCAAGTTTTTTGAATGCACTGTGCTCCGCTGATTACGAATATGCCCATGGTTTTTCGAAATACTGATCAGGTAACTCGGAATCCGCATGAGAAGTTGGTGATCACGAATAAACGTCCTTTTCGCGCTAGGACCGATATTTCGCGAGAAAAACGCGAAAAACTGTTTGCATCATTCCTCGGACTCTGCATATAGTTTATATTATGTATTTTCGGTCGCTGAACAGGAATATAACATTATTTTAGTGATAGAACGCGCAGAATTTATAATAACCGTGAAAAACCGGCAGCAAGGATCTCAATTTTTCTCGTTTTCCGATGAACTCAGTAATTCTACGATATCTTTCTGAGAAATCATTATTTTTACACGCGCCCAAGTTTTTTTAATGCACTGTGCTCCGCTGATTACGAATATGCCCATGGTTTTTCGAAATACTGATCAGGTAACTCGGAATCCGCATGAGAAGTTAGTGATCACAAATAAACGTCCTTTTCGCTCTAGGACCGATATTTCGCGAGAAAAACGCGAAAAACTGTTTGCATCATTCCTCGGACTCTGCATATAGTTTATATTATGTATTTTCGGTCGTTAAAGAGAAATATAACATCATTTTAGTGATAGAACGCGCAGAATTTATAATAACCGTGAAAAACCGGCAGCAAGGATCTCAATTTTTCTCGTTTTCCGATGAACTCAGTAATTCTACGATATCTTTCTGAGAAATCATTATTTTTACACGCGCCCAAGTTTTTTAAATGCACTGTGCTCCGCTGATTACGAATATGCCCATGGTTTTTCGAAATACTGATCAGGTAACTCGGAATCCGCATGAGAAGTTAGTGATCACAGATAAACGTCCTTTTCGCGCTAGGACCGATATTTCGCGAGAAAAACGCGAAAAACTGTTTGCATCATTCCTCGGACTCTGCATATAGTTTATATTATGTATTTTCGGTCGTTAAAGAGGAATATAACATCATTTTAGTGATAGAACGCGCAGAATTTATAATAACCGTGAAAAACCGGCAGCAAGGATCTCAATTTTTCTCGTTTTCCGATAAACTCAGTAATTCTACGATATCTTTCTGAGAAATCATTATTTTTACACGCGCCCAAATTTTTTGAATGCACTGTGCTCCGCTGATTACGAATATGCCCATGGTTTTTCGAAATACTGATCAGGTAACTCGGAATCCGCATGAGAAGTTGGTGATCACAGATAAACGTCCTTTTCGCGCTAGGACCGATATTTCGCGAGAAAAACGCGAAAAACTGTTTGCATCATTCCTCGGACTCTGCATATAGTTTATATTATGTATTTTCGGTCGCTGAACAGGAATATAACATTATTTTAGTGATAGAACGCGCAGAATTTATAATAACCGTGAAAAACCGGCAGCAAGGATCTCAATTTTTCTCGTTTTCCGATGAACTCAGTAATTCTACGATATCTTTCTGAGAAATCATTATTTTTACACGCGCCCAAGTTTTTTTAATGCACTGTGCTCCGCTGATTACGAATATGCCCATGGTTTTTCGAAATACTGATCAGGTAACTCGGAATCCGCATGAGAAGTTGGTGATCACAAATAAACGTCCTTTTCGCGCTAGGACCGACATTTCGCGAGAAAAACGCGAAAAACTGTTTGCATCATTCCTCGGACTCTGCATATAGTTTATATTATGTATTTTCGGTCGCTGAACAGGAATATAACATCATTTTAGTGATAGAACGCGCAGAATTTATAATAACCGTGAAAAACCGGCAGCAAGGATCTCAATTTTTCTCGTTTTCCGATGAACTCAGTAATTCTACGATATCTTTCTGAGAAATCATTATTTTTACACGCGCCCAAGTTTTTTTAACGCACTGTGCTCCGCTGATTACGAATATGCCCATGGTTTTTCGAAATACTGATCAGGTAACTCGGAATCCGCATGAGAAGTTAGTGATCACAGATAAACGTCCTTTTCGCGCTAGGACCGATATTTCGCGAGAAAAACGCGAAAAACTGTTTGCATCATTCCTCGGACTCTGCATATAGTTTATATTATGTATTTTCGGTCGCTGAACAGGAATATAACATTATTTTAGTGATAGAACGCGCAGAATTTATAATAACCGTGAAAAACCGGCAGCAAGGGTCTCAATTTTTCTCGTTTTCCGATGAACTCAGTAATTCTACGATATCTTTCTGAGAAATCATTATTTTTACACGCGCCCAAGTTTTTTGAATGCACTGTGCTCCGCTGATTACGAATATGCCCATGGTTTTTCGAAATACTGATCAGGTAACTCGGAATCCGCATGAGAAGTTAGTGATCACAGATAAACGTCCTTTTCGCGCTAGGACCGATATTTCGCGAGAAAAACGCGAAAAACTGTTTGCATCATTCCTCGGACTCTGCATATAGTTTATATTATGTATTTTCGGTCGCTGAACAGGAATATAACATTATTTTAGTGATAGAACGCGCAGAATTTATAATAACCGTGAAAAACCGGCAGCAAGGATCTCAATTTTTCTCGTTTTCCGATGAACTCAGTAATTCTACGATATCTTTCTGAGAAATCATTATTTTTACACGCGCCCAAGTTTTTTGAATGCACTGTGCTCCGCTGATTACGAATATGCCCATGGTTTTTCGAAATACTGATCAGGTAACTCGGAATCCGCATGAGAAGTTAGTGATCACAGATAAACGTCCTTTTCGCGCTAGGACCGATATTTCGCGAGAAAAACGCGAAAAACTGTTTGCATCATTCCTCGGACTCTGCATATAGTTTATATTATGTATTTTCGGTCGCTGAACAGGAATATAACATTATTTTAGTGATAGAACGCGCAGAATTTATAATAACCGTGAAAAACCGGCAGCAAGGATCTCAATTTTTCTCGTTTTCCGATGAACTCAGTAATTCTACGATATCTTTCTGAGAAATCATTATTTTTACACGCGCCCAAGTTTTTTGAATGCACTGTGCTCCGCTGATTACGAATATGCCCATGGTTTTTCGAAATACTGATCAGGTAACTCGGAATCCGCATGAGAAGTTGGTGATCACAGATAAACGTCCTTTTCGCGCTAGGACCGATATTTCGCGAGAAAAACGCGAAAAACTGTTTGCATCATTCCTCGGACTCTGCATATAGTTTATATTATGTATTTTCGGTCGCTGAACAGGAATATAACATTATTTTAGTGATAGAACGCGCAGAATTTATAATAACCGTGAAAAACCGGCAGCAAGGATCTCAATTTTTCTCGTTTTCCGATGAACTCAGTAATTCTACGATATCTTTCTGAGAAATCATTATTTTTACACGCGCCCAAGTTTTTTGAATGCACTGTGCTCCGCTGATTACGAATATGCCCATGGTTTTTCGAAATACTGATCAGGTAACTCGGAATCCGCATGAGAAGTTGGTGATCACAGATAAACGTCCTTTTCGCGCTAGGACCGATATTTCGCGAGAAAAACGCGAAAAACTGTTTGCATCATTCCTCGGACTCTGCATATAGTTTATATTATGTATTTTCGGTCGCTGAACAGGAATATAACATTATTTTAGTGATAGAACGCGCAGAATTTATAATAACCGTGAAAAACCGGCAGCAAGGATCTCAATTTTTCTCGTTTTCCGATGAACTCAGTAATTCTACGATATCTTTCTGAGAAATCATTATTTTTACACGCGCCCAAGTTTTTTGAATGCACTGTGCTCCGCTGATTACGAATATGCCCATGGTTTTTCGAAATACTGATCAGGTAACTCGGAATCCGCATGAGAAGTTAGTGATCACAGATAAACGTCCTTTTCGCGCTAGGACCGATATTTCGCGAGAAAAACGCGAAAAACTGTTTGCATCATTCCTCGGACTCCGCATATAGTTTATATTATGTATTTTCGGTCGCTGAACAGGAATATAACATTATTTTAGTGATAGAACGCGCAGAATTTATAATAACCGTGAAAAACCGGCAGCAAGGATCTCAATTTTTCTCGTTTTCCGATGAACTCAGTAATTCTACGATATCTTTCTGAGAAATCATTATTTTTACACGCGCCCAAGTTTTTTGAATGCACTGTGCTCCGCTGATTACGAATATGCCCATGGTTTTTCGAAATATTGATCAGGTAACTCGGAATCCGCATGAGAAGTTAGTGATCACAGATAAACGTCCTTTTCGCGCTAGGACCGATATTTCGCGAGAAAAACGCGAAAAACTGTTTGCATCATTCCTCGGACTCTGCATATAGTTTATATTATGTATTTTCGGTCGTTAAAGAGAAATATAACATCATTTTAGTGATAGAACGCGCAGAATTTATAATAACCGTGAAAAACCGGCAGCAAGGATCTCAATTTTTCTCGTTTTCCGATAAACTCAGTAATTCTACGATATCTTTCTGAGAAATCATTATTTTTACACGCGCCCAAGTTTTTTTAATGCACTGTGCTCCGCTGATTACGAATATGCCCATGGTTTTTCGAAATACTGATCAGGTAACTCGGAATCCGCATGAGAAGTTAGTGATCACAGATAAACGTCCTTTTCGCGCTAGGACCGATATTTCGCGAGAAAAACGCGAAAAACTGTTTGCATCATTCCTCGGACTCTGCATATAGTTTATATTATGTATTTTCGGTCGCTGAACAGGAATATAACATTATTTTAGTGATAGAACGCGCAGAATTTATAATAACCGTGAAAAACCGGCAGCAAGGATCTCAATTTTTCTCGTTTTCCGATGAACTCAGTAATTCTACGATATCTTTCTGAGAAATCATTATTTTTACACGCGCCCAAGTTTTTTGAATGCACTGTGCTTCGCTGATTACGAATATGCCCATGGTTTTTAGAAATACTGATCAGGTAACTCGGAATCCGCATGAGAAGTTGGTGATCACAGATAAACGTCCTTTTCGCGCTAGGACCGATATTTCGCGAGAAAAACGCGAAAAACTGTTTGCATCATTCCTCGGACTCTGCATATAGTTTATATTATGTATTTTCGGTCGCTGAACAGGAATATAACATTATTTTAGTGATAGAACGCGCAGAATTTATAATAACCGTGAAAAACCGGCAGCAAGGATCTCAATTTTTCTCGTTTTCCGATGAACTCAGTAATTCTACGATATCTTTCTGAGAAATCATTATTTTTACACGCGCCCAAGTTTTTTGAATGCACTGTGCTCCGCTGATTACGAATATGCCCATGGTTTTTCGAAATACTGATCAGGTAACTCGGAATCCGCATGAGAAGTTAGTGATCACAGATAAACGTCCTTTTCGCGCTAGGACCGATATTTCGCGAGAAAAACGCGAAAAACTGTTTGCATCATTCCTCGGACTCTGCATATAGTTTATATTATGTATTTTCGGTCGCTGAACAGGAATATAACATTATTTTAGTGATAGAACGCGCAGAATTTATAATAACCGTGAAAAACCGGCAGCAAGGATCTCAATTTTTCTCGTTTTCCGATGAACTCAGTAATTCTACGATATCTTTCTGAGAAATCATTATTTTTACACGCGCCCAAGTTTTTTGAATGCACTGTGCTCCGCTGATTACGAATATGCCCATGGTTTTTCGAAATACTGATCAGGTAACTCGGAATCCGCATGAGAAGTTGGTGATCACAGATAAACGTCCTTTTCGCGCTAGGACCGATATTTCGCGAGAAAAACGCGAAAAACTGTTTGCATCATTCCTCGGACTCTGCATATAGTTTATATTATGTATTTTCGGTCGTTAAAGAGAAATATAACATCATTTTAGTGATAGAACGCGCAGAATTTATAATAACCGTGAAAAACCGGCAGCAAGGATCTCAATTTTTCTCGTTTTCCGATAAACTCAGTAATTCTACGATATCTTTCTGAGAAATCATTATTTTTACACGCGCCCAAGTTTTTTTAATGCACTGTGCTCCGCTGATTACGAATATGCCCATGGTTTTTCGAAATACTGATCAGGTAACTCGGAATCCGCATGAGAAGTTAGTGATCACAGATAAACGTCCTTTTCGCGCTAGGACCGATATTTCGCGAGAAAAACGCGAAAAACTGTTTGCATCATTCCTCGGACTCTGCATATAGTTTATATTATGTATTTTCGGTCGCTGAACAGGAATATAACATTATTTTAGTGATAGAACGCGCAGAATTTATAATAACCGTGAAAAACCGGCAGCAAGGATCTCAATTTTTCTCGTTTTCCGATGAACTCAGTAATTCTACGATATCTTTCTGAGAAATCATTATTTTTACACGCGCCCAAGTTTTTTGAATGCACTGTGCTTCGCTGATTACGAATATGCCCATGGTTTTTAGAAATACTGATCAGGTAACTCGGAATCCGCATGAGAAGTTGGTGATCACAGATAAACGTCCTTTTCGCGCTAGGACCGATATTTCGCGAGAAAAACGCGAAAAACTGTTTGCATCATTCCTCGGACTCTGCATATAGTTTATATTATGTATTTTCGGTCGCTGAACAGGAATATAACATTATTTTAGTGATAGAACGCGCAGAATTTATAATAACCGTGAAAAACCGGCAGCAAGGATCTCAATTTTTCTCGTTTTCCGATGAACTCAGTAATTCTACGATATCTTTCTGAGAAATCATTATTTTTACACGCGCCCAAGTTTTTTGAATGCACTGTGCTCCGCTGATTACGAATATGCCCATGGTTTTTCGAAATACTGATCAGGTAACTCGGAATCCGCATGAGAAGTTAGTGATCACAGATAAACGTCCTTTTCGCGCTAGGACCGATATTTCGCGAGAAAAACGCGAAAAACTGTTTGCATCATTCCTCGGACTCTGCATATAGTTTATATTATGTATTTTCGGTCGCTGAACAGGAATATAACATTATTTTAGTGATAGAACGCGCAGAATTTATAATAACCGTGAAAAACCGGCAGCAAGGATCTCAATTTTTCTCGTTTTCCGATGAACTCAGTAATTCTACGATATCTTTCTGAGAAATCATTATTTTTACACGCGCCCAAGTTTTTTGAATGCACTGTGCTCCGCTGATTACGAATATGCCCATGGTTTTTCGAAATACTGATCAGGTAACTCGGAATCCGCATGAGAAGTTGGTGATCACAGATAAACGTCCTTTTCGCGCTAGGACCGATATTTCGCGAGAAAAACGCGAAAAACTGTTTGCATCATTCCTCGGACTCTGCATATAGTTTATATTATGTATTTTCGGTCGCTGAACAGGAATATAACATTATTTTAGTGATAGAACGCGCAGAATTTATAATAACCGTGAAAAACCGGCAGCAAGGATCTCAATTTTTCTCGTTTTCCGATGAACTCAGTAATTCTACGATATCTTTCTGAGAAATCATTATTTTTACACGCGCCCAAGTTTTTTGAATGCACTGTGCTCCGCTGATTACGAATATGCCCATGGTTTTTCGAAATACTGATCAGGTAACTCGGAATCCGCATGAGAAGTTAGTGATCACAGATAAACGTCCTTTTCGCGCTAGGACCGATATTTCGCGAGAAAAACGCGAAAAACTGTTTGCATCATTCCTCGGACTCTGCATATAGTTTATATTATGTATTTTCGGTTGTTAAAGAGAAATATAACATCATTTTAGTGATAGAACGCGCAGAATTTATAATAACCGTGAAAAACCGGCAGCAAGGATCTCAATTTTTCTCGTTTTCCGATAAACTCAGTAATTCTACGATATCTTTCTGAGAAATCATTATTTTTACACGCGCCCAAGTTTTTTTAATGCACTGTGCTCCGCTGATTACGAATATGCCCATGGTTTTTCGAAATATTGATCAGGTAACTCGGAATCCGCATGAGAAGTTAGTGATCACAGATAAACGTCCTTTTCGCGCTAGGACCGATATTTCGCGAGAAAAACGCGAAAAACTGTTTGCATCATTCCTCGGACTCTGCATATAGTTTATATTATGTATTTTCGGTCGCTGAACAGGAATATAACATTATTTTAGTGATAGAACGCGCAGAATTTATAATAACCGTGAAAAACCGGCAGCAAGGATCTCAATTTTTCTCGTTTTCCGATGAACTCAGTAATTCTACGATATCTTTCTGAGAAATCATTATTTTTACACGCGCCCAAGTTTTTTGAATGCACTGTGCTCCGCTGATTACGAATATGCCCATGGTTTTTCAAAATACTAATCAGGTAACTTGGAATCCGCATGAGAAGTTAGTGATCACAAATAAACGTCCTTTTCGCGCTAGGACCGATATTTCGCGAGAAAAACGCGAAAAACTGTTTGCATCATTCCTCGGACTCTGCATATAGTTTATATTATGTATTTTCGGTCGCTGAACAGGAATATAACATTATTTTAGTGATAGAACGCGCAGAATTTATAATAACCGTGAAAAACCGGCAGCAAGGATCTCAATTTTTCTCGTTTTCCGATGAACTCAGTAATTCTACGATATCTTTCTGAGAAATCATTATTTTTACACGCGCCCAAGTTTTTTTAATGCACTGTGCTCCGCTGATTACGGATATGCCCATGGTTTTTCGAAATACTGATCAGGTAACTCGGAATCCGCATGAGAAGTTAGTGATCACAGATAAACGTCCTTTTCGCGCTAGGACCGATATTTCGCGAGAAAAACGCGAAAAACTGTTTGCATCATTCCTCGGACTCTGCATATAGTTTATATTATGTATTTTCGGTCGCTGAACAGGAATATAACATTATTTTAGTAATAGAACGCGCAGAATTTATAATATCCGTGAAAAACCGGCAGCAAGGATCTCAATTTTTCTCGTTTTCCGATGAACTCAGTAATTCTACGATATCTTTCTGAGAAATCATTATTTTTACACGCGCCCAAGTTTTTTGAATGCACTGTGCTCCGCTGATTACGAATATGCCCATGGTTTTTCGAAATACTGATCAGGTAACTCGGAATCCGCATGAGAAGTTGGTGATCACAGATAAACGTCCTTTTCGCGCTAGGACCGATATTTCGCGAGAAAAACGCGAAAAACTGTTTGCATCATTCCTCGGACTCTGCATATAGTTTATATTATGTATTTTCGGTCGCTGAACAGGAATATAACATTATTTTAGTGATAGAACGCGCAGAATTTATAATAACCGTGAAAAACCGGCAGCAAGGATCTCAATTTTTCTCGTTTTCCGATGAACTCAGTAATTCTACGATATCTTTCTGAGAAATCATTATTTTTACACGCGCCCAAGTTTTTTGAATGCACTGTGCTCCGCTGATTACGAATATGCCCATGGTTTTTCGAAATACTGATCAGGTAACTCGGAATCCGCATGAGAAGTTAGTGATCACAGATAAACGTCCTTTTCGCGCTAGGACCGATATTTCGC
Organism: Tromatobia lineatoria; assembly: GCA_949699805.1. NCBI lineage: Eukaryota > Metazoa > Arthropoda > Insecta > Hymenoptera > Ichneumonidae > Tromatobia > Tromatobia lineatoria. The sequence continues at coordinate 20,505,380 of OX453037.1, forward strand.
GAGAAAAACGCGAAAAACTGTTTGCATCATTCCTCGGACTCCGCATATAGTTTATATTATGTATTTTCGGTCGCTGAACAGGAATATAACATTATTTTAGTGATAGAACGCGCAGAATTTATAATAACCGTGAAAAACCGGCAGCAAGGATCTCAATTTTTCTCGTTTTCCGATGAACTCAGTAATTCTACGATATCTTTCTGAGAAATCATTATTTTTACACGCGCCCAAGTTTTTTGAATGCACTGTGCTCCGCTGATTACGAATATGCCCATGGTTTTTCGAAATATTGATCAGGTAACTCGGAATCCGCATGAGAAGTTAGTGATCACAGATAAACGTCCTTTTCGCGCTAGGACCGATATTTCGCGAGAAAAACGCGAAAAACTGTTTGCATCATTCCTCGGACTCTGCATATAGTTTATATTATGTATTTTCGGTCGTTAAAGAGAAATATAACATCATTTTAGTGATAGAACGCGCAGAATTTATAATAACCGTGAAAAACCGGCAGCAAGGATCTCAATTTTTCTCGTTTTCCGATAAACTCAGTAATTCTACGATATCTTTCTGAGAAATCATTATTTTTACACGCGCCCAAGTTTTTTTAATGCACTGTGCTCCGCTGATTACGAATATGCCCATGGTTTTTCGAAATACTGATCAGGTAACTCGGAATCCGCATGAGAAGTTAGTGATCACAGATAAACGTCCTTTTCGCGCTAGGACCGATATTTCGCGAGAAAAACGCGAAAAACTGTTTGCATCATTCCTCGGACTCTGCATATAGTTTATATTATGTATTTTCGGTCGCTGAACAGGAATATAACATTATTTTAGTGATAGAACGCGCAGAATTTATAATAACCGTGAAAAACCGGCAGCAAGGATCTCAATTTTTCTCGTTTTCCGATGAACTCAGTAATTCTACGATATCTTTCTGAGAAATCATTATTTTTACACGCGCCCAAGTTTTTTGAATGCACTGTGCTCCGCTGATTACGAATATGCCCATGGTTTTTCAAAATACTAATCAGGTAACTTGGAATCCGCATGAGAAGTTAGTGATCACAAATAAACGTCCTTTTCGCGCTAGGACCGATATTTCGCGAGAAAAACGCGAAAAACTGTTTGCATCATTCCTCGGACTCTGCATATAGTTTATATTATGTATTTTCGGTCGCTGAACAGGAATATAACATTATTTTAGTGATAGAACGCGCAGAATTTATAATAACCGTGAAAAACCGGCAGCAAGGATCTCAATTTTTCTCGTTTTCCGATGAACTCAGTAATTCTACGATATCTTTCTGAGAAATCATTATTTTTACACGCGCCCAAGTTTTCTTAATGCACTGTGCTCCGCTGATTACGAATATGCCCATGGTTTTTCGAAATACTGATCAGGTAACTCGGAATCCGCATGAGGAGTTGGTGATCACAAATAAACGTCCTTTTCGCGCTAGGACCGATATTTCGCGAGAAAAACGCGAAAAACTGTTTGCATCATTCCTCGGACTCTGCATATAGTTTATATTATGTATTTTCGGTCGCTTAACAGGAATATAACATCATTTTAGTGATAGAACGCGCAGAATTTATAATAACCGTGAAAAACCGGCAGCAAGGATCTCAATTTTTCTCGTTTTCCGATAAACTCAGTAATTCTACGATATCTTTCTGAGAAATCATTATTTTTACACGCGCCCAAGTTTTTTTAATGCACTGTGCTCCGCTGATTACGAATATGCCCATGGTTTTTCGAAATACTGATCAGGTAACTCGGAATCCGCATGAGAAGTTAGTGATCACAGATAAACGTCCTTTTCGCGCTAGGACCGATATTTCGCGAGAAAAACGCGAAAAACTGTTTGCATCATTCCTCGGACTCTGCATATAGTTTATATTATGTATTTTCGGTCGCTGAACAGGAATATAACATCATTTTAGTGATAGAACGCGCAGAATTTATAATAACCGTGAAAAACCGGCAGCAAGGATCTCAATTTTTCTCGTTTTCCGATGAACTCAGTAATTCTACGATATCTTTCTGAGAAATCATTATTTTTACACGCGCCCAAGTTTTTTGAATGCACTGTGCTCCGCTGATTACGAATATGCCCATGGTTTTTCAAAATACTAATCAGGTAACTTGGAATCCGCATGAGAAGTTAGTGATCACAAATAAACGTCCTTTTCGCGCTAGGACCGATATTTCGCGAGAAAAACGCGAAAAACTGTTTGCATCATTCCTCGGACTCTGCATATAGTTTATATTATGTATTTTCGGTCGCTGAACAGGAATATAACATTATTTTAGTGATAGAACGCGCAGAATTTATAATAACCGTGAAAAACCGGCAGCAAGGATCTCAATTTTTCTCGTTTTCCGATGAACTCAGTAATTCTACGATATCTTTCTGAGAAATCATTATTTTTACACGCGCCCAAGTTTTTTTAATGCACTGTGCTCCGCTGATTACGAATATGCCCATGGTTTTTCGAAATACTGATCAGGTAACTCGGAATCCGCATGAGAAGTTGGTGATCACAAATAAACGTCCTTTTCGCGCTAGGACCGATATTTCGCGAGAAAAACGCGAAAAACTGTTTGCATCATTCCTCGGACTCTGCATATAGTTTATATTATGTATTTTCGGTCGTTAAAGAGGAATATAACATCATTTTAGTGATAGAACGCGCAGAATTTATAATAACCGTGAAAAACCGGCAGCAAGGATCTCAATTTTTCTCGTTTTCCGATAAACTCAGTAATTCTACGATATCTTTCTGAGAAATCATTATTTTTACACGCGCCAAAGTTTTTTTAATGCACTGTGCTCCGCTGATTACGAATATGCCCATGGTTTTTCGAAATACTGATCAGGTAACTCGGAATCCGCATGAGAAGTTGGTGATCACAAATAAACGTCCTTTTCGCGCTAGGACCGATATTTCGCGAGAAAAACGCGAAAAACTGTTTGCATCATTCCTCGGACTCTGCATATAGTTTATATTATGTATTTTCGGTCGCTAAACAGAAATATAACATCATTTTAGTGATAGAACGCGCAGAATTTATAATAACCGTGAAAAACCGGCAGCAAGGATCTCAATTTTTCTCGTTTTCCGATAAACTCAGTAATTCTACGATATCTTTCTGAGAAATCATTATTTTTACACGCGCCCAAGTTTTTTTAATGCACTGTGCTCCGCTGATTACGAATATGCCCATGGTTTTTCAAAATACTAATCAGGTAACTTGGAATCCGCATGAGAAGTTAGTGATCACAGATAAACGTCCTTTTCGCGCTAGGACCGATATTTCGCGAGAAAAACGCGAAAAACTGTTTGCATCATTCCTCGGACTCTGCATATAGTTTATATTATGTATTTTCGGTCGCTGAACAGGAATATAACATTATTTTAGTGATAGAACGCGCAGAATTTATAATAACCGTGAAAAACCGGCAGCAAGGATCTCAATTTTTCTCGTTTTCCGATGAACTCAGTAATTCTACGATATCTTTCTGAGAAATCATTATTTTTACACGCGCCCAAGTTTTTTGAATGCACTGTGCTCCGCTGATTACGAATATGCCCATGGTTTTTCGAAATACTGATCAGGTAACTCGGAATCCGCATGAGAAGTTAGTGATCACAAATAAACGTCCTTTTCGCTCTAGGACCGATATTTCGCGAGAAAAACGCGAAAAACTGTTTGCATCAATCCTCGGACTCTGCATATAGTTTATATTATGTATTTTCGGTCGCTGAACAGGAATATAACATTATTTTAGTGATAGAACGCGCAGAATTTATAATAACCGTGAAAAACCGGCAGCAAGGATCTCAATTTTTCTCGTTTTCCGATGAACTCAGTAATTCTACGATATCTTTCTGAGAAATCATTATTTTTACACGCGCCCAAGTTTTTTGAATGCACTGTGCTCCGCTGATTACGAATATGCCCATGGTTTTTCGAAATACTGATCAGGTAACTCGGAATCCGCATGAGAAGTTAGTGATCACAGATAAACGTCCTTTTCGCGCTAGGACCGATATTTCGCGAGAAAAACGCGAAAAACTGTTTGCATCATTCCTCGGACTCTGCATATAGTTTATATTATGTATTTTCGGTCGCTGAACAGGAATATAACATTATTTTAGTGATAGAACGCGCAGAATTTATAATAACCGTGAAAAACCGGCAGCAAGGATCTCAATTTTTCTCGTTTTCCGATGAACTCAGTAATTCTACGATATCTTTCTGAAAAATCATTATTTTTACACGCGCCCAAGTTTTTTGAATGCACTGTGCTCCGCTGATTACGAATATGCTTATGGTTTTTCGAAATACTGATCAGGTAACTCGGAATCCGCATGAGAAGTTAGTGATCACAGATAAACGTCCTTTTCGCGCTAGGACCGATATTTCGCGAGAAAAACGCGAAAAACTGTTTGCATCATTCCTCGGACTCTGCATATAGTTTATATTATGTATTTTCGGTCGCTGAACAGGAATATAACATTATTTTAGTGATAGAACGCGCAGAATTTATAATAACCGTGAAAAACCGGCAGCAAGGATCTCAATTTTTCTCGTTTTCCGATGAACTCAGTAATTCTACGATATCTTTCTGAGAAATCATTATTTTTACACGCGCCCAAGTTTTTTAAATGCACTGTGCTCCGCTGATTACGAATATGCCCATGGTTTTTCGAAATACTGATCAGGTAACTCGGAATCCGCATGAGAAGTTAGTGATCACAGATAAACGTCCTTTTCGCGCTAGGACCGATATTTCGCGAGAAAAACGCGAAAAACTGTTTGCATCATTCCTCGGACTCTGCATATAGTTTATATTATGTATTTTCGGTCGTTAAAGAGGAATATAACATCATTTTAGTGATAGAACGCGCAGAATTTATAATAACCGTGAAAAACCGGCAGCAAGGATCTCAATTTTTCTCGTTTTCCGATAAACTCAGTAATTCTACGATATCTTTCTGAGAAATCATTATTTTTACACGCGCCCAAATTTTTTGAATGCACTGTGCTCCGCTGATTACGAATATGCCCATGGTTTTTCGAAATACTGATCAGGTAACTCGGAATCCGCATGAGAAGTTGGTGATCACAAATAAACGTCCTTTTCGCGCTAGGACCGATATTTCGCGAGAAAAACGCGAAAAACTGTTTGCATCATTCCTCGGACTCTGCATATAGTTTATATTATGTATTTTCGGTCGCTGAACAGGAATATAACATTATTTTAGTGATAGAACGCGCAGAATTTATAATAACCGTGAAAAACCGGCAGCAAGGATCTCAATTTTTCTCGTTTTCCGATGAACTCAGTAATTCTACGATATCTTTCTGAGAAATCATTATTTTTACACGCGCCCAAGTTTTTTTAATGCACTGTGCTCCGCTGATTACGAATATGCCCATGGTTTTTCGAAATACTGATCAGGTAACTCGGAATCCGCATGAGAAGTTGGTGATCACAAATAAACGTCCTTTTCGCGCTAGGACCGATATTTCGCGAGAAAAACGCGAAAAACTGTTTGCATCATTCCTCGGACTCTGCATATAGTTTATATTATGTATTTTCGGTCGTTAAAGAGGAATATAACATCATTTTAGTGATAGAACGCGCAGAATTTATAATAACCGTGAAAAACCGGCAGCAAGGATCTCAATTTTTCTCGTTTTCCGATAAACTCAGTAATTCTACGATATCTTTCTGAGAAATCATTATTTTTACACGCGCCCAAGTTTTTTTAATGCACTGTGCTCCGCTGATTACGAATATGCCCATGGTTTTTCGAAATACTGATCAGGTAACTCGGAATCCGCATGAGAAGTTAGTGATCACAGATAAACGTCCTTTTCGCGCTAGGACCGATATTTCGCGAGAAAAACGCGAAAAACTGTTTGCATCATTCCTCGGACTCTGCATATAGTTTATATTATGTATTTTCGGTCGCTGAACAGGAATATAACATTATTTTAGTGATAGAACGCGCAGAATTTATAATAACCGTGAAAAACCGGCAGCAAGGATCTCAATTTTTCTCGTTTTCCGATGAACTCAGTAATTCTACGATATCTTTCTGAGAAATCATTATTTTTACACGCGCCCAAGTTTTTTGAATGCACTGTGCTCCGCTGATTACGAATATGCCCATGGTTTTTCAAAATACTGATCAGGTAACTCGGAATCCGCATGAGAAGTTAGTGATCACAGATAAACGTCCTTTTCGCGCTAGGACCGATATTTCGCGAGAAAAACGCGAAAAACTGTTTGCATCATTCCTCGGACTCTGCATATAGTTTATATTATGTATTTTCGGTCGCTGAACAGGAATATAACATTATTTTAGTGATAGAACGCGCAGAATTTATAATAACCGTGAAAAGCCGGCAGCAAGGATCTCAATTTTTCTCGTTTTCCGATGAACTCAGTAATTCTACGATATCTTTCTGAGAAATCATTATTTTTACACGCGCCCAAGTTTTTTGAATGCACTGTGCTCCGCTGATTACGAATATGCCCATGGTTTTTCGAAATACTGATCAGGTAACTCGGAATCCGCATGAGAAGTTAGTGATCACAGATAAACGTCCTTTTCGCGCTAGGACCGATATTTCGCGAGAAAAACGCGAAAAACTGTTTGCATCATTCCTCGGACGCTGCATATAGTTTATATTATGTATTTTCGGTCGCTGAACAGGAATATAACATCATTTTAGTGATAGAACGCGCAGAATTTATAATAACCATGAAAAACCGGCAGCAAGGATCTCAATTTTTCTCGTTTTCCGATAAACTCAGTAATTCTACGATATCTTTCTGAGAAATCATTATTTTTACACGCGCCCAAGTTTTTTGAATGCACTGTGCTCCGCTGATTACGAATATGCCCATGGTTTTTCGAAATACTGATCAGGTAACTCGGAATCCGCATGAGAAGTTGGTGATCACAAATAAACGTCCTTTTCGCGCTAGGACCGATATTTCGCGAGAAAAACGCGAAAAACTGTTTGCATCATTCCTCGGACTCTGCATATAGTTTATATTATGTATTTTCGGTCGCTTAACAGGAATATAACATCATTTTAGTGATAGAACGCGCAGAATTTATAATAACCGTGAAAAACCGGCAGCAAGGATCTCAATTTTTCTCGTTTTCCGATAAACTCAGTAATTCTACGATATCTTTCTGAGAAATCATTATTTTTACACGCGCCCAAGTTTTTTTAATGCACTGTGCTCCGCTGATTACGAATATGCCCATGGTTTTTCGAAATACTGATCAGGTAACTCGGAATCCGCATGAGAAGTTAGTGATCACAGATAAACGTCCTTTTCGCGCTAGGACCGATATTTCGCGAGAAAAACGCGAAAAACTGTTTGCATCATTCCTCGGACTCTGCATATAGTTTATATTATGTATTTTCGGTCGCTGAACAGGAATATAACATTATTTTAGTGATAGAACGCGCAGAATTTATAATAACCGTGAAAAACCGGCAGCAAGGATCTCAATTTTTCTCGTTTTCCGATGAACTCAGTAATTCTACGATATCTTTCTGAGAAATCATTATTTTTACACGCGCCCAAGTTTTTTGAATGCACTGTGCTCCGCTGATTACGAATATGCCCATGGTTTTTCGAAATACTGATCAGGTAACTCGGAATCCGCATGAGAAGTTAGTGATCACAGATAAACGTCCTTTTTGCGCTAGGACCGATATTTCGCGAGAAAAACGCGAAAAACTGTTTGCATCATTCCTCGGACTCCGCATATAGTTTATATTATGTATTTTCGGTCGCTGAACAGGAATATAACATTATTTTAGTGATAGAACGCGCAGAATTTATAATAACCGTGAAAAACCGGCAGCAAGGATCTCAATTTTTCTCGTTTTCCGATGAACTCAGTAATTCTACGTATCTTTCTGAGAAATCATTATTTTTACACGCGCCCAAGTTTTTTGAATGCACTGTGCTCCGCTGATTACGAATATGCCCATGGTTTTTCGAAATATTGATCAGGTAACTCGGAATCCGCATGAGAAGTTAGTGATCACAGATAAACGTCCTTTTCGCGCTAGGACCGATATTTCGCGAGAAAAACGCGAAAAACTGTTTGCATCATTCCTCGGACTCTGCATATAGTTTATATTATGTATTTTCGGTCGCTGAACAGGAATATAACATTATTTTAGTGATAGAACGCGCAGAATTTATAATAACCGTGAAAAACCGGCAGCAAGGATCTCAATTTTTCTCGTTTTCCGATGAACTCAGTAATTCTACGATATCTTTCTGAGAAATCATTATTTTTACACGCGCCCGAGTTTTTTGAATGCACTGTGCTCCGCTGATTACGAATATGCCCATGGTTTTTCGAAATACTGATCAGGTAACTCGGAATCCGCATGAGAAGTTAGTGATCACAGATAAACGTCCTTTTCGCGCTAGGACCGATATTTCGCGAGAAAAACGCGAAAAACTGTTTGCATCATTCCTCGGACTCCGCATATAGTTTATATTATGTATTTTCGGTCGCTGAACAGGAATATAACATTATTTTAGTGATAGAACGCGCAGAATTTATAATAACCGTGAAAAACCGGCAGCAAGGATCTCAATTTTTCTCGTTTTCCGATGAACTCAGTAATTCTACGTATCTTTCTGAGAAATCATTATTTTTACACGCGCCCAAGTTTTTTGAATGCACTGTGCTCCGCTGATTACGAATATGCCCATGGTTTTTCGAAATATTGATCAGGTAACTCGGAATCCGCATGAGAAGTTAGTGATCACAGATAAACGTCCTTTTCGCGCTAGGACCGATATTTCGCGAGAAAAACGCGAAAAACTGTTTGCATCATTCCTCGGACTCTGCATATAGTTTATATTATGTATTTTCGGTCGCTGAACAGGAATATAACATTATTTTAGTGATAGAACGCGCAGAATTTATAATAACCGTGAAAAACCGGCAGCAAGGATCTCAATTTTTCTCGTTTTCCGATGAACTCAGTAATTCTACGATATCTTTCTGAGAAATCATTATTTTTACACGCGCCCGAGTTTTTTGAATGCACTGTGCTCCGCTGATTACGAATATGCCCATGGTTTTTCGAAATACTGATCAGGTAACTCGGAATCCGCATGAGAAGTTAGTGATCACAGATAAACGTCCTTTTCGCGCTAGGACCGATATTTCGCGAGAAAAACGCGAAAAACTGTTTGCATCATTCCTCGGACTCTGCATATAGTTTATATTATGTATTTTCGGTCGCTGAACAGGAATATAACATTATTTTAGTGATAGAACGCGCAGAATTTATAATAACCGTGAAAAACCGGCAGCAAGGATCTCAATTTTTCTCGTTTTCCGATATACTCAGTAATTCTACAATATCTTTCTGAGAAATCATTATTTTTACACGCGCCCAAGTTTTTTGAATGCACTGTGCTCCGCTGATTACGAATATGCCCATGGTTTTTCGAAATACTGATCAGGTAACTCGGAATCCGCATGAGAAGTTGGTGATCACAAATAAACGTCCTTTTCGCGCTAGGACCGATATTTCGCGAGAAAAACGCGAAAAACTGTTTGCATCATTCCTCGGACTCTGCATATAGTTTATATTATGTATTTTCGGTCGTTAAAGAGGAATATAACATCATTTTAGTGATAGAACGCGCAGAATTTATAATAACCGTGAAAAACCGGCAGCAAGGATCTCAATTTTTCTCGTTTTCCGATAAACTCAGTAATTCTACGATATCTTTCTGAGAAATCATTATTTTTACACGCGCCAAAGTTTTTTTAATGCACTGTGCTCCGCTGATTACGAATATGCCCATGGTTTTTCGAAATACTGATCAGGTAACTCGGAATCCGCATGAGAAGTTGGTGATCACAAATAAACGTCCTTTTCGCGCTAGGACCGATATTTCGCGAGAAAAACGCGAAAAACTGTTTGCATCATTCCTCGGACTCTGCATATAGTTTATATTATGTATTTTCGGTCGCTAAACAGAAATATAACATCATTTTAGTGATAGAACGCGCAGAATTTATAATAACCGTGAAAAACCGGCAGCAAGGATCTCAATTTTTCTCGTTTTCCGATGAACTCAGTAATTCTACGATATCTTTCTGAGAAATCATTATTTTTACACGCGCCCAAGTTTTTTTAATGCACTGTGCTCCGCTGATTACGAATATGCCCATGGTTTTTCGAAATACTGATCAGGTAACTCGGAATCCGCATGAGAAGTTAGTGATCACAGATAAACGTCCTTTTCGCGCTAGGACCGATATTTCGCGAGAAAAACGCGAAAAACTGTTTGCATCATTCCTCGGACTCTGCATATAGTTTATATTATGTATTTTCGGTCGCTGAACAGGACTATAACATCATTTTAGTGATAGAACGCGCAGAATTTATAATAACCGTGAAAAACCGGCAGCAAGGATCTCAATTTTTCTCGTTTTCCGATGAACTCAGTAATTCTACGATATCTTTCTGAGAAATCATTATTTTTACACGCGCCCAAGTTTTTTTAATGCACTGTGCTCCGCTGATTACGAATATGCCCATGGTTTTTCGAAATACTGATCAGGTAACTCGGAATCCGCATGAGAAGTTAGTGATCACAGATAAACGTCCTTTTCGCGCTAGGACCGATATTTCGCGAGAAAAACGCGAAAAACTGTTTGCATCATTCCTCGGACTCTGCATATAGTTTATATTATGTATTTTCGGTCGCTGAACAGGAATATAACATTATTTTAGTGATAGAACGCGCAGAATTTATAATAACCGTGAAAAACCGGCAGCAAGGATCTCAATTTTTCTCGTTTTCCGATGAACTCAGTAATTCTACGATATCTTTCTGAGAAATCATTATTTTTACACGCGCCCAAGTTTTTTGAATGCACTGTGCTCCGCTGATTACGAATATGCCCATGGTTTTTCGAAATACTGATCAGGTAACTCGGAATCCGCATGAGAAGTTAGTGATCACAGATAAACGTCCTTTTCGCGCTAGGACCGATATTTCGCGAGAAAAACGCGAAAAACTGTTTGCATCATTCCTCGGACTCTGCATATAGTTTATATTATGTATTTTCGGTCGCTGAACAGGAATATAACATTATTTTAGTGATAGAACGCGCAGAATTTATAATAACCGTGAAAAACCGGCAGCAAGGATCTCAATTTTTCTCGTTTTCCGATGAACTCAGTAATTCTACGATATCTTTCTGAGAAATCATTATTTTTACACGCGCCCAAGTTTTTTGAATGCACTGTGCTCCGCTGATTACGAATATGCCCATGGTTTTTCGAAATACTGATCAGGTAACTCGGAATCCGCATGAGAAGTTAGTGATCACAGATAAACGTCCTTTTCGCGCTAGGACCGATATTTCGCGAGAAAAACGCGAAAAACTGTTTGCATCATTCCTCGGACTCTGCATATAGTTTATATTATGTATTTTCGGTCGCTGAACAGGAATATAACATCATTTTAGTGATAGAACGCGCAGAATTTATAATAACCGTGAAAAACCGGCAGCAAGGATCTCAATTTTTCTCGTTTTCCGATAAACTCAGTAATTCTACGATATCTTTCTGAGAAATCATTATTTTTACACGCGCCCAAGTTTTTTGAATGCACTGTGCTCCGCTGATTACGAATATGCCCATGGTTTTTCGAAATACTGATCAGGTAACTCGGAATCCGCATGAGAAGTTAGTGATCACAGATAAACGTCCTTTTCGCGCTAGGACCGATATTTCGCGAGAAAAACGCGAAAAACTGTTTGCATCATTCCTCGGACTCTGCATATAGTTTATATTATGTATTTTCGGTCGCTGAACAGGAATATAACATTATTTTAGTGATAGAACGCGCAGAATTTATAATAACCGTGAAAAACCGGCAGCAAGGATCTCAATTTTTCTCGTTTTCCGATGAACTCAGTAATTCTACGATATCTTTCTGAGAAATTATTATTTTTACACGCGCCCAAGTTTTTTGAATGCACTGTGCTCCGCTGATTACGAATATGCCCATGGTTTTTCGAAATACTGATCAGGTAACTCGGAATCCGCATGAGAAGTTAGTGATCACAGATAAACGTCCTTTTCGCGCTAGGACCGATATTTCGCGAGAAAAACGCGAAAAACTGTTTGCATCATTCCTCGGACTCTGCATATAGTTTATATTATGTATTTTCGGTCGCTGAACAGGAATATAACATCATTTTAGTGATAGAACGCGCAGAATTTATAATAACCGTGAAAAACCGGCAGCAAGGATCTCAATTTTTCTCGTTTTCCGATAAACTCAGTAATTCTACGATATCTTTCTGAGAAATCATTATTTTTACACGCGCCCAAGTTTTTTGAATGCACTGTGCTCCGCTGATTACGAATATGCCCATGGTTTTTCGAAATACTGATCAGGTAACTCGGAATCCGCATGAGAAGTTAGTGATCACAGATAAACGTCCTTTTCGCGCTAGGACCGATATTTCGCGAGAAAAACGCGAAAAACTGTTTGCATCATTCCTCGGACTCTGCATATAGTTTATATTATGTATTTTCGGTCGCTGAACAGGAATATAACATTATTTTAGTGATAGAACGCGCAGAATTTATAATAACCGTGAAAAACCGGCAGCAAGGATCTCAATTTTTCTCGTTTTCCGATGAACTCAGTAATTCTACGATATCTTTCTGAGAAATTATTATTTTTACACGCGCCCAAGTTTTTTGAATGCACTGTGCTCCGCTGATTACGAATATGCCCATGGTTTTTCGAAATACTGATCAGGTAACTCGGAATCCGCATGAGAAGTTAGTGATCACAGATAAACGTCCTTTTCGCGCTAGGACCGATATTTCGCGAGAAAAACGCGAAAAACTGTTTGCATCATTCCTCGGACTCTGCATATAGTTTATATTATGTATTTTCGGTCGCTGAACAGGAATATAACATCATTTTAGTGATAGAACGCGCAGAATTTATAATAACCATGAAAAACCGGCAGCAAGGATCTCAATTTTTCTCGTTTTCCGATAAACTCAGTAATTCTACGATATCTTTCTGAGAAATCATTATTTTTACACGCGCCCAAGTTTTTTGAATGCACTGTGCTCCGCTGATTACGAATATGCCCATGGTTTTTCGAAATACTGATCAGGTAACTCGGAATCCGCATGAGAAGTTAGTGATCACAAATAAACGTCCTTTTCGCGCTAGGACCGATATTTCGCGAGAAAAACGCGAAAAACTGTTTGCATCATTCCTCGGACTCTGCATATAGTTTATATTATGTATTTTCGGTCGCTTAACAGGAATATAACATCATTTTAGTGATAGAACGCGCAGAATTTATAATAACCGTGAAAAACCGGCAGCAAGGATCTCAATTTTTCTCGTTTTCCGATAAACTCAGTAATTCTACGATATCTTTCTGAGAAATCATTATTTTTACACGCGCCCAAGTTTTTTTAATGCACTGTGCTCCGCTGATTACGAATATGCCCATGGTTTTTCGAAATACTGATCAGGTAACTCGGAATCCGCATGAGAAGTTAGTGATCACAGATAAACGTCCTTTTCGCGCTAGGACCGATATTTCGCGAGAAAAACGCGAAAAACTGTTTGCATCATTCCTCGGACTCTGCATATAGTTTATATTATGTATTTTCGGTCGCTGAACAGGAATATAACATTATTTTAGTGATAGAACGCGCAGAATTTATAATAACCGTGAAAAACCGGCAGCAAGGATCTCAATTTTTCTCGTTTTCCGATGAACTCAGTAATTCTACGATATCTTTCTGAGAAATCATTATTTTTACACGCGCCCAAGTTTTTTGAATGCACTGTGCTCCGCTGATTACGAATATGCCCATGGTTTTTCGAAATACTGATCAGGTAACTCGGAATCCGCATGAGAAGTTAGTGATCACAAATAAACGTCCTTTTCGCTCTAGGACCGATATTTCGCGAGAAAAACGCGAAAAACTGTTTGCATCATTCCTCGGACTCTGCATATAGTTTATATTATGTATTTTCGGTCGTTAAAGAGGAATATAACATCATTTTAGTGATAGAACGCGCAGAATTTATAATAACCGTGAAAAACCGGCAGCAAGGATCTCAATTTTTCTCGTTTTCCGATAAACTCAGTAATTCTACGATATCTTTCTGAGAAATCATTATTTTTACACGCGCCCAAGTTTTTTTAATGCACTGTGCTCCGCTGATTACGAATATGCACATGGTTTTTCGAAATACTGATCAGGTAACTCGGAATCCGCATGAGAAGTTAGTGATCACAAATAAACGTCCTTTTCGCTCTAGGACCGATATTTCGCGAGAAAAACGCGAAAAACTGTTTGCATCAATCCTCGGACTCTGCATATAGTTTATATTATGTATTTTCGGTCGCTGAACATGAATATAATATTATTTTAGTGATAGAACGCGCAGAATTTATAATAACCGTGAAAAACCGGCAGCAAGGATCTCAATTTTTCTCGTTTTCCGATGAACTCAGTAATTCTACGATATCTTTCTGAGAAATCATTATTTTTACACGCGCCCAAGTTTTTTGAATGCACTGTGCTCCGCTGATTACGAATATGCCCATGGTTTTTCGAAATACTGATCAGGTAACTCGGAATCCGCATGAGAAGTTAGTGATCACAGATAAACGTCCTTTTCGCGCTAGGACCGATATTTCGCGAGAAAAACGCGAAAAACTGTTTGCATCATTCCTCGGACTCTGCATATAGTTTATATTATGTATTTTCGGTCGCTGAACAGGAATATAACATTATTTTAGTGATAGAACGCGCAGAATTTATAATAACCGTGAAAAACCGGCAGCAAGGATCTCAATTTTTCTCGTTTTCCGATAAACTCAGTAATTCTACGATATCTTTCTGAGAAATCATTATTTTTACACGCGCCCAAGTTTTTTTAATGCACTGTGCTCCGCTGATTACGAATATGCCCATGGTTTTTCGAAATACTGATCAGGTAACTCGGAATCCGCATGAGAAGTTGGTGATCACAAATAAACGTCCTTTTCGCGCTAGGACCGATATTTCGCGAGAAAAACGCGAAAAACTGTTTGCATCATTCCTCGGACTCTGCATATAGTTTATATTATGTATTTTCGGTTGTTAAAGAGGAATATAACATCATTTTAGTGATAGAACGCGCAGAATTTATAATAACCGTGAAAAACCGGCAGCAAGGATCTCAATTTTTCTCGTTTTCCGATAAACTCAGTAATTCTACGATATCTTTCTGAGAAATCATTATTTTTACACGCGCCAAAGTTTTTTTAATGCACTGTGCTCCGCTGATTACGAATATGCCCATGGTTTTTCGAAATACTGATCAGGTAACTCGGAATCCGCATGAGAAGTTGGTGATCACAAATAAACGTCCTTTTCGCGCTAGGACCGATATTTCGCGAGAAAAACGCGAAAAACTGTTTGCATCATTCCTCGGACTCTGCATATAGTTTATATTATGTATTTTCGGTCGCTAAACAGAAATATAACATCATTTTAGTGATAGAACGCGCAGAATTTATAATAACCGTGAAAAACCGGCAGCAAGGATCTCAATTTTTCTCGTTTTCCGATGAACTCAGTAATTCTACGATATCTTTCTGAGAAATCATTATTTTTACACGCGCCCAAGTTTTTTGAATGCACTGTGCTCCGCTGATTACGAATATGCCCATGGTTTTTCGAAATACTGATCAGGTAACTCGGAATCCGCATGAGAAGTTAGTGATCACAGATAAACGTCCTTTTCGCGCTAGGACCGATATTTCGCGAGAAAAACGCGAAAAACTGTTTGCATCATTCCTCGGACTCTGCATATAGTTTATATTATGTATTTTCGGTCGCTGAACAGGAATATAACATTATTTTAGTGATAGAACGCGCAGAATTTATAATAACCGTGAAAAACCGGCAGCAAGGATCTCAATTTTTCTCGTTTTCCGATAAACTCAGTAATTCTACGATATCTTTCTGAGAAATCATTATTTTTACACGCGCCCAAGTTTTTTTAATGCACTGTGCTCCGCTGATTACGAATATGCCCATGGTTTTTCGAAATACTGATCAGGTAACTCGGAATCCGCATGAGAAGTTGGTGATCACAAATAAACGTCCTTTTCGCGCTAGGACCGATATTTCGCGAGAAAAACGCGAAAAACTGTTTGCATCATTCCTCGGACTCTGCATATAGTTTATATTATGTATTTTCGGTCGTTAAAGAGGAATATAACATCATTTTAGTGATAGAACGCGCAGAATTTATAATAACCGTGAAAAACCGGCAGCAAGGATCTCAATTTTTCTCGTTTTCCGATGAACTCAGTAATTCTACGATATCTTTCTGAGAAATCATTATTTTTACACGCGCCCAAGTTTTTTGAATGCACTGTGCTCCGCTGATTACGAATATGCCCATGGTTTTTCGAAATATTGATCAGGTAACTCGGAATCCGCATGAGAAGTTAGTGATCACAGATAAACGTCCTTTTCGCGCTAGGACCGATATTTCGCGAGAAAAACGCGAAAAACTGTTTGCATCATTCCTCGGACTCTGCATATAGTTTATATTATGTATTTTCGGTCGTTAAAGAGAAATATAACATCATTTTAGTGATAGAACGCGCAGAATTTATAATAACCGTGAAAAACCGGCAGCAAGGATCTCAATTTTTCTCGTTTTCCGATAAACTCAGTAATTCTACGATATCTTTCTGAGAAATCATTATTTTTACACGCGCCCAAGTTTTTTTAATGCACTGTGCTCCGCTGATTACGAATATGCCCATGGTTTTTCGAAATACTGATCAGGTAACTCGGAATCCGCATGAGAAGTTAGTGATCACAGATAAACGTCCTTTTCGCGCTAGGACCGATATTTCGCGAGAAAAACGCGAAAAACTGTTTGCATCATTCCTCGGACTCTGCATATAGTTTATATTATGTATTTTCGGTCGCTGAACAGGAATATAACATTATTTTAGTGATAGAACGCGCAGAATTTATAATAACCGTGAAAAACCGGCAGCAAGGATCTCAATTTTTCTCGTTTTCCGATGAACTCAGTAATTCTACGATATCTTTCTGAGAAATCATTATTTTTACACGCGCCCAAGTTTTTTGAATGCACTGTGCTCCGCTGATTACGAATATGCCCATGGTTTTTAGAAATACTGATCAGGTAACTCGGAATCCGCATGAGAAGTTGGTGATCACAGATAAACGTCCTTTTCGCGCTAGGACCGATATTTCGCGAGAAAAACGCGAAAAACTGTTTGCATCATTCCTCGGACTCTGCATATAGTTTATATTATGTATTTTCGGTCGCTGAACAGGAATATAACATTATTTTAGTGATAGAACGCGCAGAATTTATAATAACCGTGAAAAACCGGCAGCAAGGATCTCAATTTTTCTCGTTTTCCGATGAACTCAGTAATTCTACGATATCTTTCTGAGAAATCATTATTTTTACACGCGCCCAAGTTTTTTGAATGCACTGTGCTCCGCTGATTACGAATATGCCCATGGTTTTTCGAAATACTGATCAGGTAACTCGGAATCCGCATGAGAAGTTAGTGATCACAGATAAACGTCCTTTTCGCGCTAGGACCGATATTTCGCGAGAAAAACGCGAAAAACTGTTTGCATCATTCCTCGGACTCTGCATATAGTTTATATTATGTATTTTCGGTCGCTGAACAGGAATATAACATTATTTTAGTGATAGAACGCGCAGAATTTATAATAACCGTGAAAAACCGGCAGCAAGGATCTCAATTTTTCTCGTTTTCCGATGAACTCAGTAATTCTACGATATCTTTCTGAGAAATCATTATTTTTACACGCGCCCAAGTTTTTTGAATGCACTGTGCTCCGCTGATTACGAATATGCCCATGGTTTTTCGAAATACTGATCAGGTAACTCGGAATCCGCATGAGAAGTTAGTGATCACAGATAAACGTCCTTTTCGCGCTAGGACCGATATTTCGCGAGAAAAACGCGAAAAACTGTTTGCATCATTCCTCGGACTCCGCATATAGTTTATATTATGTATTTTCGGTCGCTGAACAGGAATATAACATTATTTTAGTGATAGAACGCGCAGAATTTATAATAACCGTGAAAAACCGGCAGCAAGGATCTCAATTTTTCTCGTTTTCCGATGAACTCAGTAATTCTACGATATCTTTCTGAGAAATCATTATTTTTACACGCGCCCAAGTTTTTTGAATGCACTGTGCTCCGCTGATTACGAATATGCCCATGGTTTTTCGAAATATTGATCAGGTAACTCGGAATCCGCATGAGAAGTTAGTGATCACAGATAAACGTCCTTTTCGCGCTAGGACCGATAT
Organism: Tromatobia lineatoria; assembly: GCA_949699805.1. Classification (NCBI taxonomy): domain Eukaryota; kingdom Metazoa; phylum Arthropoda; class Insecta; order Hymenoptera; family Ichneumonidae; genus Tromatobia; species Tromatobia lineatoria. Next base: position 20,523,873 of record OX453037.1, read on the forward strand.
TTCGCGAGAAAAACGCGAAAAACTGTTTGCATCATTCCTCGGACTCTGCATATAGTTTATATTATGTATTTTCGGTCGTTAAAGAGAAATATAACATCATTTTAGTGATAGAACGCGCAGAATTTATAATAACCGTGAAAAACCGGCAGCAAGGATCTCAATTTTTCTCGTTTTCCGATAAACTCAGTAATTCTACGATATCTTTCTGAGAAATCATTATTTTTACACGCGCCCAAGTTTTTTTAATGCACTGTGCTCCGCTGATTACGAATATGCCCATGGTTTTTCGAAATACTGATCAGGTAACTCGGAATCCGCATGAGAAGTTAGTGATCACAGATAAACGTCCTTTTCGCGCTAGGACCGATATTTCGCGAGAAAAACGCGAAAAACTGTTTGCATCATTCCTCGGACTCTGCATATAGTTTATATTATGTATTTTCGGTCGCTGAACAGGAATATAACATTATTTTAGTGATAGAACGCGCAGAATTTATAATAACCGTGAAAAACCGGCAGCAAGGATCTCAATTTTTCTCGTTTTCCGATGAACTCAGTAATTCTACGATATCTTTCTGAGAAATCATTATTTTTACACGCGCCCAAGTTTTTTGAATGCACTGTGCTCCGCTGATTACGAATATGCCCATGGTTTTTCAAAATACTAATCAGGTAACTTGGAATCCGCATGAGAAGTTAGTGATCACAAATAAACGTCCTTTTCGCGCTAGGACCGATATTTCGCGAGAAAAACGCGAAAAACTGTTTGCATCATTCCTCGGACTCTGCATATAGTTTATATTATGTATTTTCGGTCGCTGAACAGGAATATAACATTATTTTAGTGATAGAACGCGCAGAATTTATAATAACCGTGAAAAACCGGCAGCAAGGATCTCAATTTTTCTCGTTTTCCGATGAACTCAGTAATTCTACGATATCTTTCTGAGAAATCATTATTTTTACACGCGCCCAAGTTTTCTTAATGCACTGTGCTCCGCTGATTACGAATATGCCCATGGTTTTTCGAAATACTGATCAGGTAACTCGGAATCCGCATGAGGAGTTGGTGATCACAAATAAACGTCCTTTTCGCGCTAGGACCGATATTTCGCGAGAAAAACGCGAAAAACTGTTTGCATCATTCCTCGGACTCTGCATATAGTTTATATTATGTATTTTCGGTCGCTTAACAGGAATATAACATCATTTTAGTGATAGAACGCGCAGAATTTATAATAACCGTGAAAAACCGGCAGCAAGGATCTCAATTTTTCTCGTTTTCCGATAAACTCAGTAATTCTACGATATCTTTCTGAGAAATCATTATTTTTACACGCGCCCAAGTTTTTTTAATGCACTGTGCTCCGCTGATTACGAATATGCCCATGGTTTTTCGAAATACTGATCAGGTAACTCGGAATCCGCATGAGAAGTTAGTGATCACAGATAAACGTCCTTTTCGCGCTAGGACCGATATTTCGCGAGAAAAACGCGAAAAACTGTTTGCATCATTCCTCGGACTCTGCATATAGTTTATATTATGTATTTTCGGTCGCTGAACAGGAATATAACATCATTTTAGTGATAGAACGCGCAGAATTTATAATAACCGTGAAAAACCGGCAGCAAGGATCTCAATTTTTCTCGTTTTCCGATGAACTCAGTAATTCTACGATATCTTTCTGAGAAATCATTATTTTTACACGCGCCCAAGTTTTTTGAATGCACTGTGCTCCGCTGATTACGAATATGCCCATGGTTTTTCAAAATACTAATCAGGTAACTTGGAATCCGCATGAGAAGTTAGTGATCACAAATAAACGTCCTTTTCGCGCTAGGACCGATATTTCGCGAGAAAAACGCGAAAAACTGTTTGCATCATTCCTCGGACTCTGCATATAGTTTATATTATGTATTTTCGGTCGCTGAACAGGAATATAACATTATTTTAGTGATAGAACGCGCAGAATTTATAATAACCGTGAAAAACCGGCAGCAAGGATCTCAATTTTTCTCGTTTTCCGATGAACTCAGTAATTCTACGATATCTTTCTGAGAAATCATTATTTTTACACGCGCCCAAGTTTTTTTAATGCACTGTGCTCCGCTGATTACGAATATGCCCATGGTTTTTCGAAATACTGATCAGGTAACTCGGAATCCGCATGAGAAGTTGGTGATCACAAATAAACGTCCTTTTCGCGCTAGGACCGATATTTCGCGAGAAAAACGCGAAAAACTGTTTGCATCATTCCTCGGACTCTGCATATAGTTTATATTATGTATTTTCGGTCGTTAAAGAGGAATATAACATCATTTTAGTGATAGAACGCGCAGAATTTATAATAACCGTGAAAAACCGGCAGCAAGGATCTCAATTTTTCTCGTTTTCCGATAAACTCAGTAATTCTACGATATCTTTCTGAGAAATCATTATTTTTACACGCGCCAAAGTTTTTTTAATGCACTGTGCTCCGCTGATTACGAATATGCCCATGGTTTTTCGAAATACTGATCAGGTAACTCGGAATCCGCATGAGAAGTTGGTGATCACAAATAAACGTCCTTTTCGCGCTAGGACCGATATTTCGCGAGAAAAACGCGAAAAACTGTTTGCATCATTCCTCGGACTCTGCATATAGTTTATATTATGTATTTTCGGTCGCTAAACAGAAATATAACATCATTTTAGTGATAGAACGCGCAGAATTTATAATAACCGTGAAAAACCGGCAGCAAGGATCTCAATTTTTCTCGTTTTCCGATAAACTCAGTAATTCTACGATATCTTTCTGAGAAATCATTATTTTTACACGCGCCCAAGTTTTTTTAATGCACTGTGCTCCGCTGATTACGAATATGCCCATGGTTTTTCAAAATACTAATCAGGTAACTTGGAATCCGCATGAGAAGTTAGTGATCACAGATAAACGTCCTTTTCGCGCTAGGACCGATATTTCGCGAGAAAAACGCGAAAAACTGTTTGCATCATTCCTCGGACTCTGCATATAGTTTATATTATGTATTTTCGGTCGCTGAACAGGAATATAACATTATTTTAGTGATAGAACGCGCAGAATTTATAATAACCGTGAAAAACCGGCAGCAAGGATCTCAATTTTTCTCGTTTTCCGATGAACTCAGTAATTCTACGATATCTTTCTGAGAAATCATTATTTTTACACGCGCCCAAGTTTTTTGAATGCACTGTGCTCCGCTGATTACGAATATGCCCATGGTTTTTCGAAATACTGATCAGGTAACTCGGAATCCGCATGAGAAGTTAGTGATCACAGATAAACGTCCTTTTCGCGCTAGGACCGATATTTCGCGAGAAAAACGCGAAAAACTGTTTGCATCATTCCTCGGACTCTGCATATAGTTTATATTATGTATTTTCGGTCGCTGAACAGGAATATAACATTATTTTAGTGATAGAACGCGCAGAATTTATAATAACCGTGAAAAACCGGCAGCAAGGATCTCAATTTTTCTCGTTTTCCGATAAACTCAGTAATTCTACGATATCTTTCTGAGAAATCATTATTTTTACACGCGCCCAAGTTTTTTTAATGCACTGTGCTCCGCTGATTACGAATATGCCCATGGTTTTTCGAAATACTGATCAGGTAACTCGGAATCCGCATGAGAAGTTGGTGATCACAAATAAACGTCCTTTTCGCGCTAGGACCGATATTTCGCGAGAAAAACGCGAAAAACTGTTTGCATCATTCCTCGGACTCTGCATATAGTTTATATTATGTATTTTCGGTTGTTAAAGAGGAATATAACATCATTTTAGTGATAGAACGCGCAGAATTTATAATAACCGTGAAAAACCGGCAGCAAGGATCTCAATTTTTCTCGTTTTCCGATAAACTCAGTAATTCTACGATATCTTTCTGAGAAATCATTATTTTTACACGCGCCAAAGTTTTTTTAATGCACTGTGCTCCGCTGATTACGAATATGCCCATGGTTTTTCGAAATACTGATCAGGTAACTCGGAATCCGCATGAGAAGTTGGTGATCACAAATAAACGTCCTTTTCGCGCTAGGACCGATATTTCGCGAGAAAAACGCGAAAAACTGTTTGCATCATTCCTCGGACTCTGCATATAGTTTATATTATGTATTTTCGGTCGCTAAACAGAAATATAACATCATTTTAGTGATAGAACGCGCAGAATTTATAATAACCGTGAAAAACCGGCAGCAAGGATCTCAATTTTTCTCGTTTTCCGATGAACTCAGTAATTCTACGATATCTTTCTGAGAAATCATTATTTTTACACGCGCCCAAGTTTTTTGAATGCACTGTGCTCCGCTGATTACGAATATGCCCATGGTTTTTCGAAATACTGATCAGGTAACTCGGAATCCGCATGAGAAGTTAGTGATCACAGATAAACGTCCTTTTCGCGCTAGGACCGATATTTCGCGGGAAAAACGCGAAAAACTGTTTGCATCATTCCTCGGACTCTGCATATAGTTTATATTATGTATTTTCGGTCGCTGAACAGGAATATAACATTATTTTAGTGATAGAACGCGCAGAATTTATAATAACCGTGAAAAACCGGCAGCAAGGATCTCAATTTTTCTCGTTTTCCGATAAACTCAGTAATTCTACGATATCTTTCTGAGAAATCATTATTTTTACACGCGCCCAAGTTTTTTTAATGCACTGTGCTCCGCTGATTACGAATATGCCCATGGTTTTTCGAAATACTGATCAGGTAACTCGGAATCCGCATGAGAAGTTGGTGATCACAAATAAACGTCCTTTTCGCGCTAGGACCGATATTTCGCGAGAAAAACGCGAAAAACTGTTTGCATCATTCCTCGGACTCTGCATATAGTTTATATTATGTATTTTCGGTCGTTAAAGAGGAATATAACATCATTTTAGTGATAGAACGCGCAGAATTTATAATAACCGTGAAAAACCGGCAGCAAGGATCTCAATTTTTCTCGTTTTCCGATGAACTCAGTAATTCTACGATATCTTTCTGAGAAATCATTATTTTTACACGCGCCCAAGTTTTTTGAATGCACTGTGCTCCGCTGATTACGAATATGCCCATGGTTTTTAGAAATACTGATCAGGTAACTCGGAATCCGCATGAGAAGTTAGTGATCACAGATAAACGTCCTTTTCGCGCTAGGACCGATATTTCGCGAGAAAAACGCGAAAAACTGTTTGCATCATTCCTCGGACTCTGCATATAGTTTATATTATGTATTTTCGGTCGCTGAACAGGAATATAACATTATTTTAGTGATAGAACGCGCAGAATTTATAATAACCGTGAAAAACCGGCAGCAAGGATCTCAATTTTTCTCGTTTTCCGATGAACTCAGTAATTCTACGATATCTTTCTGAGAAATCATTATTTTTACACGCGCCCAAGTTTTTTGAATGCACTGTGCTCCGCTGATTACGAATATGCCCATGGTTTTTAGAAATACTGATCAGGTAACTCGGAATCCGCATGAGAAGTTGGTGATCACAGATAAACGTCCTTTTCGCGCTAGGACCGATATTTCGCGAGAAAAACGCGAAAAACTGTTTGCATCATTCCTCGGACTCTGCATATAGTTTATATTATGTATTTTCGGTCGCTGAACAGGAATATAACATTATTTTAGTGATAGAACGCGCAGAATTTATAATAACCGTGAAAAACCGGCAGCAAGGATCTCAATTTTTCTCGTTTTCCGATGAACTCAGTAATTCTACGATATCTTTCTGAGAAATCATTATTTTTACACGCGCCCAAGTTTTTTGAATGCACTGTGCTCCGCTGATTACGAATATGCCCATGGTTTTTCGAAATACTGATCAGGTAACTCGGAATCCGCATGAGAAGTTAGTGATCACAGATAAACGTCCTTTTCGCGCTAGGACCGATATTTCGCGAGAAAAACGCGAAAAACTGTTTGCATCATTCCTCGGACTCTGCATATAGTTTATATTATGTATTTTCGGTCGCTGAACAGGAATATAACATTATTTTAGTGATAGAACGCGCAGAATTTATAATAACCGTGAAAAACCGGCAGCAAGGATCTCAATTTTTCTCGTTTTCCGATGAACTCAGTAATTCTACGATATCTTTCTGAGAAATCATTATTTTTACACGCGCCCAAGTTTTTTGAATGCACTGTGCTCCGCTGATTACGAATATGCCCATGGTTTTTCGAAATACTGATCAGGTAACTCGGAATCCGCATGAGAAGTTGGTGATCACAGATAAACGTCCTTTTCGCGCTAGGACCGATATTTCGCGAGAAAAACGCGAAAAACTGTTTGCATCATTCCTCGGACTCTGCATATAGTTTATATTATGTATTTTCGGTCGCTGAACAGGAATATAACATTATTTTAGTGATAGAACGCGCAGAATTTATAATAACCGTGAAAAACCGGCAGCAAGGATCTCAATTTTTCTCGTTTTCCGATGAACTCAGTAATTCTACGATATCTTTCTGAGAAATCATTATTTTTACACGCGCCCAAGTTTTTTGAATGCACTGTGCTCCGCTGATTACGAATATGCCCATGGTTTTTCGAAATACTGATCAGGTAACTCGGAATCCGCATGAGAAGTTAGTGATCACAGATAAACGTCCTTTTCGCGCTAGGACCGATATTTCGCGAGAAAAACGCGAAAAACTGTTTGCATCATTCCTCGGACTCTGCATATAGTTTATATTATGTATTTTCGGTCGTTAAAGAGAAATATAACATCATTTTAGTGATAGAACGCGCAGAATTTATAATAACCGTGAAAAACCGGCAGCAAGGATCTCAATTTTTCTCGTTTTCCGATAAACTCAGTAATTCTACGATATCTTTCTGAGAAATCATTATTTTTACACGCGCCCAAGTTTTTTTAATGCACTGTGCTCCGCTGATTACGAATATGCCCATGGTTTTTCGAAATATTGATCAGGTAACTCGGAATCCGCATGAGAAGTTAGTGATCACAGATAAACGTCCTTTTCGCGCTAGGACCGATATTTCGCGAGAAAAACGCGAAAAACTGTTTGCATCATTCCTCGGACTCTGCATATAGTTTATATTATGTATTTTCGGTCGCTGAACAGGAATATAACATTATTTTAGTGATAGAACGCGCAGAATTTATAATAACCGTGAAAAACCGGCAGCAAGGATCTCAATTTTTCTCGTTTTCCGATGAACTCAGTAATTCTACGATATCTTTCTGAGAAATTATTATTTTTACACGCGCCCAAGTTTTTTGAATGCACTGTGCTCCGCTGATTACGAATATGCCCATGGTTTTTCGAAATACTGATCAGGTAACTCGGAATCCGCATGAGAAGTTAGTGATCACAGATAAACGTCCTTTTCGCGCTAGGACCGATATTTCGCGAGAAAAACGCGAAAAACTGTTTGCATCATTCCTCGGACTCTGCATATAGTTTATATTATGTATTTTCGGTCGCTGAACAGGAATATAACATCATTTTAGTGATAGAACGCGCAGAATTTATAATAACCATGAAAAACCGGCAGCAAGGATCTCAATTTTTCTCGTTTTCCGATAAACTCAGTAATTCTACGATATCTTTCTGAGAAATCATTATTTTTACACGCGCCCAAGTTTTTTGAATGCACTGTGCTCCGCTGATTACGAATATGCCCATGGTTTTTCGAAATACTGATCAGGTAACTCGGAATCCGCATGAGAAGTTAGTGATCACAAATAAACGTCCTTTTCGCGCTAGGACCGATATTTCGCGAGAAAAACGCGAAAAACTGTTTGCATCATTCCTCGGACTCTGCATATAGTTTATATTATGTATTTTCGGTCGCTTAACAGGAATATAACATCATTTTAGTGATAGAACGCGCAGAATTTATAATAACCGTGAAAAACCGGCAGCAAGGATCTCAATTTTTCTCGTTTTCCGATAAACTCAGTAATTCTACGATATCTTTCTGAGAAATCATTATTTTTACACGCGCCCAAGTTTTTTTAATGCACTGTGCTCCGCTGATTACGAATATGCCCATGGTTTTTCGAAATACTGATCAGGTAACTCGGAATCCGCATGAGAAGTTAGTGATCACAGATAAACGTCCTTTTCGCGCTAGGACCGATATTTCGCGAGAAAAACGCGAAAAACTGTTTGCATCATTCCTCGGACTCTGCATATAGTTTATATTATGTATTTTCGGTCGCTGAACAGGAATATAACATTATTTTAGTGATAGAACGCGCAGAATTTATAATAACCGTGAAAAACCGGCAGCAAGGATCTCAATTTTTCTCGTTTTCCGATGAACTCAGTAATTCTACGATATCTTTCTGAGAAATCATTATTTTTACACGCGCCCAAGTTGTTTGAATGCACTGTGCTCCGCTGATTACGAATATGCCCATGGTTTTTCGAAATACTGATCAGGTAACTCGGAATCCGCATGAGAAGTTAGTGATCACAAATAAACGTCCTTTTCGCTCTAGGACCGATATTTCGCGAGAAAAACGCGAAAAACTGTTTGCATCATTCCTCGGACTCTGCATATAGTTTATATTATGTATTTTCGGTCGTTAAAGAGGAATATAACATCATTTTAGTGATAGAACGCGCAGAATTTATAATAACCGTGAAAAACCGGCAGCAAGGATCTCAATTTTTCTCGTTTTCCGATAAACTCAGTAATTCTACGATATCTTTCTGAGAAATCATTATTTTTACACGCGCCCAAGTTTTTTTAATGCACTGTGCTCCGCTGATTACGAATATGCACATGGTTTTTCGAAATACTGATCAGGTAACTCGGAATCCGCATGAGAAGTTAGTGATCACAAATAAACGTCCTTTTCGCTCTAGGACCGATATTTCGCGAGAAAAACGCGAAAAACTGTTTGCATCAATCCTCGGACTCTGCATATAGTTTATATTATGTATTTTCGGTCGCTGAACATGAATATAATATTATTTTAGTGATAGAACGCGCAGAATTTATAATAACCGTGAAAAACCGGCAGCAAGGATCTCAATTTTTCTCGTTTTCCGATGAACTCAGTAATTCTACGATATCTTTCTGAGAAATCATTATTTTTACACGCGCCCAAGTTTTTTGAATGCACTGTGCTCCGCTGATTACGAATATGCCCATGGTTTTTCGAAATACTGATCAGGTAACTCGGAATCCGCATGAGAAGTTAGTGATCACAGATAAACGTCCTTTTCGCGCTAGGACCGATATTTCGCGAGAAAAACGCGAAAAACTGTTTGCATCATTCCTCGGACTCTGCATATAGTTTATATTATGTATTTTCGGTCGCTGAACAGGAATATAACATTATTTTAGTGATAGAACGCGCAGAATTTATAATAACCGTGAAAAACCGGCAGCAAGGATCTCAATTTTTCTCGTTTTCCGATAAACTCAGTAATTCTACGATATCTTTCTGAGAAATCATTATTTTTACACGCGCCCAAGTTTTTTTAATGCACTGTGCTCCGCTGATTACGAATATGCCCATGGTTTTTCGAAATACTGATCAGGTAACTCGGAATCCGCATGAGAAGTTGGTGATCACAAATAAACGTCCTTTTCGCGCTAGGACCGATATTTCGCGAGAAAAACGCGAAAAACTGTTTGCATCATTCCTCGGACTCTGCATATAGTTTATATTATGTATTTTCGGTTGTTAAAGAGGAATATAACATCATTTCAGTGATAGAACGCGCAGAATTTATAATAACCGTGAAAAACCGGCAGCAAGGATCTCAATTTTTCTCGTTTTCCGATAAACTCAGTAATTCTACGATATCTTTCTGAGAAATCATTATTTTTACACGCGCCAAAGTTTTTTTAATGCACTGTGCTCCGCTGATTACGAATATGCCCATGGTTTTTCGAAATACTGATCAGGTAACTCGGAATCCGCATGAGAAGTTGGTGATCACAAATAAACGTCCTTTTCGCGCTAGGACCGATATTTCGCGAGAAAAACGCGAAAAACTGTTTGCATCATTCCTCGGACTCTGCATATAGTTTATATTATGTATTTTCGGTCGCTAAACAGAAATATAACATCATTTTAGTGATAGAACGCGCAGAATTTATAATAACCGTGAAAAACCGGCAGCAAGGATCTCAATTTTTCTCGTTTTCCGATGAACTCAGTAATTCTACGATATCTTTCTGAGAAATCATTATTTTTACACGCGCCCAAGTTTTTTGAATGCACTGTGCTCCGCTGATTACGAATATGCCCATGGTTTTTCGAAATACTGATCAGGTAACTCGGAATCCGCATGAGAAGTTAGTGATCACAGATAAACGTCCTTTTCGCGCTAGGACCGATATTTCGCGAGAAAAACGCGAAAAACTGTTTGCATCATTCCTCGGACTCTGCATATAGTTTATATTATGTATTTTCGGTCGCTGAACAGGAATATAACATTATTTTAGTGATAGAACGCGCAGAATTTATAATAACCGTGAAAAACCGGCAGCAAGGATCTCAATTTTTCTCGTTTTCCGATAAACTCAGTAATTCTACGATATCTTTCTGAGAAATCATTATTTTTACACGCGCCCAAGTTTTTTTAATGCACTGTGCTCCGCTGATTACGAATATGCCCATGGTTTTTCGAAATACTGATCAGGTAACTCGGAATCCGCATGAGAAGTTGGTGATCACAAATAAACGTCCTTTTCGCGCTAGGACCGATATTTCGCGAGAAAAACGCGAAAAACTGTTTGCATCATTCCTCGGACTCTGCATATAGTTTATATTATGTATTTTCGGTCGTTAAAGAGGAATATAACATCATTTTAGTGATAGAACGCGCAGAATTTATAATAACCGTGAAAAACCGGCAGCAAGGATCTCAATTTTTCTCGTTTTCCGATAAACTCAGTAATTCTACGATATCTTTCTGAGAAATCATTATTTTTACACGCGCCCAAGTTTTTTTAATGCACTGTGCTCCGCTGATTACGAATATGCCCATGGTTTTTCGAAATACTGATCAGGTAACTCGGAATCCGCATGAGAAGTTAGTGATCACAGATAAACGTCCTTTTCGCGCTAGGACCGATATTTCGCGAGAAAAACGCGAAAAACTGTTTGCATCATTCCTCGGACTCTGCATATAGTTTATATTATGTATTTTCGGTCGCTGAACAGGAATATAACATTATTTTAGTGATAGAACGCGCAGAATTTATAATAACCGTGAAAAACCGGCAGCAAGGATCTCAATTTTTCTCGTTTTCCGATGAACTCAGTAATTCTACGATATCTTTCTGAGAAATCATTATTTTTACACGCGCCCAAGTTTTTTTAATGCACTGTGCTCCGCTGATTACGAATATGCCCATGGTTTTTCGAAATACTGATCAGGTAACTCGGAATCCGCATGAGAAGTTAGTGATCACAGATAAACGTCCTTTTCGCGCTAGGACCGATATTTCGCGAGAAAAACGCGAAAAACTGTTTGCATCATTCCTCGGACTCTGCATATAGTTTATATTATGTATTTTCGGTCGCTGAACAGGAATATAACATTATTTTAGTGATAGAACGCGCAGAATTTATAATAACCGTGAAAAACCGGCAGCAAGGATCTCAATTTTTCTCGTTTTCCGATGAACTCAGTAATTCTACGATATCTTTCTGAGAAATCATTATTTTTACACGCGCCCAAGTTTTTTGAATGCACTGTGCTCCGCTGATTACGAATATGCCCATGGTTTTTCGAAATACTGATCAGGTAACTCGGAATCCGCATGAGAAGTTAGTGATCACAGATAAACGTCCTTTTCGCGCTAGGACCGATATTTCGCGAGAAAAACGCGAAAAACTGTTTGCATCATTCCTCGGACTCTGCATATAGTTTATATTATGTATTTTCGGTCGCTGAACAGGAATATAACATCATTTTAGTGATAGAACGCGCAGAATTTATAATAACCGTGAAAAACCGGCAGCAAGGATCTCAATTTTTCTCGTTTTCCGATGAACTCAGTAATTCTACGATATCTTTCTGAGAAATCATTATTTTTACACGCGCCCAAGTTTTTTGAATGCACTGTGCTCCGCTGATTACGAATATGCCCATGGTTTTTCGAAATACTGATCAGGTAACTCGGAATCCGCATGAGAAGTTAGTGATCACAGATAAACGTCCTTTTCGCGCTAGGACCGATATTTCGCGAGAAAAACGCGAAAAACTGTTTGCATCATTCCTCGGACTCTGCATATAGTTTATATTATGTATTTTCGGTCGCTGAACAGGACTATAACATCATTTTAGTGATAGAACGCGCAGAATTTATAATAACCGTGAAAAACCGGCAGCAAGGATCTCAATTTTTCTCGTTTTCCGATGAACTCAGTAATTCTACGATATCTTTCTGAGAAATCATTATTTTTACACGCGCCCAAGTTTTTTTAATGCACTGTGCTCCGCTGATTACGAATATGCCCATGGTTTTTCGAAATACTGATCAGGTAACTCGGAATCCGCATGAGAAGTTAGTGATCACAGATAAACGTCCTTTTCGCGCTAGGACCGATATTTCGCGAGAAAAACGCGAAAAACTGTTTGCATCATTCCTCGGACTCTGCATATAGTTTATATTATGTATTTTCGGTCGCTAAACAGAAATATAACATCATTTTAGTGATAGAACGCGCAGAATTTATAATAACCGTGAAAAACCGGCAGCAAGGATCTCAATTTTTCTCGTTTTCCGATGAACTCAGTAATTCTACGATATCTTTCTGAGAAATCATTATTTTTACACGCGCCCAAGTTTTTTTAATGCACTGTGCTCCGCTGATTACGAATATGCCCATGGTTTTTCGAAATACTGATCAGGTAACTCGGAATCCGCATGAGAAGTTAGTGATCACAGATAAACGTCCTTTTCGCGCTAGGACCGATATTTCGCGAGAAAAACGCGAAAAACTGTTTGCATCATTCCTCGGACTCTGCATATAGTTTATATTATGTATTTTCGGTCGCTGAACAGGACTATAACATCATTTTAGTGATAGAACGCGCAGAATTTATAATAACCGTGAAAAACCGGCAGCAAGGATCTCAATTTTTCTCGTTTTCCGATGAACTCAGTAATTCTACGATATCTTTCTGAGAAATCATTATTTTTACACGCGCCCAAGTTTTTTGAATGCACTGTGCTCCGCTGATTACGAATATGCCCATGGTTTTTCGAAATACTGATCAGGTAACTCGGAATCCGCATGAGAAGTTAGTGATCACAGATAAACGTCCTTTTCGCGCTAGGACCGATATTTCGCGAGAAAAACGCGAAAAACTGTTTGCATCATTCCTCGGACTCTGCATATAGTTTATATTATGTATTTTCGGTCGCTGAACAGGAATATAACATCATTTTAGTGATCGAACGCGCAGAATTTATAATAACCGTGAAAAACCGGCAGCAAGGATCTCAATTTTTCTCGTTTTCCGATAAACTCAGTAATTCTACGATATCTTTCTGAGAAATCATTATTTTTACACGCGCCCAAGTTTTTTGAATGCACTGTGCTCCGCTGATTACGAATATGCCCATGGTTTTTCGAAATACTGATCAGGTAACTCGGAATCCGCATGAGAAGTTAGTGATCACAGATAAACGTCCTTTTCGCGCTAGGACCGATATTTCGCGAGAAAAACGCGAAAAACTGTTTGCATCATTCCTCGGACTCTGCATATAGTTTATATTATGTATTTTCGGTCGCTGAACAGGAATATAACATTATTTTAGTGATAGAACGCGCAGAATTTATAATAACCGTGAAAAACCGGCAGCAAGGATCTCAATTTTTCTCGTTTTCCGATGAACTCAGTAATTCTACGATATCTTTCTGAGAAATTATTATTTTTACACGCGCCCAAGTTTTTTGAATGCACTGTGCTCCGCTGATTACGAATATGCCCATGGTTTTTCGAAATACTGATCAGGTAACTCGGAATCCGCATGAGAAGTTAGTGATCACAGATAAACGTCCTTTTCGCGCTAGGACCGATATTTCGCGAGAAAAACGCGAAAAACTGTTTGCATCATTCCTCGGACTCTGCATATAGTTTATATTATGTATTTTCGGTCGCTGAACAGGAATATAACATCATTTTAGTGATAGAACGCGCAGAATTTATAATAACCATGAAAAACCGGCAGCAAGGATCTCAATTTTTCTCGTTTTCCGATAAACTCAGTAATTCTACGATATCTTTCTGAGAAATCATTATTTTTACACGCGCCCAAGTTTTTTGAATGCACTGTGCTCCGCTGATTACGAATATGCCCATGGTTTTTCGAAATACTGATCAGGTAACTCGGAATCCGCATGAGAAGTTAGTGATCACAAATAAACGTCCTTTTCGCGCTAGGACCGATATTTCGCGAGAAAAACGCGAAAAACTGTTTGCATCATTCCTCGGACTCTGCATATAGTTTATATTATGTATTTTCGGTCGCTTAACAGGAATATAACATCATTTTAGTGATAGAACGCGCAGAATTTATAATAACCGTGAAAAACCGGCAGCAAGGATCTCAATTTTTCTCGTTTTCCGATAAACTCAGTAATTCTACGATATCTTTCTGAGAAATCATTATTTTTACACGCGCCCAAGTTTTTTTAATGCACTGTGCTCCGCTGATTACGAATATGCCCATGGTTTTTCGAAATACTGATCAGGTAACTCGGAATCCGCATGAGAAGTTAGTGATCACAGATAAACGTCCTTTTCGCGCTAGGACCGATATTTCGCGAGAAAAACGCGAAAAACTGTTTGCATCATTCCTCGGACTCTGCATATAGTTTATATTATGTATTTTCGGTCGCTGAACAGGAATATAACATTATTTTAGTGATAGAACGCGCAGAATTTATAATAACCGTGAAAAACCGGCAGCAAGGATCTCAATTTTTCTCGTTTTCCGATGAACTCAGTAATTCTACGATATCTTTCTGAGAAATCATTATTTTTACACGCGCCCAAGTTTTTTGAATGCACTGTGCTCCGCTGATTACGAATATGCCCATGGTTTTTCGAAATACTGATCAGGTAACTCGGAATCCGCATGAGAAGTTAGTGATCACAAATAAACGTCCTTTTCGCTCTAGGACCGATATTTCGCGAGAAAAACGCGAAAAACTGTTTGCATCATTCCTCGGACTCTGCATATAGTTTATATTATGTATTTTCGGTCGTTAAAGAGGAATATAACATCATTTTAGTGATAGAACGCGCAGAATTTATAATAACCGTGAAAAACCGGCAGCAAGGATCTCAATTTTTCTCGTTTTCCGATAAACTCAGTAATTCTACGATATCTTTCTGAGAAATCATTATTTTTACACGCGCCCAAGTTTTTTTAATGCACTGTGCTCCGCTGATTACGAATATGCCCATGGTTTTTCGAAATACTGATCAGGTAACTCGGAATCCGCATGAGAAGTTAGTGATCACAAATAAACGTCCTTTTCGCTCTAGGACCGATATTTCGCGAGAAAAACGCGAAAAACTGTTTGCATCAATCCTCGGACTCTGCATATAGTTTATATTATGTATTTTCGGTCGCTGAACATGAATATAATATTATTTTAGTGATAGAACGCGCAGAATTTATAATAACCGTGAAAAACCGGCAGCAAGGATCTCAATTTTTCTCGTTTTCCGATGAACTCAGTAATTCTACGATATCTTTCTGAGAAATCATTATTTTTACACGCGCCCAAGTTTTTTGAATGCACTGTGCTCCGCTGATTACGAATATGCCCATGGTTTTTCGAAATACTGATCAGGTAACTCGGAATCCGCATGAGAAGTTAGTGATCACAGATAAACGTCCTTTTCGCGCTAGGACCGATATTTCGCGAGAAAAACGCGAAAAACTGTTTGCATCATTCCTCGGACTCTGCATATAGTTTATATTATGTATTTTCGGTCGCTGAACAGGAATATAACATTATTTTAGTGATAGAACGCGCAGAATTTATAATAACCGTGAAAAACCGGCAGCAAGGATCTCAATTTTTCTCGTTTTCCGATAAACTCAGTAATTCTACGATATCTTTCTGAGAAATCATTATTTTTACACGCGCCCAAGTTTTTTTAATGCACTGTGCTCCGCTGATTACGAATATGCCCATGGTTTTTCGAAATACTGATCAGGTAACTCGGAATCCGCATGAGAAGTTGGTGATCACAAATAAACGTCCTTTTCGCGCTAGGACCGATATTTCGCGAGAAAAACGCGAAAAACTGTTTGCATCATTCCTCGGACTCTGCATATAGTTTATATTATGTATTTTCGGTCGTTAAAGAGGAATATAACATCATTTTAGTGATAGAACGCGCAGAATTTATAATAACCGTGAAAAACCGGCAGCAAGGATCTCAATTTTTCTCGTTTTCCGATAAACTCAGTAATTCTACGATATCTTTCTGAGAAATCATTATTTTTACACGCGCCAAAGTTTTTTTAATGCACTGTGCTCCGCTGATTACGAATATGCCCATGGTTTTTCGAAATACTGATCAGGTAACTCGGAATCCGCATGAGAAGTTGGTGATCACAAATAAACGTCCTTTTCGCGCTAGGACCGATATTTCGCGAGAAAAACGCGAAAAACTGTTTGCATCATTCCTCGGACTCTGCATATAGTTTATATTATGTATTTTCGGTCGCTAAACAGGAATATAACATCATTTTAGTGATAGAACGCGCAGAATTGATAATAACCATGAAAAACCGGCAGCAAGGATCTCAATTTTTCTCGTTTTCCGATAAACTCAGTAATTCTACGATATCTTTCTGAGAAATCATTATTTTTACACGCGCCCAAGTTTTTTGAATGCACTGTGCTCCGCTGATTACGAATATGCCCATGGTTTTTCGAAATACTGATCAGGTAACTCGGAATCCGCATGAGAAGTTGGTGATCACGAATAAACGTCCTTTTCGCGCTAGGACCGATATTTCGCGAGAAAAACGCGAAAAACTGTTTGCATCATTCCTCGGACTCTGCATATAGTTTATATTATGTATTTTCGGTCGCTGAACAGGAATATAACATTATTTTAGTGATAGAACGCGCAGAATTTATAATAACCGTGAAAAACCGGCAGCAAGGATCTCAATTTTTCTCGTTTTCCGATGAACTCAGTAATTCTACGATATCTTTCTGAGAAATCATTATTTTTACACGCGCCCAAGTTTTTTTAATGCACTGTGCTCCGCTGATTACGAATATGCCCATGGTTTTTCGAAATACTGATCAGGTAACTCGGAATCCGCATGAGAAGTTGGTGATCACAAATAAACGTCCTTTTCGCGCTAGGACCGATATTTCGCGAGAAAAACGCGAAAAACTGTTTGCATCATTCCTCGGACTCTGCATATAGTTTATATTATGTATTTTCGGTCGTTAAAGAGGAATATAACATCATTTTAGTGATAGAACGCGCAGAATTTATAATAACCGTGAAAAACCGGCAGCAAGGATCTCAATTTTTCTCGTTTTCCGATAAACTCAGTAATTCTACGATATCTTTCTGAGAAATCATTATTTTTACACGCGCCCAAG
The DNA here is from genome assembly GCA_949699805.1 of Tromatobia lineatoria. NCBI lineage: Eukaryota > Metazoa > Arthropoda > Insecta > Hymenoptera > Ichneumonidae > Tromatobia > Tromatobia lineatoria. The sequence goes on from OX453037.1 coordinate 20,541,500, forward strand.
TTTTTTTAATGCACTGTGCTCCGCTGATTACGAATATGCCCATGGTTTTTCGAAATACTGATCAGGTAACTCGGAATCCGCATGAGAAGTTAGTGATCACAGATAAACGTCCTTTTCGCGCTAGGACCGATATTTCGCGAGAAAAACGCGAAAAACTGTTTGCATCATTCCTCGGACTCTGCATATAGTTTATATTATGTATTTTCGGTCGCTGAACAGGAATATAACATCATTTTAGTGATAGAACGCGCAGAATTTATAATAACCGTGAAAAACCGGCAGCAAGGATCTCAATTTTTCTCGTTTTCCGATGAACTCAGTAATTCTACGATATCTTTCTGAGAAATCATTATTTTTACACGCGCCCAAGTTTTTTTAACGCACTGTGCTCCGCTGATTACGAATATGCCCATGGTTTTTCGAAATACTGATCAGGTAACTCGGAATCCGCATGAGAAGTTAGTGATCACAAATAAACGTCCTTTTCGCGCTAGGACCGATATTTCGCGAGAAAAACGCGAAAAACTGTTTGCATCATTCCTCGGACTCTGCATATAGTTTATATTATGTATTTTCGGTCGCTGAACAGGAATATAACATTATTTTAGTGATAGAACGCGCAGAATTTATAATAACCGTGAAAAGCCGGCAGCAAGGATCTCAATTTTTCTCGTTTTCCGATGAACTCAGTAATTCTACGATATCTTTCTGAGAAATCATTATTTTTACACGCGCCCAAGTTTTTTGAATGCACTGTGCTCCGCTGATTACGAATATGCCCATGGTTTTTCGAAATACTGATCAGGTAACTCGGAATCCGCATGAGAAGTTAGTGATCACAGATAAACGTCCTTTTCGCGCTAGGACCGATATTTCGCGAGAAAAACGCGAAAAACTGTTTGCATCATTCCTCGGACTCTGCATATAGTTTATATTATGTATTTTCGGTCGCTGAACAGGAATATAACATCATTTTAGTGATAGAACGCGCAGAATTTATAATAACCATGAAAAACCGGCAGCAAGGATCTCAATTTTTCTCGTTTTCCGATAAACTCAGTAATTCTACGATATCTTTCTGAGAAATCATTATTTTTACACGCGCCCAAGTTTTTTGAATGCACTGTGCTCCGCTGATTACGAATATGCCCATGGTTTTTCGAAATACTGATCAGGTAACTCGGAATCCGCATGAGAAGTTGGTGATCACAAATAAACGTCCTTTTCGCGCTAGGACCGATATTTCGCGAGAAAAACGCGAAAAACTGTTTGCATCATTCCTCGGACTCTGCATATAGTTTATATTATGTATTTTCGGTCGCTTAACAGGAATATAACATCATTTTAGTGATAGAACGCGCAGAATTTATAATAACCGTGAAAAACCGGCAGCAAGGATCTCAATTTTTCTCGTTTTCCGATAAACTCAGTAATTCTACGATATCTTTCTGAGAAATTATTATTTTTACACGCGCCCAAGTTTTTTTAATGCACTGTGCTCCGCTGATTACGAATATGCCCATGGTTTTTCGAAATACTGATCAGGTAACTCGGAATCCGCATGAGAAGTTGGTGATCACAAATAAACGTCCTTTTCGCGCTAGGACCGATATTTCGCGAGAAAAACGCGAAAAACTGTTTGCATCATTCCTCGGACTCTGCATATAGTTTATATTATGTATTTTCGGTCGTTAAAGAGGAATATAACATCATTTTAGTGATAGAACGCGCAGAATTTATAATAACCGTGAAAAACCGGCAGCAAGGATCTCAATTTTTCTCGTTTTCCGATAAACTCAGTAATTCTACGATATCTTTATGAGAAATCATTATTTTTACACGCGCCCAAGTTTTTTTAATGCACTGTGCTCCGCTGATTACGAATATGCCCATGGTTTTTCGAAATACTGATCAGGTAACTCGGAATCCGCATGAGAAGTTAGTGATCACAGATAAACGTCCTTTTCGCGCTAGGACCGATATTTCGCGAGAAAAACGCGAAAAACTGTTTGCATCATTCCTCGGACTCTGCATATAGTTTATATTATGTATTTTCGGTCGCTGAACAGGAATATAACATTATTTTAGTGATAGAACGCGCAGAATTTATAATAACCGTGAAAAACCGGCAGCAAGGATCTCAATTTTTCTCGTTTTCCGATGAACTCAGTAATTCTACGATATCTTTCTGAGAAATCATTATTTTTACACGCGCCCAAGTTTTTTGAATGCACTGTGCTCCGCTGATTACGAATATGCCCATGGTTTTTCAAAATACTGATCAGGTAACTCGGAATCCGCATGAGAAGTTAGTGATCACAGATAAACGTCCTTTTCGCGCTAGGACCGATATTTCGCGAGAAAAACGCGAAAAACTGTTTGCATCATTCCTCGGACTCTGCATATAGTTTATATTATGTATTTTCGGTCGCTGAACAGGAATATAACATTATTTTAGTGATAGAACGCGCAGAATTTATAATAACCGTGAAAAGCCGGCAGCAAGGATCTCAATTTTTCTCGTTTTCCGATGAACTCAGTAATTCTACGATATCTTTCTGAGAAATCATTATTTTTACACGCGCCCAAGTTTTTTGAATGCACTGTGCTCCGCTGATTACGAATATGCCCATGGTTTTTCGAAATACTGATCAGGTAACTCGGAATCCGCATGAGAAGTTAGTGATCACAGATAAACGTCCTTTTCGCGCTAGGACCGATATTTCGCGAGAAAAACGCGAAAAACTGTTTGCATCATTCCTCGGACGCTGCATATAGTTTATATTATGTATTTTCGGTCGCTGAACAGGAATATAACATCATTTTAGTGATAGAACGCGCAGAATTTATAATAACCATGAAAAACCGGCAGCAAGGATCTCAATTTTTCTCGTTTTCCGATAAACTCAGTAATTCTACGATATCTTTCTGAGAAATCATTATTTTTACACGCGCCCAAGTTTTTTGAATGCACTGTGCTCCGCTGATTACGAATATGCCCATGGTTTTTCGAAATACTGATCAGGTAACTCGGAATCCGCATGAGAAGTTGGTGATCACAAATAAACGTCCTTTTCGCGCTAGGACCGATATTTCGCGAGAAAAACGCGAAAAACTGTTTGCATCATTCCTCGGACTCTGCATATAGTTTATATTATGTATTTTCGGTCGCTTAACAGGAATATAACATCATTTTAGTGATAGAACGCGCAGAATTTATAATAACCGTGAAAAACCGGCAGCAAGGATCTCAATTTTTCTCGTTTTCCGATAAACTCAGTAATTCTACGATATCTTTCTGAGAAATCATTATTTTTACACGCGCCCAAGTTTTTTTAATGCACTGTGCTCCGCTGATTACGAATATGCCCATGGTTTTTCGAAATACTGATCAGGTAACTCGGAATCCGCATGAGAAGTTAGTGATCACAGATAAACGTCCTTTTCGCGCTAGGACCGATATTTCGCGAGAAAAACGCGAAAAACTGTTTGCATCATTCCTCGGACTCTGCATATAGTTTATATTATGTATTTTCGGTCGCTGAACAGGAATATAACATTATTTTAGTGATAGAACGCGCAGAATTTATAATAACCGTGAAAAACCGGCAGCAAGGATCTCAATTTTTCTCGTTTTCCGATGAACTCAGTAATTCTACGATATCTTTCTGAGAAATCATTATTTTTACACGCGCCCAAGTTTTTTGAATGCACTGTGCTCCGCTGATTACGAATATGCCCATGGTTTTTCGAAATACTGATCAGGTAACTCGGAATCCGCATGAGAAGTTAGTGATCACAGATAAACGTCCTTTTTGCGCTAGGACCGATATTTCGCGAGAAAAACGCGAAAAACTGTTTGCATCATTCCTCGGACTCCGCATATAGTTTATATTATGTATTTTCGGTCGCTGAACAGGAATATAACATTATTTTAGTGATAGAACGCGCAGAATTTATAATAACCGTGAAAAACCGGCAGCAAGGATCTCAATTTTTCTCGTTTTCCGATGAACTCAGTAATTCTACGTATCTTTCTGAGAAATCATTATTTTTACACGCGCCCAAGTTTTTTGAATGCACTGTGCTCCGCTGATTACGAATATGCCCATGGTTTTTCGAAATATTGATCAGGTAACTCGGAATCCGCATGAGAAGTTAGTGATCACAGATAAACGTCCTTTTCGCGCTAGGACCGATATTTCGCGAGAAAAACGCGAAAAACTGTTTGCATCATTCCTCGGACTCTGCATATAGTTTATATTATGTATTTTCGGTCGCTGAACAGGAATATAACATTATTTTAGTAATAGAACGCGCAGAATTTATAATAACCGTGAAAAACCGGCAGCAAGGATCTCAATTTTTCTCGTTTTCCGATGAACTCAGTAATTCTACGATATCTTTCTGAGAAATCATTATTTTTACACGCGCCCAAGTTTTTTGAATGCACTGTGCTCCGCTGATTACGAATATGCCCATGGTTTTTCGAAATACTGATCAGGTAACTCGGAATCCGCATGAGAAGTTAGTGATCACAGATAAACGTCCTTTTCGCGCTAGGACCGATATTTCGCGAGAAAAACGCGAAAAACTGTTTGCATCATTCCTCGGACTCTGCATATAGTTTATATTATGTATTTTCGGTCGCTGAACAGGAATATAACATTATTTTAGTGATAGAACGCGCAGAATTTATAATAACCGTGAAAAACCGGCAGCAAGGATCTCAATTTTTCTCGTTTTCCGATAAACTCAGTAATTCTACGATATCTTTCTGAGAAATCATTATTTTTACACGCGCCCAAGTTTTTTTAATGCACTGTGCTCCGCTGATTACGAATATGCCCATGGTTTTTCGAAATACTGATCAGGTAACTCGGAATCCGCATGAGAAGTTAGTGATCACAGATAAACGTCCTTTTCGCGCTAGGACCGATATTTCGCGAGAAAAACGCGAAAAACTGTTTGCATCATTCCTCGGACTCTGCATATAGTTTATATTATGTATTTTCGGTCGCTGAACAGGAATATAACATTATTTTAGTGATAGAACGCGCAGAATTTATAATAACCGTGAAAAACCGGCAGCAAGGATCTCAATTTTTCTCGTTTTCCGATGAACTCAGTAATTCTACGATATCTTTCTGAGAAATCATTATTTTTACACGCGCCCAAGTTTTTTGAATGCACTGTGCTCCGCTGATTACGAATATGCCCATGGTTTTTCGAAATACTGATCAGGTAACTCGGAATCCGCATGAGAAGTTAGTGATCACAGATAAACGTCCTTTTCGCGCTAGGACCGATATTTCGCGAGAAAAACGCGAAAAACTGTTTGCATCATTCCTCGGACTCTGCATATAGTTTATATTATGTATTTTCGGTCGCTGAACAGGAATATAACATTATTTTAGTGATAGAACGCGCAGAATTTATAATAACCGTGAAAAACCGGCAGCAAGGATCTCAATTTTTCTCGTTTTCCGATGAACTCAGTAATTCTACGATATCTTTCTGAGAAATCATTATTTTTACACGCGCCCAAGTTTTTTGAATGCACTGTGCTCCGCTGATTACGAATATGCCCATGGTTTTTCGAAATACTGATCAGGTAACTCGGAATCCGCATGAGAAGTTAGTGATCACAGATAAACGTCCTTTTCGCGCTAGGACCGATATTTCGCGAGAAAAACGCGAAAAACTGTTTGCATCATTCCTCGGACTCTGCATATAGTTTATATTATGTATTTTCGGTCGCTGAACAGGAATATAACATCATTTTAGTGATAGAACGCGCAGAATTTATAATAACCGTGAAAAACCGGCAGCAAGGATCTCAATTTTTCTCGTTTTCCGATAAACTCAGTAATTCTACGATATCTTTCTGAGAAATCATTATTTTTACACGCGCCCAAGTTTTTTGAATGCACTGTGCTCCGCTGATTACGAATATGCCCATGGTTTTTCGAAATACTGATCAGGTAACTCGGAATCCGCATGAGAAGTTAGTGATCACAGATAAACGTCCTTTTCGCGCTAGGACCGATATTTCGCGAGAAAAACGCGAAAAACTGTTTGCATCATTCCTCGGACTCTGCATATAGTTTATATTATGTATTTTCGGTCGCTGAACAGGAATATAACATTATTTTAGTGATAGAACGCGCAGAATTTATAATAACCGTGAAAAACCGGCAGCAAGGATCTCAATTTTTCTCGTTTTCCGATGAACTCAGTAATTCTACGATATCTTTCTGAGAAATTATTATTTTTACACGCGCCCAAGTTTTTTGAATGCACTGTGCTCCGCTGATTACGAATATGCCCATGGTTTTTCGAAATACTGATCAGGTAACTCGGAATCCGCATGAGAAGTTAGTGATCACAGATAAACGTCCTTTTCGCGCTAGGACCGATATTTCGCGAGAAAAACGCGAAAAACTGTTTGCATCATTCCTCGGACTCTGCATATAGTTTATATTATGTATTTTCGGTCGCTGAACAGGAATATAACATTATTTTAGTGATAGAACGCGCAGAATTTATAATAACCGTGAAAAACCGGCAGCAAGGATCTCAATTTTTCTCGTTTTCCGATGAACTCAGTAATTCTACGATATCTTTCTGAGAAATCATTATTTTTACACGCGCCCAAGTTTTTTGAATGCACTGTGCTCCGCTGATTACGAATATGCCCATGGTTTTTCGAAATACTGATCAGGTAACTCGGAATCCGCATGAGAAGTTAGTGATCACAGATAAACGTCCTTTTCGCGCTAGGACCGATATTTCGCGAGAAAAACGCGAAAAACTGTTTGCATCATTCCTCGGACTCTGCATATAGTTTATATTATGTATTTTCGGTCGCTGAACAGGAATATAACATTATTTTAGTGATAGAACGCGCAGAATTTATAATAACCGTGAAAAACCGGCAGCAAGGATCTCAATTTTTCTCGTTTTCCGATGAACTCAGTAATTCTACGATATCTTTCTGAGAAATCATTATTTTTACACGCGCCCAAGTTTTTTGAATGCACTGTGCTCCGCTGATTACGAATATGCCCATGGTTTTTCGAAATACTGATCAGGTAACTCGGAATCCGCATGAGAAGTTAGTGATCACAGATAAACGTCCTTTTCGCGCTAGGACCGATATTTCGCGAGAAAAACGCGAAAAACTGTTTGCATCATTCCTCGGACTCTGCATATAGTTTATATTATGTATTTTCGGTCGCTGAACAGGAATATAACATCATTTTAGTGATAGAACGCGCAGAATTTATAATAACCGTGAAAAACCGGCAGCAAGGATCTCAATTTTTCTCGTTTTCCGATAAACTCAGTAATTCTACGATATCTTTCTGAGAAATCATTATTTTTACACGCGCCCAAGTTTTTTGAATGCACTGTGCTCCGCTGATTACGAATATGCCCATGGTTTTTCGAAATACTGATCAGGTAACTCGGAATCCGCATGAGAAGTTAGTGATCACAGATAAACGTCCTTTTCGCGCTAGGACCGATATTTCGCGAGAAAAACGCGAAAAACTGTTTGCATCATTCCTCGGACTCTGCATATAGTTTATATTATGTATTTTCGGTCGCTGAACAGGAATATAACATTATTTTAGTGATAGAACGCGCAGAATTTATAATAACCGTGAAAAACCGGCAGCAAGGATCTCAATTTTTCTCGTTTTCCGATGAACTCAGTAATTCTACGATATCTTTCTGAGAAATTATTATTTTTACACGCGCCCAAGTTTTTTGAATGCACTGTGCTCCGCTGATTACGAATATGCCCATGGTTTTTCGAAATACTGATCAGGTAACTCGGAATCCGCATGAGAAGTTAGTGATCACAGATAAACGTCCTTTTCGCGCTAGGACCGATATTTCGCGAGAAAAACGCGAAAAACTGTTTGCATCATTCCTCGGACTCTGCATATAGTTTATATTATGTATTTTCGGTCGCTGAACAGGAATATAACATCATTTTAGTGATAGAACGCGCAGAATTTATAATAACCATGAAAAACCGGCAGCAAGGATCTCAATTTTTCTCGTTTTCCGATAAACTCAGTAATTCTACGATATCTTTCTGAGAAATCATTATTTTTACACGCGCCCAAGTTTTTTGAATGCACTGTGCTCCGCTGATTACGAATATGCCCATGGTTTTTCGAAATACTGATCAGGTAACTCGGAATCCGCATGAGAAGTTAGTGATCACAAATAAACGTCCTTTTCGCGCTAGGACCGATATTTCGCGAGAAAAACGCGAAAAACTGTTTGCATCATTCCTCGGACTCTGCATATAGTTTATATTATGTATTTTCGGTCGCTTAACAGGAATATAACATCATTTTAGTGATAGAACGCGCAGAATTTATAATAACCGTGAAAAACCGGCAGCAAGGATCTCAATTTTTCTCGTTTTCCGATAAACTCAGTAATTCTACGATATCTTTCTGAGAAATCATTATTTTTACACGCGCCCAAGTTTTTTTAATGCACTGTGCTCCGCTGATTACGAATATGCCCATGGTTTTTCGAAATACTGATCAGGTAACTCGGAATCCGCATGAGAAGTTAGTGATCACAGATAAACGTCCTTTTCGCGCTAGGACCGATATTTCGCGAGAAAAACGCGAAAAACTGTTTGCATCATTCCTCGGACTCTGCATATAGTTTATATTATGTATTTTCGGTCGCTGAACAGGAATATAACATTATTTTAGTGATAGAACGCGCAGAATTTATAATAACCGTGAAAAACCGGCAGCAAGGATCTCAATTTTTCTCGTTTTCCGATGAACTCAGTAATTCTACGATATCTTTCTGAGAAATCATTATTTTTACACGCGCCCAAGTTTTTTGAATGCACTGTGCTCCGCTGATTACGAATATGCCCATGGTTTTTCGAAATACTGATCAGGTAACTCGGAATCCGCATGAGAAGTTAGTGATCACAAATAAACGTCCTTTTCGCTCTAGGACCGATATTTCGCGAGAAAAACGCGAAAAACTGTTTGCATCATTCCTCGGACTCTGCATATAGTTTATATTATGTATTTTCGGTCGTTAAAGAGGAATATAACATCATTTTAGTGATAGAACGCGCAGAATTTATAATAACCGTGAAAAACCGGCAGCAAGGATCTCAATTTTTCTCGTTTTCCGATAAACTCAGTAATTCTACGATATCTTTCTGAGAAATCATTATTTTTACACGCGCCCAAGTTTTTTTAATGCACTGTGCTCCGCTGATTACGAATATGCACATGGTTTTTCGAAATACTGATCAGGTAACTCGGAATCCGCATGAGAAGTTAGTGATCACAAATAAACGTCCTTTTCGCTCTAGGACCGATATTTCGCGAGAAAAACGCGAAAAACTGTTTGCATCAATCCTCGGACTCTGCATATAGTTTATATTATGTATTTTCGGTCGCTGAACATGAATATAATATTATTTTAGTGATAGAACGCGCAGAATTTATAATAACCGTGAAAAACCGGCAGCAAGGATCTCAATTTTTCTCGTTTTCCGATGAACTCAGTAATTCTACGATATCTTTCTGAGAAATCATTATTTTTACACGCGCCCAAGTTTTTTTAATGCACTGTGCTCCGCTGATTACGAATATGCCCATGGTTTTTCGAAATACTGATCAGGTAACTCGGAATCCGCATGAGAAGTTGGTGATCACAAATAAACGTCCTTTTCGCGCTAGGACCGATATTTCGCGAGAAAAACGCGAAAAACTGTTTGCATCATTCCTCGGACTCTGCATATAGTTTATATTATGTATTTTCGGTTGTTAAAGAGGAATATAACATCATTTTAGTGATAGAACGCGCAGAATTTATAATAACCGTGAAAAACCGGCAGCAAGGATCTCAATTTTTCTCGTTTTCCGATAAACTCAGTAATTCTACGATATCTTTCTGAGAAATCATTATTTTTACACGCGCCAAAGTTTTTTTAATGCACTGTGCTCCGCTGATTACGAATATGCCCATGGTTTTTCGAAATACTGATCAGGTAACTCGGAATCCGCATGAGAAGTTGGTGATCACAAATAAACGTCCTTTTCGCGCTAGGACCGATATTTCGCGAGAAAAACGCGAAAAACTGTTTGCATCATTCCTCGGACTCTGCATATAGTTTATATTATGTATTTTCGGTCGCTAAACAGAAATATAACATCATTTTAGTGATAGAACGCGCAGAATTTATAATAACCGTGAAAAACCGGCAGCAAGGATCTCAATTTTTCTCGTTTTCCGATGAACTCAGTAATTCTACGATATCTTTCTGAGAAATCATTATTTTTACACGCGCCCAAGTTTTTTGAATGCACTGTGCTCCGCTGATTACGAATATGCCCATGGTTTTTCGAAATACTGATCAGGTAACTCGGAATCCGCATGAGAAGTTAGTGATCACAGATAAACGTCCTTTTCGCGCTAGGACCGATATTTCGCGAGAAAAACGCGAAAAACTGTTTGCATCATTCCTCGGACTCTGCATATAGTTTATATTATGTATTTTCGGTCGCTGAACAGGAATATAACATTATTTTAGTGATAGAACGCGCAGAATTTATAATAACCGTGAAAAACCGGCAGCAAGGATCTCAATTTTTCTCGTTTTCCGATAAACTCAGTAATTCTACGATATCTTTCTGAGAAATCATTATTTTTACACGCGCCCAAGTTTTTTTAATGCACTGTGCTCCGCTGATTACGAATATGCCCATGGTTTTTCGAAATACTGATCAGGTAACTCGGAATCCGCATGAGAAGTTGGTGATCACAAATAAACGTCCTTTTCGCGCTAGGACCGATATTTCGCGAGAAAAACGCGAAAAACTGTTTGCATCATTCCTCGGACTCTGCATATAGTTTATATTATGTATTTTCGGTCGTTAAAGAGGAATATAACATCATTTTAGTGATAGAACGCGCAGAATTTATAATAACCGTGAAAAACCGGCAGCAAGGATCTCAATTTTTCTCGTTTTCCGATAAACTCAGTAATTCTACGATATCTTTCTGAGAAATCATTATTTTTACACGCGCCCAAGTTTTTTTAATGCACTGTGCTCCGCTGATTACGAATATGCCCATGGTTTTTCGAAATACTGATCAGGTAACTCGGAATCCGCATGAGAAGTTAGTGATCACAGATAAACGTCCTTTTCGCGCTAGGACCGATATTTCGCGAGAAAAACGCGAAAAACTGTTTGCATCATTCCTCGGACTCTGCATATAGTTTATATTATGTATTTTCGGTCGCTGAACAGGAATATAACATTATTTTAGTGATAGAACGCGCAGAATTTATAATAACCGTGAAAAACCGGCAGCAAGGATCTCAATTTTTCTCGTTTTCCGATGAACTCAGTAATTCTACGATATCTTTCTGAGAAATCATTATTTTTACACGCGCCCAAGTTTTTTTAATGCACTGTGCTCCGCTGATTACGAATATGCCCATGGTTTTTCGAAATACTGATCAGGTAACTCGGAATCCGCATGAGAAGTTAGTGATCACAGATAAACGTCCTTTTCGCGCTAGGACCGATATTTCGCGAGAAAAACGCGAAAAACTGTTTGCATCATTCCTCGGACTCTGCATATAGTTTATATTATGTATTTTCGGTCGCTGAACAGGAATATAACATTATTTTAGTGATAGAACGCGCAGAATTTATAATAACCGTGAAAAACCGGCAGCAAGGATCTCAATTTTTCTCGTTTTCCGATGAACTCAGTAATTCTACGATATCTTTCTGAGAAATCATTATTTTTACACGCGCCCAAGTTTTTTGAATGCACTGTGCTCCGCTGATTACGAATATGCCCATGGTTTTTCGAAATACTGATCAGGTAACTCGGAATCCGCATGAGAAGTTAGTGATCACAGATAAACGTCCTTTTCGCGCTAGGACCGATATTTCGCGAGAAAAACGCGAAAAACTGTTTGCATCATTCCTCGGACTCTGCATATAGTTTATATTATGTATTTTCGGTCGCTGAACAGGAATATAACATTATTTTAGTGATAGAACGCGCAGAATTTATAATAACCGTGAAAAACCGGCAGCAAGGATCTCAATTTTTCTCGTTTTCCGATGAACTCAGTAATTCTACGATATCTTTCTGAGAAATCATTATTTTTACACGCGCCCAAGTTTTTTGAATGCACTGTGCTCCGCTGATTACGAATATGCCCATGGTTTTTCGAAATACTGATCAGGTAACTCGGAATCCGCATGAGAAGTTAGTGATCACAGATAAACGTCCTTTTCGCGCTAGGACCGATATTTCGCGAGAAAAACGCGAAAAACTGTTTGCATCATTCCTCGGACTCTGCATATAGTTTATATTATGTATTTTCGGTCGTTAAAGAGGAATATAACATCATTTTAGTGATAGAACGCGCAGAATTTATAATAACCGTGAAAAACCGGCAGCAAGGATCTCAATTTTTCTCGTTTTCCGATAAACTCAGTAATTCTACGATATCTTTCTGAGAAATCATTATTTTTACACGCGCCAAAGTTTTTTTAATGCACTGTGCTCCGCTGATTACGAATATGCCCATGGTTTTTCGAAATACTGATCAGGTAACTCGGAATCCGCATGAGAAGTTGGTGATCACAAATAAACGTCCTTTTCGCGCTAGGACCGATATTTCGCGAGAAAAACGCGAAAAACTGTTTGCATCATTCCTCGGACTCTGCATATAGTTTATATTATGTATTTTCGGTCGCTAAACAGAAATATAACATCATTTTAGTGATAGAACGCGCAGAATTTATAATAACCGTGAAAAACCGGCAGCAAGGATCTCAATTTTTCTCGTTTTCCGATGAACTCAGTAATTCTACGATATCTTTCTGAGAAATCATTATTTTTACACGCGCCCAAGTTTTTTTAATGCACTGTGCTCCGCTGATTACGAATATGCCCATGGTTTTTCGAAATACTGATCAGGTAACTCGGAATCCGCATGAGAAGTTAGTGATCACAGATAAACGTCCTTTTCGCGCTAGGACCGATATTTCGCGAGAAAAACGCGAAAAACTGTTTGCATCATTCCTCGGACTCTGCATATAGTTTATATTATGTATTTTCGGTCGCTGAACAGGACTATAACATCATTTTAGTGATAGAACGCGCAGAATTTATAATAACCGTGAAAAACCGGCAGCAAGGATCTCAATTTTTCTCGTTTTCCGATGAACTCAGTAATTCTACGATATCTTTCTGAGAAATCATTATTTTTACACGCGCCCAAGTTTTTTTAATGCACTGTGCTCCGCTGATTACGAATATGCCCATGGTTTTTCGAAATACTGATCAGGTAACTCGGAATCCGCATGAGAAGTTAGTGATCACAGATAAACGTCCTTTTCGCGCTAGGACCGATATTTCGCGAGAAAAACGCGAAAAACTGTTTGCATCATTCCTCGGACTCTGCATATAGTTTATATTATGTATTTTCGGTCGCTGAACAGGAATATAACATTATTTTAGTGATAGAACGCGCAGAATTTATAATAACCGTGAAAAACCGGCAGCAAGGATCTCAATTTTTCTCGTTTTCCGATGAACTCAGTAATTCTACGATATCTTTCTGAGAAATCATTATTTTTACACGCGCCCAAGTTTTTTGAATGCACTGTGCTCCGCTGATTACGAATATGCCCATGGTTTTTCGAAATACTGATCAGGTAACTCGGAATCCGCATGAGAAGTTAGTGATCACAGATAAACGTCCTTTTCGCGCTAGGACCGATATTTCGCGAGAAAAACGCGAAAAACTGTTTGCATCATTCCTCGGACTCTGCATATAGTTTATATTATGTATTTTCGGTCGCTGAACAGGAATATAACATCATTTTAGTGATAGAACGCGCAGAATTTATAATAACCGTGAAAAACCGGCAGCAAGGATCTCAATTTTTCTCGTTTTCCGATAAACTCAGTAATTCTACGATATCTTTCTGAGAAATCATTATTTTTACACGCGCCCAAGTTTTTTGAATGCACTGTGCTCCGCTGATTACGAATATGCCCATGGTTTTTCGAAATACTGATCAGGTAACTCGGAATCCGCATGAGAAGTTAGTGATCACAGATAAACGTCCTTTTCGCGCTAGGACCGATATTTCGCGAGAAAAACGCGAAAAACTGTTTGCATCATTCCTCGGACTCTGCATATAGTTTATATTATGTATTTTCGGTCGCTGAACAGGAATATAACATTATTTTAGTGATAGAACGCGCAGAATTTATAATAACCGTGAAAAACCGGCAGCAAGGATCTCAATTTTTCTCGTTTTCCGATGAACTCAGTAATTCTACGATATCTTTCTGAGAAATTATTATTTTTACACGCGCCCAAGTTTTTTGAATGCACTGTGCTCCGCTGATTACGAATATGCCCATGGTTTTTCGAAATACTGATCAGGTAACTCGGAATCCGCATGAGAAGTTAGTGATCACAGATAAACGTCCTTTTCGCGCTAGGACCGATATTTCGCGAGAAAAACGCGAAAAACTGTTTGCATCATTCCTCGGACTCTGCATATAGTTTATATTATGTATTTTCGGTCGCTGAACAGGAATATAACATCATTTTAGTGATAGAACGCGCAGAATTTATAATAACCATGAAAAACCGGCAGCAAGGATCTCAATTTTTCTCGTTTTCCGATAAACTCAGTAATTCTACGATATCTTTCTGAGAAATCATTATTTTTACACGCGCCCAAGTTTTTTGAATGCACTGTGCTCCGCTGATTACGAATATGCCCATGGTTTTTCGAAATACTGATCAGGTAACTCGGAATCCGCATGAGAAGTTAGTGATCACAAATAAACGTCCTTTTCGCGCTAGGACCGATATTTCGCGAGAAAAACGCGAAAAACTGTTTGCATCATTCCTCGGACTCTGCATATAGTTTATATTATGTATTTTCGGTCGCTTAACAGGAATATAACATCATTTTAGTGATAGAACGCGCAGAATTTATAATAACCGTGAAAAACCGGCAGCAAGGATCTCAATTTTTCTCGTTTTCCGATAAACTCAGTAATTCTACGATATCTTTCTGAGAAATCATTATTTTTACACGCGCCCAAGTTTTTTGAATGCACTGTGCTCCGCTGATTACGAATATGCCCATGGTTTTTCGAAATACTGATCAGGTAACTCGGAATCCGCATGAGAAGTTAGTGATCACAGATAAACGTCCTTTTCGCGCTAGGACCGATATTTCGCGAGAAAAACGCGAAAAACTGTTTGCATCATTCCTCGGACTCTGCATATAGTTTATATTATGTATTTTCGGTCGCTGAACAGGAATATAACATTATTTTAGTGATAGAACGCGCAGAATTTATAATAACCGTGAAAAACCGGCAGCAAGGATCTCAATTTTTCTCGTTTTCCGATAAACTCAGTAATTCTACGATATCTTTCTGAGAAATCATTATTTTTACACGCGCCCAAGTTTTTTTAATGCACTGTGCTCCGCTGATTACGAATATGCCCATGGTTTTTCGAAATACTGATCAGGTAACTCGGAATCCGCATGAGAAGTTGGTGATCACAAATAAACGTCCTTTTCGCGCTAGGACCGATATTTCGCGAGAAAAACGCGAAAAACTGTTTGCATCATTCCTCGGACTCTGCATATAGTTTATATTATGTATTTTCGGTTGTTAAAGAGGAATATAACATCATTTTAGTGATAGAACGCGCAGAATTTATAATAACCGTGAAAAACCGGCAGCAAGGATCTCAATTTTTCTCGTTTTCCGATAAACTCAGTAATTCTACGATATCTTTCTGAGAAATCATTATTTTTACACGCGCCAAAGTTTTTTTAATGCACTGTGCTCCGCTGATTACGAATATGCCCATGGTTTTTCGAAATACTGATCAGGTAACTCGGAATCCGCATGAGAAGTTGGTGATCACAAATAAACGTCCTTTTCGCGCTAGGACCGATATTTCGCGAGAAAAACGCGAAAAACTGTTTGCATCATTCCTCGGACTCTGCATATAGTTTATATTATGTATTTTCGGTCGCTAAACAGAAATATAACATCATTTTAGTGATAGAACGCGCAGAATTTATAATAACCGTGAAAAACCGGCAGCAAGGATCTCAATTTTTCTCGTTTTCCGATGAACTCAGTAATTCTACGATATCTTTCTGAGAAATCATTATTTTTACACGCGCCCAAGTTTTTTGAATGCACTGTGCTCCGCTGATTACGAATATGCCCATGGTTTTTCGAAATACTGATCAGGTAACTCGGAATCCGCATGAGAAGTTAGTGATCACAGATAAACGTCCTTTTCGCGCTAGGACCGATATTTCGCGAGAAAAACGCGAAAAACTGTTTGCATCATTCCTCGGACTCTGCATATAGTTTATATTATGTATTTTCGGTCGCTGAACAGGAATATAACATTATTTTAGTGATAGAACGCGCAGAATTTATAATAACCGTGAAAAACCGGCAGCAAGGATCTCAATTTTTCTCGTTTTCCGATAAACTCAGTAATTCTACGATATCTTTCTGAGAAATCATTATTTTTACACGCGCCCAAGTTTTTTTAATGCACTGTGCTCCGCTGATTACGAATATGCCCATGGTTTTTCGAAATACTGATCAGGTAACTCGGAATCCGCATGAGAAGTTGGTGATCACAAATAAACGTCCTTTTCGCGCTAGGACCGATATTTCGCGAGAAAAACGCGAAAAACTGTTTGCATCATTCCTCGGACTCTGCATATAGTTTATATTATGTATTTTCGGTCGTTAAAGAGGAATATAACATCATTTTAGTGATAGAACGCGCAGAATTTATAATAACCGTGAAAAACCGGCAGCAAGGATCTCAATTTTTCTCGTTTTCCGATAAACTCAGTAATTCTACGATATCTTTCTGAGAAATCATTATTTTTACACGCGCCCAAGTTTTTTTAATGCACTGTGCTCCGCTGATTACGAATATGCCCATGGTTTTTCGAAATACTGATCAGGTAACTCGGAATCCGCATGAGAAGTTAGTGATCACAGATAAACGTCCTTTTCGCGCTAGGACCGATATTTCGCGAGAAAAACGCGAAAAACTGTTTGCATCATTCCTCGGACTCTGCATATAGTTTATATTATGTATTTTCGGTCGCTGAACAGGAATATAACATTATTTTAGTGATAGAACGCGCAGAATTTATAATAACCGTGAAAAACCGGCAGCAAGGATCTCAATTTTTCTCGTTTTCCGATGAACTCAGTAATTCTACGATATCTTTCTGAGAAATCATTATTTTTACACGCGCCCAAGTTTTTTTAATGCACTGTGCTCCGCTGATTACGAATATGCCCATGGTTTTTCGAAATACTGATCAGGTAACTCGGAATCCGCATGAGAAGTTAGTGATCACAGATAAACGTCCTTTTCGCGCTAGGACCGATATTTCGCGAGAAAAACGCGAAAAACTGTTTGCATCATTCCTCGGACTCTGCATATAGTTTATATTATGTATTTTCGGTCGCTGAACAGGAATATAACATTATTTTAGTGATAGAACGCGCAGAATTTATAATAACCGTGAAAAACCGGCAGCAAGGATCTCAATTTTTCTCGTTTTCCGATGAACTCAGTAATTCTACGATATCTTTCTGAGAAATCATTATTTTTACACGCGCCCAAGTTTTTTGAATGCACTGTGCTCCGCTGATTACGAATATGCCCATGGTTTTTCGAAATACTGATCAGGTAACTCGGAATCCGCATGAGAAGTTAGTGATCACAGATAAACGTCCTTTTCGCGCTAGGACCGATATTTCGCGAGAAAAACGCGAAAAACTGTTTGCATCATTCCTCGGACTCTGCATATAGTTTATATTATGTATTTTCGGTCGCTGAACAGGAATATAACATTATTTTAGTGATAGAACGCGCAGAATTTATAATAACCGTGAAAAACCGGCAGCAAGGATCTCAATTTTTCTCGTTTTCCGATGAACTCAGTAATTCTACGATATCTTTCTGAGAAATCATTATTTTTACACGCGCCCAAGTTTTTTGAATGCACTGTGCTCCGCTGATTACGAATATGCCCATGGTTTTTCGAAATACTGATCAGGTAACTCGGAATCCGCATGAGAAGTTAGTGATCACAGATAAACGTCCTTTTCGCGCTAGGACCGATATTTCGCGAGAAAAACGCGAAAAACTGTTTGCATCATTCCTCGGACTCTGCATATAGTTTATATTATGTATTTTCGGTCGCTGAACAGGACTATAACATCATTTTAGTGATAGAACGCGCAGAATTTATAATAACCGTGAAAAACCGGCAGCAAGGATCTCAATTTTTCTCGTTTTCCGATGAACTCAGTAATTCTACGATATCTTTCTGAGAAATCATTATTTTTACACGCGCCCAAGTTTTTTTAATGCACTGTGCTCCGCTGATTACGAATATGCCCATGGTTTTTCGAAATACTGATCAGGTAACTCGGAATCCGCATGAGAAGTTAGTGATCACAGATAAACGTCCTTTTCGCGCTAGGACCGATATTTCGCGAGAAAAACGCGAAAAACTGTTTGCATCATTCCTCGGACTCTGCATATAGTTTATATTATGTATTTTCGGTCGCTAAACAGAAATATAACATCATTTTAGTGATAGAACGCGCAGAATTTATAATAACCGTGAAAAACCGGCAGCAAGGATCTCAATTTTTCTCGTTTTCCGATGAACTCAGTAATTCTACGATATCTTTCTGAGAAATCATTATTTTTACACGCGCCCAAGTTTTTTTAATGCACTGTGCTCCGCTGATTACGAATATGCCCATGGTTTTTCGAAATACTGATCAGGTAACTCGGAATCCGCATGAGAAGTTAGTGATCACAGATAAACGTCCTTTTCGCGCTAGGACCGATATTTCGCGAGAAAAACGCGAAAAACTGTTTGCATCATTCCTCGGACTCTGCATATAGTTTATATTATGTATTTTCGGTCGCTGAACAGGACTATAACATCATTTTAGTGATAGAACGCGCAGAATTTATAATAACCGTGAAAAACCGGCAGCAAGGATCTCAATTTTTCTCGTTTTCCGATGAACTCAGTAATTCTACGATATCTTTCTGAGAAATCATTATTTTTACACGCGCCCAAGTTTTTTGAATGCACTGTGCTCCGCTGATTACGAATATGCCCATGGTTTTTCGAAATACTGATCAGGTAACTCGGAATCCGCATGAGAAGTTAGTGATCACAGATAAACGTCCTTTTCGCGCTAGGACCGATATTTCGCGAGAAAAACGCGAAAAACTGTTTGCATCATTCCTCGGACTCTGCATATAGTTTATATTATGTATTTTCGGTCGCTGAACAGGAATATAACATCATTTTAGTGATCGAACGCGCAGAATTTATAATAACCGTGAAAAACCGGCAGCAAGGATCTCAATTTTTCTCGTTTTCCGATAAACTCAGTAATTCTACGATATCTTTCTGAGAAATCATTATTTTTACACGCGCCCAAGTTTTTTGAATGCACTGTGCTCCGCTGATTACGAATATGCCCATGGTTTTTCGAAATACTGATCAGGTAACTCGGAATCCGCATGAGAAGTTAGTGATCACAGATAAACGTCCTTTTCGCGCTAGGACCGATATTTCGCGAGAAAAACGCGAAAAACTGTTTGCATCATTCCTCGGACTCTGCATATAGTTTATATTATGTATTTTCGGTCGCTGAACAGGAATATAACATTATTTTAGTGATAGAACGCGCAGAATTTATAATAACCGTGAAAAACCGGCAGCAAGGATCTCAATTTTTCTCGTTTTCCGATGAACTCAGTAATTCTACGATATCTTTCTGAGAAATTATTATTTTTACACGCGCCCAAGTTTTTTGAATGCACTGTGCTCCGCTGATTACGAATATGCCCATGGTTTTTCGAAATACTGATCAGGTAACTCGGAATCCGCATGAGAAGTTAGTGATCACAGATAAACGTCCTTTTTGCGCTAGGACCGATATTTCGCGAGAAAAACGCGAAAAACTGTTTGCATCATTCCTCGGACTCCGCATATAGTTTATATTATGTATTTTCGGTCGCTGAACAGGAATATAACATTATTTTAGTGATAGAACGCGTAGAATTTATAATAACCGTGAAAAACCGGCAGCAAGGATCTCAATTTTTCTCGTTTTCCGATGAACTCAGTAATTCTACGTATCTTTCTGAGAAATCATTATTTTTACACGCGCCCAAGTTTTTTGAATGCACTGTGCTCCGCTGATTACGAATATGCCCATGGTTTTTCGAAATATTGATCAGGTAACTCGGAATCCGCATGAGAAGTTAGTGATCACAGATAAACGTCCTTTTCGCGCTAGGACCGATATTTCGCGAGAAAAACGCGAAAAACTGTTTGCATCATTCCTCGGACTCTGCATATAGTTTATATTATGTATTTTCGGTCGCTGAACAGGAATATAACATCATTTTAGTGATAGAACGCGCAGAATTTATAATAACCGTGAAAAACCGGCAGCAAGGATCTCAATTTTTCTCGTTTTCCGATGAACTCAGTAATTCTACGATATCTTTCTGAGAAATCATTATTTTTACACGCGCCCAAGTTTTTTGAATGCACTGTGCTCCGCTGATTACGAATATGCCCATGGTTTTTCGAAATACTGATCAGGTAACTCGGAATCCGCATGAGAAGTTGGTGATCACAAATAAACGTCCTTTTCGCGCTAGGACCGATATTTCGCGAGAAAAACGCGAAAAACTGTTTGCATCATTCCTCGGACTCTGCATATAGTTTATATTATGTATTTTCGGTCGTTAAAGAGGAATATAACATCATTTTAGTGATAGAACGCGCAGAATTTATAATAACCGTGAAAAACCGGCAGCAAGGATCTCAATTTTTCTCGTTTTCCGATAAACTCAGTAATTCTACGATATCTTTCTGAGAAATCATTATTTTTACACGCGCCCAAGTTTTTTGAATGCACTGTGCTCCGCTGATTACGAATATGCCCATGGTTTTTCAAAATACTAATCAGGTAACTTGGAATCCGCATGAGAAGTTAGTGATCACAAATAAACGTCCTTTTCGCGCTAGGACCGATATTTCGCGAGAAAAACGCGAAAAACTGTTTGCATCATTCCTCGGACTCTGCATATAGTTTATATTATGTATTTTCGGTCGTTAAAGAGGAATATAACATCATTTTAGTGATAGAACGCGCAGAATTTATAATAACCGTGAAAAACCGGCAGCAAGGATCTCAATTTTTCTCGTTTTCCGATAAACTCAGTAATTCTACGATATCTTTCTGAGAAATCATTATTTTTACACGCGCCCAAGTTTTTTGAATGCACTGTGCTCCGCTGATTACGAATATGCCCATGGTTTTTCAAAATACTAATCAGGTAACTTGGAATCCGCATGAGAAGTTAGTGATCACAAATAAACGTCCTTTTCGCGCTAGGACCGATATTTCGCGAGAAAAACGCGAAAAACTGTTTGCATCATTCCTCGGACTTTGCATATAGTTTATCCTATATAAAGGAGCCGAGTCATAACAGATCTCTATGTGTTTATGGTCAATAAATCTACCTAAAAAATATAATAATATCCATACCTAACAAATAATTATAGCCCGTTGCCAATGGCTTTTCTTTTCACTTTTCACTCAAATGTGTCCACACGTTTGTCATATAACATAATAGCGTTGTTAGTTTCCTTCGTCATTCGCGAACTAAAAAATATTAGTTACCGGTTACATGGTGTCGACAAACAGTTCCTTTCAATTTACATGATGACAATAGAATGCAATCAATCACTTTAAAATTAGTATCACACACAACGGATAATTTGAATGACACTTTGGATTCCGCTGCTCAGATGTATCAATAATTTGGTCGCTTAAAAGAAGTGAAAAACGAAAAGTCGAAAGATCTTTGAAAAAGAATTCTTATATGTTAAAAAAGGTTGGAACGAGGAGGAAAGCAATGCGGGCGAGGACAAAAAGTTGGACTTAACCACGATCAAGTCAAACATCGAACGACGTCGGAGTAAAATATCAGACTGAATGAAGAGTAGTCGAAGGAGAGAAAGGTTAAAAGTGTCGAATAACAAAGATCGAAATAGAGAGAGAGAGAGAGAGAGAGAGAGAGAGAGAGAGAGAGAGAGAGAGAGAGAGAGAGAGAGAGAGAGAGAGAGAGAGAGAGAGAGAGAGAGATCGGAAAATCAACAAATTCAGAACAGATCCAGAAAAAAGAGCGGATAACAACGGCAATTAAAATTCGACAGTTTCGAGTGAAAGAGCGACTTCGGATAGTCGAATAAGCAGAGAAAGGCCCTTTCAGAAATAGTGAAAATGAGAGCAAAACGAATACCTAAAGTGAGAGAATCAGAGAAGAGCGACAATAAAAAATCAAGAAGACCAAGGAACCCGAAAAGTCGAAAGAATCGGAGAGGAGCGTGAACGATAAAAAAAGGTGAGCAATGAAAAAAACGTAATACAATGTAACTTTTCAGTATTCTAATTTCGTCGGTAATACAAAGGATCGAGTCTGGCACTTTTACGCAGGTGTCCTACCGACACAAATAGATTTGTTTTCAGTTGCTTTTTTCTGTGAGTTTACGGTTCGAAACCCGCGTTAAATTGTGAACATTCATCGTTTTTTTTTCTTTTGCAGATACGAATGGCCATACCTGAATAGTCCCAACCCCCAATCACCACCCTCATCCCACAGACACTCGAAAAAGGTGAAAAGCGTCGAGAGGTATCTTCGATATTTGGGATACTTAAAGGTAAATTCGAGGACACCTACGGATAATGAAAAGGAAAAATCATATTTTTTCTTCTTAAAAAAATTCCAAAATATCTGTTTCCGTTATTGGAAAAATTTCACCAAATTCCAATACGATAAAGTAGAAATCTGATGAGATATTAGAATTTTCAATTTTTCATTCAAACGTCTCTATCTGTGGACAGTTTCATTGTTCATACATTTCCGAAAAATGGAAATTTGTGGAATTTTATGGTCTACAACCAAAAAAAAATGAATAGAGGTTGTATAGGACAATTTAGCTTAAATTAACGGAAATTTTCCGAAAAAAAACTATTTGTGGGGATCAAAATAGCGAATTTAAAAATAAGGAACGTCTAAATGTAGAATGTCCATAATTATGGAATTTCGATTTTTCAGCTATTCGCTATTTTGAATGCATTTTAATAAGATGGAGGTCAAAATAGCGAATGGCTGAAAAGCGAATTTCATAATGATGACCATTCTAGATTTAGACGTTCCTAATTTCGAAATTTGCTATTTTAACCATTCACTATTTTGGTCATTCGCTTTTTGATCCCCACCCAAAACTATCACCGATTTTTTTTTACAGAAAATCTCGCTAATTTTTAACCGAATTTCATAAATGTTGTACATGAATAACAAATGTTTGAGATTTTTCTTTTTAGTCGGATTCGCAGTTTCTGGTCATTTTTTACGCTGAATTATGTAAATATAATCATTTATAATTGCTTCACATAATAAAAATCATGTAAAGAAATTCGATGATTCAATTTGGAGTATCGATATTCGTCCTCTGGTACCGGAGATTTAGGCATCTCAACGAAAGCAGTCAGATGGAATTTCCGGAGCTTAATGCTGGACTAGGTATCCATTTGGCAGACATGAAACTTCACCACAATGTATAATATGTTTTCCTACAGAATTTATGGATAATCCCCGCTCCGAATAATCGAGTATAAGTTCGGAATCCCTGGAAATAATTTAGCCAGACTTATGTGGTCTGATAATGATCGAATCTTAAAGTACTGGGAATATTTCATAACCTTCATTGATAGTGCGCAATAAAATTCATCATAAGAAGTGCGAAGCGCTAACCTCGTGAAAGGTGTTGAAAGCGATCATGAAAATTCTGTTCAGTAGAAGAATTCGAATATTCGCAATTACATAATGGAAAAAGGATTCTGCAATAAAAAAATTAAATAAATTTTTTAGGCATGAGGAATTCGGATAAGATTCAACATAGAATATTCCGAAATCTAACGGCAAGTCAGGATTAGAACAATTGTCCAAACTGCAAGATCTTAATAGACTTAAATCTTCTCAATTTCTTTAAGACTGAGACACAGAATCTCAGTAGCTCAACGTGATTGGAATCGATGCTCCTCTTAATGCTTGAATGAAAAACCGGCGTATGCACTTTAGTTCGATGAAAATCTAGCTCTGTCTTAGATTCAAGTATTTTCCTGCACGGCCATGCAATATTTTGCTTTCAGAAAAAGAAAATAAGGGAGAAAAAAAGCTGAGAAAGTACCACATAGAAAACAAATCGGTGCTTGAGTGTATCCTGAAATCTTCTTCACATTACAAATCCTCTAATAGCAGTTCGAACAAATCCCGTTTTATCTCTTCAGGTTCATGAAGAGAAGCAACTTGTTGCTACAGCACATCAATTATCAAATATCACGATATCTAATTTCGTTGCTGTAACAGCAAATTTAATTTGCTATATGTTAGATTTTCTGACAGAACAATTCCTTTGCTTTACCAACTAAGTGAATCCCTCCCGGTAGCAAGTAATTCGTTGGTTTTGCAAATCAAACGAGTTGTGAGTTGTTCGTTTCCATTGCAAATGCTCGTCTTTTAGGAGTGCAAATTGGTTGCACCATGAGCAAAACCGGTGCCGTCCATTTCACCGTCAATCACAATCCCGACGGTCAAAACTACCGCCAGAATAATACTGAAAAGTTAAAATATCGACAGATTATAACCCCGACAAATTAATACACCGACAGATAAAAATACGGACATTCGAAATCCCGAAGATATTCAAGATCTGTTACAGAATGCCATTCATGTTTACCGTTTTTATGTTTCGGTTAGTATCTCCTACGCCGTGAATTGACGGCGATAAGTCTCAAAAACTGAGAATAAATGTTGTTTGTCACGAAGAGAAACTTGAACGAGTAATCGCCGATTACGGCTTTCGTGAACCGATTAATTATTTCCGCAGAATTGCATTTAACTTGAGTCTGTGAGGAATGAAAATAATCGATCAGTTGTAATTGTATTTGTTATTACATTTCGTTCGCTATTTATTTAATTGTTTATTATATTTAATCAAATTTTATACGAGGAAGCAATATGCAAAGTTCTACTTTGCATCTTTTGTTAATTATGCATATTGTGTGCAGCTATGAAACACCGTTAAAACACCCTCACATCGCATTTTGGTTAAGTACAAATTTTTATCTTACTCTCTTAACTTTTGGGGACTATGTGAGTGAAAATGTACATTTATCAAGAAAATTTCATACGTAACAGAGCTGTATGGTATTTTTTGACTGTAGAACATTTTGGTTCATTTGCTGAGATTCGACGTGATTTAGAGAAAAAATTTAGAATTCTATAAACTCGGAACCGCTTTACCGATTTCGCTGAAATTCAATACCAAACTTCATTTAATATGTCTTTATTTATAAAGAACCATTTAGCTAAATTGGCGAACTTTTACGAAATTTAGAGCGATCACGACATTTTTTTGAAAAATCAAAAATTCTATAAAATCTGTATACATTGATACATTTAATTAAAAATCGCGTCAACCAGAGAGAAGTCAATACTTTAGTTGCGTGCCAAATTTAAGCTCGATCCATTGTGTCGTTCGTGAGTAATGGACAATTGAATTTTCGGTGCTGGAAAACACACACATACGCGCGCACACACACACACACACAGACAGACATATTTCCTAGACCACTTTTCTCGACGTTTTAGGTGATTTTTTGGTATGTTAACATGAAAATCTCAACAAAAAAATTTGTTACGAAAACAAAGCTTCCTCTATGAGGCGAAAATTAACTTCATACATTGTCAACACAATATACATCTAATCCTTCATTCATCAATGCTTCTTCTGTTCCTACAAACCCACCGGATCATCAACGGGGGAAGAAGTTGAATTAAATTACTTTTACAATTACGTTTCAAACGAATGAAAATATGGTTGAATTACTTCCTGGTTCTGTTGGAAATCTATAGTCGGTATTTTAATAATTCGGTATTTAAAATTTTCGGAATAGTGATTCGTCGGTATTTTAATCATTCGGTATTTTGACAGTCGGAATAATGATAAAACAATAGGAACCCAAGCAAAACGATGCCAGCAAAAACTGGCTTACGAATAACCATCTTGTTTCACTCATACAATTTCTCTCCCTGTTAAACTTTCGAAACGTAAGTTCAATTCTAATTTTAAAGTCAAGTTTCTAGTCGCTCGCCTCTGCACAATCTTAAGTGCAACCAGGAATCGGCAAAGCTATTGACATTTCTATACTAGCGTGAAACAAGGTAAAAGAGATATTATGAGCAAAACTCACGTTGCACCGTTTGCTTGGGTGTTCTAAATTTACTGGCGCGCGGATCATTACAAAGCAGATCAGCCGGCATTCTTCGAAATCTTAGTCGTACCTGCCTTCGTGCCAATCGCAGAAATAAACAGGTAAAGGGAAAGGACGTGACGAACCAAGCGAACGGGAGCAAAGAATAAGAGAGCATATCGATTGTTTCGACCGTTGTAATAACTTTAACAGAACCTTCTCACTGTTCTGCCGTGGAGTGGCGCGTAGTTCCTCTTCGAACCGGCAGACAATATTCCGCAACGACTCCAAGAAGAACGTGCCGCTGCACCAACTTGTACTTAAGTTTTTTAAATCAAGTAACACCGAGGAATTTTACTAAGGATCAGTGTACAAAAAGACGTGACCAAAGTTTGGGTTGTCATTCTTAGTTCAGCAGGCGAAAACTTTCGGAGGATTTTACAGCAGCACCCGGAGTGAATAATTTATTCAACCACTGTTTCATTTTTTTTTGTTTCTTCAGGGAAATAAATCGATACAAAGCGGCTAGATGAAAAGATAAACGGGGATGAAGAGCAAGATCCACTTCTCAGAATCTTTGGTGACACGGAGCCGAGTACTGAGCACCACTTTTGTGTACAAGGAGTACTACACATTGAGCTACCTCCTCGGTATTTGTAAAGGAAAGAGGAGGAAGAGGACGACTATAAGACGGTTAAAGACGACGACTACGACGACGATGATGGTGAGTTGTATATCGTTTCTACGAGTAGCCGGGCATTCACAGAAGTGAGGGGTAATAGAGGATTCGCGCGCTCAGGATCCAGCAGCAGCAGCTCGCAGATGTACGTTCTCATCCTCGTCTTCATCGCTATCTAATGTGGGTACAACTTGAAGGATCGCGTGTCCCGATCCCATTAAGGAAATATTGTCGTCTCGCCTGCGGTACGAGCGAAAGATAGAGAGGAAGGGAGAGGAACAAATATTTACAGAAAGTATGAGAGAAAGATGGAGAAGTAGAAGATTCCCGAAAAAAAACGACCTTCGTGCCGTTGCGGAATTCTTTCTCTTCTTTCGTCGCTCTTGAGTTCAGCATTGATTCCTCCGGGAAAGTAAATACACATTTTAACGGGCCTAATTAACATAGGGGTCAAGCAGCTTAGGAATCGATTCCCTCAAGCATTTCGGAAGAGTTTAATAGCATTGAATCGAACTCCTCGAATTCTGCATTATTATTCTGAATCATTAGTCTGATCTGTAGATTTCAACCTGGAGAAAGTCCTTCAAGTTGAATTACACAGAATTTTTTCTTAGTGATCGCTCAATAACGTTTCCCATCAATCTCTGTGAACATTCGGGATTTTATCTTTATTATATTATTATTGAAGTCGTTCTAGTTGGGATTGCAAAATTTTTTAAGACAATTTGTGAGAGCTTTTTTTCACTTAGGAGAATAAATCTATGTGAGAAGAAACCAAAGATATTTGACATGTAGTATAATTATGTGATAATCCTCTTTTGAAAAAGACATGACACATCAAAAGTCGAAGTATCGAAGACCACCTTCCAAGCATTCTGATTGGTTGTCGATGGCTCTGACATGAGGCTAACTTCAGACTGTTATAATCGTTGCAAGCGCTTTTTGAATTGCTGTTTTTTTCACGGTTGTGAAATACAATATATTTTTCTTACAAAAACAGATTACCTTTTCTTTCTTTCATTTTACTTCGTAAAAATAAAATATATCGATTATATCCAAACACTGAAGCAGAAATATAATCACATAAAATGACGAATGGTATAAACATGCAAGTTTATACCATAGAAACGAAAGGAAAAGAGCGTGAGCCAAGCGCGCAAGTTAACGTTGCTGCTATTTTATTGGTATGGTCGTTGGTATTTTATTTTCAAAGGGCTTCAAAAAGATCCTATACAACCAAAGTTGAAAATTCGAACGAAATTGGGTGATTGTCTACAGATCATTAAAAGTTATATATTTCGAAATGAAATTCAAGGTAATAAGGATGTTGCATTGATTCTTGAAGTAAAACATGAATTTCTTTGTTCACGCGGTAAACCGACCAGTGAATGAACGGTCAACGGTGACGACCTAGTAAATGTAAAAATCTACAATCGAAATTCGCAGATGTCTGTAAAGTTTTGATTAGAATTTATTCAATTTTTACGTTTATAGTAAATAGATCAAATCTCTTACTCGTTCATTCACTGATCGGTTTTCCCTATATCTGTTTTCGTTCATAAGAATATAATTATCATACGTAAGCGCCATCAACAATTGGATAATTTTTTTTTTAAATCGTCATCAGAAAATAATGAATACATGAAGTGACAACAATTAGAGAAGGACGAAAATGTAAAAAAAAACCAAAGTGGAGCGGGTCCGAGAAGTCGAAAGAGTCGAAAAATCGAAAAAGAAAGAAGGTATCAGTCTTTTTAGGACTTTTTTCTTTATCTCGCGAATGTCTCATTGTTAATACCCGGAATATTTTTTTGCGTTCCGTACAAAATCTTGAGTAAACTACACAAATGCTAAAAAGGATTCTGGTAATTTCAAAAAATGTACATCCTAAATTTACATCCATTTAAAAAAATGTACACCAGGTCTATTATTTGTTTATTCACTGTTTTCGTTCATAAGACTACAATTGTTATATAAAAGCGCCACTGACAATTGGATAAGTAAGAAAAAAGAATTTCTCATCATTAAAAGACTTGAAAGTTATTAAGAATTGCCGGGAGGTAGAACTCATTCAACCGTACAACAAGTTGTTAATGAAAAACGACGACCGGAAGCGGAATCTCCGCTACAACCGTCAAAAGCCAGAAGTTCACGGAAACGACACTCATCGCGGTGATGAACTCATAATTTCACAAGTTCGATCGTTTGTATTGAGAGAGAGAGAGAGAAAGAGAGAGAGTTAGCGGTAATATCTCAACGCTACGTATCTAAAGTTAGAATGCACTAAAACCCCTTGTCTTTAACGAGATATTTTTTATTTTCAACAAGAGTTGTGCTAAAGAGCACTTCGAACTTTTCTCGCGTGCCAAATCATAGCTCGATTATAAAACTGATTGTCGCTCTTGTTCAAATTCCTCGTTTATTTTTAATCAATATGTTTTTATTCATATGTTTTAGTACCCAATTATTTTTGCACGTTATTAGGTCCATGTACAACACTTCAAGTTCATAGTTCGTTAAATATGATTTTCGAATCAATTACTTATTTTTAAGCTTTCGTTGATAAAAATCTTCAAAAGTAAAGTGTGCGTTTGTAGATTTGGGTGGTTATTATTATAAAAAATATAAGTTTTCCCTTAAATTAGTCCTTGCCCTTATACATAAATACATATATGTCTTCTGTAATGTTTTCATGTAACGACTCTTTTAACGAAAAATTTTAACTTCAAAATCAGACTTTCAACACTGCAGAGAATATTCAAACCGCTAAGGAATTATTAAAATAGTAACCGAATTAACGGTTTTCCGATGTCCACGCAAAAATAGAGTGATGGAACATTCGTACGAGATATTTTTACTCTACGTGAGTAAAATAATTATTGGCTCAGGAAGCTGCCGCTAGATTATGCCCATGACCACAAAAGAGAGATTATCCTCTCTTTTGCGGTCATCGATTATGTAAGTACGTCAGCCAAAATCGGGAGATTAAAAAAATACTACATGACACTTCCAGTGAGACTCAATTCGTTATACGATCGCATGAAAATATTAACGATTTTATATTTCATTCACATCTAATCCAATAGAAATTTTTCATATTTTTATTCCTCATAACAAAAATACAATAGCGTACTAGCAAAACAAAACTTCTTATACACATAAGCAGCATTAATCCAATAACTAGATTAATCAAACCCACAAAAAACAGGGGTGAAACAGAAACAATATAAACCGCAAAATGTGCCAATGCTCTAACATACTTTATTGAACTTAACTACGTTAAAAAAATGTTCCCTGCAGGAAGTAAACAAAAATAGTGCATAAACCCCTCAACACAAGAATGCAAAATAAAGATTATTCCAAAGGATAAGGGCGTATCGATGTTTAACAAAGTTATAGGCGCGACTAAAATGATAGTCACTGTGCGGAGCATGCCAACTTGACGTTCCGCAGAACAGGATGAAGTTGAAATACCGGTCTGATTCTAGCAACTAGTCTAACTCGTAGCTATCGACCACGAAGATCCACTGGTAGAGCTTCCGTGAGGCTCGAGGCATACAACGTATAGCCGAAGCCGTGGCGCAGCATCCTATAGAGTGGCACCGTGAGGAGGAGAGAAGATATACGCCGCGCTCGGCTCGGACGCACAACCGCGAGCGTGGATGCTCGTTCGCACCATGGCATACACTTCGAACCGAGCGAGAAAGACAGTAATGACCGAAATAAAAAGATAGAAATAGAAAGATTGGCGGCCGAGCGAAGAGGATAAAAGAAGACGAGAGATGTAGCGATGGAGAAACAAGCAAGTGCTCCTGAAGGGATCGGTATATGAGAAACGATATATGAACGGAGTTGCGCTCGAGAGGGATAAAGAAAGAAAGAAATAAGCGAAAGATAGAAAGAAATACGAACCGGTACGGCTGGTGTGCGTGTAACCAATTGGTGGGGAGAAATGGACTTGAGAACCTCCATGGCCCCGGGCAATGTTTTTTTACGGAAAAGGGGGGTCAGCCGAGTGTTCGGTTGTCTCCGTAAGGAGTCGGGCGTGTTCGGGCACGCGAGAACCACGCGTATCAAGGTCGTCAGCCGGAGCGCCTTTCACGGTGATGCTGCAGGCCGGTAGGCAAGCAGGTAAACAGCGAGGCAGCCTCGCGAGCAGGAGCGCCGCGGCAAGTGCATGCATTGTGCTCGGTCCAGCGGTGACGGGTTGATGCTCTCTCTCCATCCTCTCTTCTCTCTTCCTCCCGTATCGCACTCCAACATCCCGACGGCTCGCGGGCTCCGTCGTTCTTCGCTTATACTATCTATCGAGAAGGGCCAAGTGAGAACCAACAGTCCACGTAACCTCCACGGGCAGCGCCGGCACCATCACCATCACCTTTTCTTTAATGCTTTCATTCTTTTTCTCTCAGTTCCTCTTCAACCTGCTTTTGTTCTCATCACAAAGACGGAATGGGAGAGGGGAACAACGGTTTTTTTGTTGTTGTCTGTCTGTAATAGTCGAAATGTATAACCTAAGTGCCTGGAAAGTTGAGGCTCCTGATGCGAATATTCATTTTACTTCACTTGGTGTGATGATGGCCGTTTTGCGGATTAAACTTCCTTTGTCACATGTGTGAAGTTAACGCTTGTACAATACTCGGTGAAGACATTTTTTGTATCGTTATATGCTTTTAATGTCTCGACTTCTTGCGTAAGGAGGTAAACGCCCCAGTGGACGATTGGTGTTGACTTCAGGTTCTTGGGGTTCGATTTCGAAGACCGGTCATTTTTTTCGGACACTTTTACAGGAAATCGGTTAGGTTCTTCAGACTCTTTAGTTCGGTCGGCCGTGTTTACAAAAGAGAAGGGAATGTTATTTTTTCTGCATGTTCGATGATTGGGGCGTACGCGGTGAGAAATTTCTGTGTTGTGACAACGTAAAACTGTGACAACAAAAATCGTTACGTTAGGCCCAGATCCATTTTGCTATGCTGACACATTTTTTGTACTATCGACAAATGTTTTTGTTAACCTAACAAAACGATTTTGGTTGTCACCGTTTTATGTCATCACAACACAGAAATTTCTCTCAGTGTAATCGTAAAGTAGCCGAGCTTTGCTACATTTACTATATGTTAACTTATATTTTGCTTTCGGTTTCCAATATACGAACAGCTCGCGGGCTCAGGTCGGTTAGCGTAAAGTATCTATCGAGAAGAGCCCAGTGAGAACCAACATTTCAGGTCATTTTGACGGGCATCATCATCATTACGTTCTATTTAATGGTTTGATTTCTTGTTTGTTTTTGTTTCTCTTCGACCTGCTTGGGTCCTCACCACAAAGGCTAAATAGAAAGAGGGTTAAAACGATGTTTCGGCTGCTTCTAATAGACGAAATATAATTTAAACGTCTAGAAAGTTGAGACGTAAATTGATCTTACTTTTTGTATCTTACAGCTTCGACTGCTGGCGCAATATCATGGTTTTCCATCCGCGTATCGCTCTCGAACATCCGAAAGGCTCGCGGGCTCAGGTTAGTTGCTGTATAGTATCTATAGAGAAGGGCCAAGTGAGAACCAACGTTACAGGTGACCTCGATCATCATCATCATCGGTATCACGCTTTCTCTAATGCTTCATTTTTATTTTGTCTTGCTTCCTCATAAAGGAAGCTTTGTTTTGAAGTTTTTTCGAGATTTCCATGTCAAAACACTCAAAATGATCCAAAACATCGGAAAACTGGTTTAGGAAAATTGTCCGAATGTACATATGGGACATTCCATGACGTCTCGATCAAGATCTGGCGATGACATCTTAAACCGGTTCCCTAATTTTTTATATAAAAGTATTTATCGAAAAACACGTACCAAATTTTTTTTTTAGATTGTTTAAACACTTTTTATCTAAGATATAATTTTAATCAGTTTTTAAAAAACCTCCATTTTTGAAAAACTGAAGAAATTCTGAAAAATCTTATGAAATATAAAAACGTTTTTGAGCCCTGTACAAAAATGGAGATTTCATAACTGACAGAGACCAAGCCCAAGAAAATTCGAAAAACAATTTGAAAAATATAATAAAAGATTAGAATGCATTTTTAGGATAAAAATGAACAAAAAAGTTCCGTATAATATAAATCGAAAAACTGATATTATCAAAATGGCGGAATGATGACTACATTGAAGTAGTATCAGGGTCATTCCATTACATCTGGATCAGGATCTGGCGACGGAAGTTCAGATCCGTAATTTTTCATACGAAAGTACGTGTCGAAGAACACGTTTCACATTTTTTGAAGATTTTTTTAACCCTTTTCACCTGAAATATAATTATTAGAAATTGTTCAAAAACCTCAATTTTGTTTTATACTTGCAAAAAATGCGGAAAATTCTGAAATATTATAACATAATTTCTTAGCTCTACTTGAAGATGGAGCTTTTATATGGTTCAGAGATAAAAATGAAAAAAATCTGAATCGCTAACAAATTACTGGGCGGCGTTTTTTTTTATAGAAGAATGAAATCCTCTATGATATAAGTCGAAAAAAGTATATTTACAGAGTTACAGAGGAAAGAATATATTAAATCCAATAATATGACATATATATATACAGTCACAAGGAAAAAGTATATTAAATATACTTTTTTCTACATATATCTAGAAATTCTTTCCTTTGTTTACCTGAAAAAAACGCATCCTAATAATTTGTTAGCTATTCAGGTTTTTCAATTTTTTTCTCTAAATCTTATGAAAACTGTATCTCCAAATACAGCTACATAATTTCGTTATAATATATAAGAATTTTCCGCATTTTTTCGAATGAACAAAAATTAAAGTTTTTGAACAATTCCGAAACATTATATCTCAGGTGAAAAGTATTTTAAAAATCGTGTTTTTTGACAAGTTACTTGTGTACAAAAAATTATGAAACTGATCTGAGATGTCATCGCCAGATCTTGATCGAGTTGTCATGGAATGCTCTATATGTATGTGTGTACTGTTAAAAAATCAAAAATTTCAATAAAATTACGAGACAGTGTAGGAAGCTCGTTTAAATAAGCGGGTATAGAAAATTTATTACACAATTCTAACGTAAAATTGATGTACAATTCTTCTGAATTCCTCATGAAAGCCCTATTTATTATGTACAGCCTGTTGAATTCGATACAAGATACGTATTGTTTAATGCACTGTATAGTAAACTCGTTACAAAAAACTATTAATTAATGCACTGTATACTCGATACGCCACACTAGTTATATTTTTAATGAGTTAACTGTAATTTTGCAACGAGCTCGTTCACTATTGAATATATTTAAAGTGAAATTACTGGACATGGGATGGAAGCTGTTTTACAAAAACTGGTCTAGAAATATTAATACAACGAGTGTAATGTGAAATTGATGTACACCACAAAATTCGTTATGAAAGTCGTATTTTTAATATAAACTAACTTCACTTTTATCGGACGTACATTAAATTTTGATTTTCTCTTTATATTCAATTGAATTGCATACATGGGTTTAGTAAAATTACATTATACGAGTTGAATATGCCATACAGTATATGAATATATAAATATTTTTTACAATGCGTGTGTTTGTGGTTAATAGCCTGAAATTTATAATACCATAACTCGTGAACTACTTGCTCGTATCAGCTCAAATTTGAATGCCACGTAGAGTGCTAATCAATTTTTACTTGGTATCACTATCATAAAAATCGTTTGACGCATTGCGTTTTTATTGGATTATTAAAATTTTGAAAAATGTCAACGCTTCAACCCGAGCCAATTTTTCAGCTACCGGGCTGAAACTCCGTATGAAAATTGAATCAAGTGATATATCAAATTTAGGCGTAATCGGTATTGCATTTTGATCTTTATGGAATTTTCAAATCTCGAAAAAATTAGCGCTATCGCAGAAAATTCCACTAAATTTTATTTATCGATCACGAAATTTCCATTCCTGCCTAATAATGCTCAGTGA
Organism: Tromatobia lineatoria; assembly: GCA_949699805.1. Taxonomy (NCBI): domain Eukaryota; kingdom Metazoa; phylum Arthropoda; class Insecta; order Hymenoptera; family Ichneumonidae; genus Tromatobia; species Tromatobia lineatoria. The sequence continues at coordinate 20,576,655 of OX453037.1, forward strand.
GATTACATGTGTAATTTAATGAAGATCGGTAAAAAGTTTCAGAGTTTACAGAAACTTGATTTTTATTTTAGTAACCAAATATTACTAAAATAAACTTTAACTGAAATTCCGCTAGAATTCAGGTTTCCATCCATCTAACTTAATCGAGGATGCAAAGTAGAATCTTGCGGATTGCTATAATTATTTTCCACTTTTTACAAAGTTTCCTCTATGAGAAAGTAATGTGCAAGGTCCTACTTTGCATCCCTTTTGTTGTTTCTCACGCTATCTTTTCGTTCGCTTGATAAAAACGAAATAGAAGGGAGGGAAATCGGTTTGTTTGACTGATTCCGATAGTTATTTATTGATAAGTTATTACAATATAGCAACAGTGCCTCTAACGTTGAGGTAAGCTCTTCTTGCATAAATATTTCTGCATACGCATGAGAAAATGGTGTGCGTAATCGATCCAAGAAACGCATAATCGAGATGCGTATCGGGTTATACGTACCGTAAGTGGGCCGAAATCAGGTTTACGTCTGGAGACTTGTTTTTTTTTCTTGCAAACCTGTGTTGAGAGCAGAGATACACCTGAAGACTTTTAACATATTTTTTCTGGACCCAATTTTTGTTGTTGTTCCTCAGGTTTGTAGGGCTTCATACGTGAATGTAGCACGCAATGAGCCTCGTTCTACAAATTTCTTTCAGGGAATGTGGAGACATCATTTTTTTTTCTCAAAACTTACCTCTTAAGGGGGTTGAAAGTCACCCGACTTTTACTTCCGCTTAAGAGCATCCACTCGAATTTTGCCGCTAAAACCTTTTATTTTTAGTGCATGGGAAAAGTTGCTAATAGCATATTTGCAACAGGTAACTTTTTCCATGCATTTTATTACCAGCATGAAGTTAAGACGGGAAGTAACTTGCGTCAAAGTTATGACTCACGTCAGCGGGAATTTCGGTGCTTCGTAGAATAATTATAATTAACCTCCTTTTCTACAATTGCTCAAATTAACGTCGTAGAAAAGATATAGCATTGAGCTGCGGGAAATTCTCACGAGATGGCGCCGCGAGAAATAAGCTCGAACAACTCACATCCATCTCCTATTTTGCCCTTTTTTTTTCGTCGATTCAATAGTTTGACAGGTTGGATTTACGTCCCGTTACTTTTTATATCAAAGTTGTCGAAAGTTATGTGCGTAGATCCCTAGGCCACAGCTGGATAAAACGATTTGAGATATTTATGAAATGCTATCCCAGCTATAAAAGTCTACAAACTTCTTCCTTTTGAGGTAATGCATCAGGGAGAGCAGTGGTTTTAAGTTGAATTTTGATATGAAAACTTCATTTTATACAGAGAACACACACCTGAAAATTTTGCTGGGAAAAAACAGTTATTTTGCAAAAGTTATTGTGTTTAAAAACTGTGCAGATTTTGTCTGCGAACAAACAAAAACTTGTGAACGTCCTATTTTTAATCAAGTTTTGCTAGAGCAGAATTTTTTTATCTCTGGAGCTTTTTCTTTAAATTAAAAAAAAAATCTATTCATATTACCTGACGCAATTTCGAATAGCAATATATACACAAATAAATTCACACATCCTATGTTTTACCTTCAATTCGCACATTTTGGCGAATGAAGGGAAAAAATACGCTTTTTTAATGAACGTTCGTTAATTGTAATTCGGACTACACATTTTTATTCATCAATATAAAATTAACAACCCATCGTGCATAACAAGTATCATTCGAAAGGCATTTCTCTCAAAAAATGTAAAATACGGCTGCAAAGTTGAACTCTGTTAATTGCTTTCTCATTATTTTTGGTTTTTTTTTACAAAGCTACCTGTAATCGAAGCATGGTAATCGATTTTGGCTTCTTTATACACTTTGTAAGAAAAACTGAAAATAATGAGGAAGCAATTTGCAAAGTTCAACTTTGCGGTTTTATTTTTTATCGAAGTTACATTTCTGAAAAATTTAAACCGCATAACAAATTATGACGAAACTGTGTACCTGTTATTGCTAAATAATACTAATTCCATGTCTAACGTTTAACTTCGCTATATTATGTTTCGTCAAGGTTAATGCAATAACATCATTTTTCCGAAACCTAAAATACTGAATTTGAACCGTATTGCATAGCATAACGAAATTATGTAATAATCATCGCTGCATAGTACCGATTTCATGGATAAAATTTGAGTTCGTTGTCTTATTTTTTGCCAAAGTTAGAGCAAAAACGTGTTTTTTTTTAAATTCCAAAACTCTATAAAATCCGGACCACTTTTCCGATTTCGGTCAAATTCAATACCAAACAACATTAAGAGTACGTGCACTTATAAAGAATCATTAAGGAAAAAATCATAAATTTTACGCAAGCCAGAGCGCGCGTATCCTTTTTTTTATTTTAAAAAGCCATAAAATAAAAATTCTTGCATACATTTTGTAAAAAATTGCAGCAATCGAAGACGAACTGCATCTCCACTTGGCTGCCAAATTTCAGCTCATTCGATTTAACGATTCTTAAGTTACAGGCGATTGAAATTTCGAAGCCCTGCACACACGCACGCAACTTTTTCTAAATCCCTTTTCTCGACGTTTTAAATAATTCTGAGTGTCCTGACATAAAAATCTCGAAAAACAAAAATGTCCATGAAAACAAATTTTCCTCTATGAGGAAGCAAATCCAGCAAAACAGTATTTTCCTCATAAACAATATAAATTGAATGTGATAAACCTTAGATACGTCCATATAATATTATTTACCACACGTTATCACCTGTTTCTAAATTAAATGACTCCAAAACGTTTTTCGAGTGCACAAATAAATGATAAATGAAACGAATAAAATAACTGATGCAAGACGAACGGTAAGACATGCAAATTTTACATTTAGCCATAAGAGGATACAAATAAAAGGCAAAAAGTACGAGCAAAGCGATTCCGTTGTCACTAGTAAAGGCTAAATAAAACGAACAAAATAACCGATAAACCGAAAAGTTTTAGCAAGGTAAAATTTTTAAGTACCAAATTGTGATAAAAGGATAAGCAACACGTAACTTTGTATTCTCTGTGTAGAGTGGTGGTGGAGGCGGTCAGTGGAAAGTCGAAAGGCATTCTTCAATACAGTTAACAAAAGTAGCATGGACGGCCCTACAGCAGAAGAGTGTTGGTCAAGAAAATACTCGTACTCCTACATCTATAAATATCAAGGGTCATTATTTCGTTGCGTCCGCCACTGGCACCTGTCGCGTGGCTTCGGGTAAAGACATACGGAGGTTTGTTGCCGCACGGCCTGGACCATTTCGTTGGAGAACGATCGGAGTGGGAGGGGACGATGTACTTGTCGAAGAGACCAACGGAGATAGCAAATTGATGGGTGAGCTGGGCTGCTGTGCCGAGGGTACCTGTAGTACCGTGCCCCCACACAGCCCAAGACGCCGGGAGTCCAAGGTGCGCGCGGTGATTCGAGCGAGAAGAAGAGCAGTGAGAAGGAGTGAAACAACGATAAAGCCTCCATCGTGGCAATCGTGCAGGTCGAGTATATGGGGCGAGGGGCGAGACGGGGGGTGGGGGGCGGGGGGTTAGTGGTTAACAGAGGGGAAACTGACTCTCATAAGGAGGGAGGAGGCTGCCGGCTGCTGTCTACCTAACCGGTCCAGGAATCCGGAGCCACGCTTACAAACCAGTGGCTATCAACCTCCGCGTAATCTGATACAATCCAAATTTCACAAGAAACACGCACTTTTATTTCGTCAGGACACCAATCTGCAGTGTTTTTTTCCTTCCAAGTTAAAAACACTCACAATCGTTCGGCTCCAATCACCGAAATATTTAGAAAATATTATGGTAATGCCAAAATTATGGTAATATTGCCATAATTTACTGGAAAATATTATATGTTATTGTGGGGAGGAGGAAAGGACCTCATGATGGCCAGTTTCAGTAGACGTTATTACGCTAAACAGCTAAATGTGTGTTTTACATGCTCGAAGAGTATGTAAAGTCGTATTTTACTGTTGCGCTTGTATGATTAGATATAAAACGATTGGATGTAGGAAGCTGTATCATGAAGCAGAGTGAAATAATATATGCGCGATATGTAATTCGTTCATGCTGTTAATGTTTGAGCGCTTTGTGAACGAATGTCAAATGTGTGAGCGCAGCAGGGCTCCATATCTTTCCATTGGAAGCTTCTTGGTTGCGTTGGATAATTTGAATACTTCAGAAGCATTACTACATGTACATTTCTACTTGGCTGCTGCACAGGACATTTAATTAATTAGTTTGATGAGATAACTTTAACCGAGATGAAGTTTATGAATTATTCTTTAGATTAGAAGGTATTGTATCAAATATGAAAAAGTTTATATAGAGAATCTTAAGAATTTACGAGTGCATACTTCTAAATGAACACTTTATTGTTGCTATAATAAAAAAATGTAAATCTGCTCAAAGTATTGCAATAATAGGCTGAAGGATTTCGGTCGATGGCTAATTGTCAATGTCGTGTAATTTATAATGTACAGAAAATTATTATTATTATGTAGATATATTGTCAATAAATAACAATTACTACTACTACTATTGGAATAACGTACTTTTGAAATATTGCGAAAACGTACAAAACAAATGATCGGTACTATTCTGCAATTAAACTTTACTGTTAATTCAACGTTGTTTATCAACATACGTAATTGCATTATTAACACATGAAACTCAGAGTTTATGAAATTGCTGTCTTGAAGACCAATAGTAATATATCTTCAAGCGAAATTTCAAATTCGGTTAATATTCGTATTACTAAACGCAATGGGATGCCTCGTTAATAATATATCCACTTATAGACGTATGATGCATGATTAGAGTGACATGATTCCCATCTGGTTACTAATTAAGATTGTAATTTACAAAAGTAGAAAATTATATGAGGCAGTGTGCAAAGTAGGTCATTTTTGTGTGATTTTTGTTTTCATAATTTTTTTCACCGTGATAATTAACTGGACAGCCAATAATTTGAAGTGATATGACACTTTTCCAATGTTTGATGTCGCCTACTTCTATGGAAGCTTGTCTGCTGAAAATTCCCCGGAGCTAGAGTGAAGCAATTTATTTCCACATTTATTTCCATATATTAACAAATTTAGATAAGATATATTATAAAAGCAATGTATATATGCATATTGATTTAGCTGTGATCAGCATCTTACTGATGAGATTTCAATCTACTGCAACATCGAGAACCTGGTGCAAGACATGAGTAGCACGTACATCGTGAGCAACCCAAGTAAAGCCAAATATATATAAGGGCATGCATGTAGTAGTGATGGAACGAGATCCTCGACGAAGTCGTAGTAAGCGACCGGCTGCCCTCCAGACCTCGCAATTAGTTTCCTCCACGTAAATTCTGCGCTGTCTGCTATACAGAGCTTTCTCCGCTGTTCCTTCTCAGTCGAAATTATAACTACAAACCTTGGTAGTATGTACGCAGAGTTGTTAATTATACTATATACCGCCGTTGATGAGCGATGTATATATGCGCGGTAAATAACTTTTGTCCGTTCTTGCTTGTTCTCATAGACAAAGCTTTGATTTCGGTGAGAAAAAAAATCAGAAACTTCGTGCCAGAACACTATAAAAAAAAAAATTTGGTGCTCCGTGGCTCGCGCAAATTTCCAGCTATTGGTCCAAACTTTCTACGAAAAATGCATTAAACATTGGATAAATATTTTATTACAGCCCCTGAATGACTTTATATATTTTAGTGGCTCGAACGGGAAAAGAAAGTGTGTGAAATTGTAAACAACAGTGCATAGACGGGTCTTGTTGTACATTGCTTTCTCATGTTGCACCTTACACAAAGTTTTGTCTATGAAGGAGATAAAACTGTCTGCATATGAGAGGGTGTCTAAAGGGATAGGATTAAGGGGTAGAATGAAGGAATATGACTAAGGGATATGATTAAGGGATAGAATGAAGTGATATGATTAAGGGATAGAATGAAGTGATAGGATTAAGGGATAGGATGAAAGGATAGCATAAATGGATAGGATGAAGGGATATGATTAAGGGATAGCATTAATCGATAGGATGAAGGGATAGGATTAAGAAATAGAATTAGGGTCGACGAAAGGCTAGGATAAAGGGATAGCATGAAGGAATGGCTTGAAGGGGTATAACAAAGGGATAGGGTAAAAGGGATCCCGAAAGATAGAAGGGATCTTGAGAGATAGAAAGGATCTTGAGGGATAGAAGGGATCCTGAGGGATATAAGGGATCCTGAGGGATAGAAGGACTAAAAAAAGGCCCAAGACGCAAGAAAAATGGCGAGGGATAGAAAAGGTCTCTGAGAATTGCAGGATTCCCGAGAAATAGGAGGGTTCCCTGAGTTCCACAGAGTTCTCGAGATAGCAGTAACATTTATTGGTCCTAAGAGAAATTACCCTGAAGGCCGAGGATACAGCAGTATACAAAAGGGATCACCGATATCTCGAGGGATAGTAGGAACCCCGAGGGATAGCAGGGATCCCGAGAGATGGGAGAGATCCCGTGAGATAGCTTCCTTATGGTTGAGCGAAGCGAGTTGGTCCTGAGTGTTAGGAATCCCCCGAGACACAAAGCTGACCTCAAAAATAGCAGGAGCTTGAATTTGTCTTTCTCCAAGCTTTTGCGCTATCTCCACGATTCCGATTATTCAAAACTCCCCTTCCCGGAAATCAATGATAAGAACCGAGGGGAGTGATTGGATCTATTTTCCGAAGACAAATAATGTCCCGACTACACAAAACGCTAATACTTGCATAAAATACCAAAATACTAAAACTGATAATAATACGGTGAGATAAATTATGTTAAAATGTAAAATGATTTTTTAAACGTTTACTAACACATCTTGTAACAATCAACATCACTGGATAGTACCGGCGTAAATCTCATATAAATGTTAACAACTATCGCAAGTACATATGATACTGTAAAATTACAAAAATAATAAACGTATAACGTAAGTTATTTTGTACCATCAACTCATAAAATAATAAATTTCAATCACATTTACGGGAATTATTCCCGGATGCTTGTGGAATGTCTTATAAATTTACGTTAAAACAAGGATTCACTTCCTTCATCAAAAGGATGAACTCGTTGGGTTCTTCAGCTCAGCCAAGGTTTGAACTTAATTCTTCGATATAACGAGGATCACTGTGCGAATGTGATAATCGGCTTGAATCATCCATCGATTTGCTGTGACCTTCCGTCATCGATGTATCCTCTAAAGATGACGAACCTACCCACACAATTAAAAAATAATAATGAAAATTATAAACTTTTAATGTACGTATAAATAATGCGCAGATTTAACTTACTTTCACTATCAGATTTATGGTCCTTATCCGACACGCTGCCCTTTTCATATCCAAATATATCATCCGTTGAAGGATCTTCATAGGCAAAGTGCAAATAGGACAATATGCACACAAGGGCTATGAAAAACAGGTTCGTACTAATGCCAACAACGGCAGATAGTACCGGCCAATGAAACATCAAATAGCGAAGTCCGGACAAATGGGCGTTTATTCCTATCGTTGCTGAATAAAACTCAATGTGCCGGGACTGAATTTCCACTTGTACAACCGTCACCGGATGACTCTGTAGATTTTTATTAAAAAATCATGCTCGAAAATTCGAAAATATCGCAATTCCAGATAATTGAGGTAAATGCATCGAATTATGATAGGATCGAGTTGTATCCCTTTTTGAAAAGCCGTGGACTTAAATTATGAGTGACAATGTGACAATTAACTGCGATTATCGCGGGTCATTGTTAAAGCTCTATTTTGCCAGGATTTGTTAAGTCAAAACTAGATTTCTCAAATTTTTAAGAATACGTATAGAGAATTCTAATAAGTTGCTTGTATTGGATTATTGGATATTTTCTGCTGATTTCGGATATGTTAGAATTTTTGTAGAAATCCCAATGAATTACAATTAACATACAAAAGAAAATGAATAAATTACACTTTTCGGATGTTTTCGTGAAAAATATTTATTTCTTGAGAATGTGAATAGCAAAGTCGAGTTAGGCGATATAAAATACACCAGAATAGCGAATAAAAAATCTGGAGTTACTAATTATTTTTACTAAAAATTCGGTGTTTCACAGAAATAGCCATAACTTTACCGATCAATTGAGTGACTTCAATTTACATTCGTGTTTTTCGTAATGAACCAGCTTTGTGACTTTATACGATAAATTACGGTGCATTTATTTTTTATTTTTTTTATACATTTTTAAAGAGGGAGTATCGAAAATTGATAATGTTTGCATACATTTTAGTTTTTGCCCTTTTTCAGACCTTTAGTGAGTCCAGCGGTGAGAGTTATCTATTGGAAAGAATTGTGTAAAAAATCTGAAAAAAATCACCTAGATGCCTATTCTTACGCTTTATAACATATTTTGGACCGAAAAAATAACATCAATTTTTAAGCACCGTCGATTTTTTTAAAAAGCCAAAAAAAATTATGTAAAAAATCTGATAAGCTTGATTGTTGAAAATAGTATACACAGCACGAAAAAAAATTGGCAGGTCAGAATAATGAAAATTGTAGAAGGACATACATTTTTTCGAATCGATGGCGATATTTTTTTACTGTTAGTTAAGTTAAATTGATACCAATTAGGTCCTATAATATTAATACTTTGAATAATATTTCCAGTGATATGATTTTTCTTAAAATTCATTATAGTGACCCAGGTTTAATTAAAAAGCCTATACACTAAAAATAGGAATAAAACTTGCAAAATAATCAGAATTCACTCGCTCCGTATTTCCCCCTCTTTTCATTGCCAATCTGTGTTCTCGCCTCATTTTCGCTAATTTAATTAGACGCCTCGCAAGTTGAAATTTCTAAATAATGCTAAATAAATTTTCATAAAATCGTATCTCTAGAAATATCCATCAAAACCATTAATATTATAGGACTTAATCAATTCAGCTGCCCATTACGAAAAAAAAAGTGACACTTCAAATTTAAAAAAAGCATCGCCCTCGATTCGAAAAAATGCATCGCCTCCTACAATTTTCAATGTTCTGACGAGCCAATTTTTTTTCGTGCTTTACATACCATTCTTAACAATCAAGCGTGGCGGATTTGTTATATAATTTTTTTTGCTATTCTAAAAAATTTACAGTGCTCAAAAATCTATATTTTTTTCGATTAAAAATATGTTGTAAGGAGTGATAAAAGGCATCGAAGTGAATTTTCTTTGAAATTTTTTATAAGATTATTTCCAAAAGCTAACTCTAGCCCTCCCTCCCCCATTCCCATTATCTTACCTGATATTCAATAACTTTTATTTATAAATAACTTGCATTGCATGAAATGCCGTATCCGCTCTTTTGATTATATATTTAATCGAATTTTTCCAATGTCTGCAACTTTCATTAACTAGTTTAACCTCATTAATCAACTGACGTTTATTTGACGAGGATAAAATTGTTCGCCTCCTCCTTAATATTCTGTGGGTATTTCCAGAACTAGGTACGAGTTAAGTGAATTCCTTGTAATAAACGTGCCGTCGGCATTATTCGACGTTTTCAGTGTTCCTCTCAGAACGTGTCCGTGATACGTAGCTTTCGTTGTAAGGTAAGTTAAGCGTATGGCTGTCGATGGCTTGTATAAGAAGGAAACTATCTTGCTACATACATGAAACACGCGATGTGTTATCTATTCGTAACCTGAGATAAGCCGAAATACATGAAAAGTAGGGTTGTATTGAAAATTGGAAAAAAATAAAGCACCGCTCATGGTTTGGCACAAGATCATAAATATGAATATTTGATTTACGAGAAGCTATCATATCTGGGTATAAATCGGCTGGATACACCTGCTCACATTTCTGATCAATACGAATGAAGCACATGATCTTCCACATTCAAAGTAACGTGATTTCCTTATATTCACATTGTGGATTTCGATGCTTTGTTGAGTAAATCAATTTTGGGTGAAATGTTCATGAGCCTTTCTTCATATAACTGGATATAAATAATCTTGTAACTAATTTTCTTTTCAGATATCTCATCTAGGCAATTGATCAAGCTTTATGATGCACGACATAAATTCCAACACTTTATCGAATTATGGGGCAATATTTCGAATTTATTGCGACGTTATCTTGATACTATCATAATTCAGTACATTTACGTCGGAAAGAAGCTCAGTAAACGAGTTTTGCATTACTAATGATCACTTACTTGATCTTCTTCAAAGTTACCAAAAAGCTCGAGGACAACATTCTGCTTTTCTTCGATCGAGCCAAAAATCAGCATTGGCGAAAATGTAAAAGTCGTTAGCATGTGCAACAATGAACTACGATAATGTAGCATTGCTGAACGGCAAGCGTGATCGACGAGAAAACCATCTCGACTTCTCAATTGAGCGCATACCATAAACATTCCTACAGAGAAATTATTTTTATTCAACGTAGAAAGAAAGAAAAAAAAATTCTCAATTCGTTGGCGGTAGAACAGTGAATTTTTATTACCGAGTTCCTTATTAGCCGGAGATTCGGGCATTTCCAAATACAAGTTAACTTTGTAAGGCTGACCAACCATCAAAAGCTGTTGCTTCTTTGTTAATTGCACATTGGCCGATGGATAACTACATATTCCTTTCTTCTCGTCGCACGATCTATCGCGAAATAAAAATATATCACGAATATCTTGATTTTTGAAATTTATTTTAGATTTTTTCGGATTTATTCATTATTTTTTCAAATAGTTTGTGGATAATGATGATAATGATGATAATGATGAACAAAAAAATGTTTGGCTAGCAAAAAAAAAATTCTTTATTCAATTTTTGGTGAAAAGTAATAACAATTTCACAACTTTCCCATTAATTTAGCGCTCTAAAATTTAGAAACTCATTTTTTAAGCGCGACGTTCAACGAAATTATAGCAGTAATATTATTGGAATTATTGATTTTGATTTTTGTCTTTGAACTTGTAATGAATCTTAATGGAGCTCATAAGCAATCAACAATAAGAGACTGGAATAAATATTATTTTGTTAATGTTCTTTTTTTTTTCTAACATAGCACACATGTTAAATGCAAATTTATATTAAATTTACTAGATCCAAATCAAACATATTCACAAAAATTTATTAGATTTACAAAATCTCATTATTTACAAAAGTTCATTTTTTTAGTTCATCAATTTTAAAATGGAAAACCCAGTTTCTTTTAATTAAAGCACAAAGTTCGAAAAACCTGGGAATGGTTTATTGTAAAACCAGTTAATCCATTGCGACAGAATAATCCTCCATTACTTTCTTCAAGCGCATGATTATAAGTCATATATAATCAGCAGAGAGCAAAACAAAAGGTACCAGAAAATGTGAAATTTGCAGTTCATTCACCGGACTTAGCACAATCATTTGTTATACTATACCACCAATTTTTTAAAATAATCACAATTTTCCCTGAAGTGAAACTTATGATTTCTTCGAGCCTGAATGAATCAATTTCTGATCATTTTGTAAAATATGTCGAATATTGTTTGGCTATCAAATATTGAACATAAGAAATATTTAATACATTGCACATTTTTTGTATAAATAGACAACGGTTAGCCCGTGTACAAATACACAACACATTGGCTTCTAATGAGTGTGGAAACAATTGCTAAAGGAATAAAAAAAAACTGATAGAGATAAATGAGTTAAAAATAAAAATGAATGGTGAGAAAAATAAAAATAATATACTACTGAAGGGATAACCCTTAAAATATATAATAATAATACAAGATAAAATATAAATAAATATGCAATAGCCAATCTAATTAACCCCTTTGCTTCCAGCATCATATACAATGTTATTGTTCATTGTCATAAAAGTGTTATTATATTTCTATTTCCTTATAACGCTATTGAAAGAATAATGAACAAATAGATTAAACAAAAATAGACATGCCCTTAATGGTTGTAGCAAAAGGGTAAGGATAAAAAAAAATTTGACCTTTTTGGTGTTGAAGCTCTATGCAATAGTAATTGGTACAAGATTAATTGCTTTTTTTTTCATGATACGAGAAAACTAAAAGATTTGCAGCTCATCTACTAGGCTTAGCACAATCATTTGTGATACTGAGCAATACTATACCACAAATTTAAAAAAAAATTTGTCACAATATTCCCAAAAAGGTACTTGTGATTTCTTCAAAAATGAATAAATCATTTTCTATTCATTTTTCAAAAAATGTCTGCTATCGTTTGACCTATCGTTTATTGAACATAAGAAGTATTCATATTGCACATTTTTCGTACAAAGAGCCAATACTTTGACTGTGTGAATTATACAACCCATTGATGTTCAATCTCTGAGAAACAAATACTCAATTTTTCTAAAAATGAAGACAAAAGGATAAACAATAAATATGACCCATGGTAGCGTAAAAAAAGAATAATCCTGAAACTCTAGTCATGAATATATAAATATATAATAGCCAATCAAATTAACCCTTTTGCTTCCGGCATCACATACATTTTTCAATGTTTTTGTTCATTGCTATAAGAGTGTTATTATATTTCTATTTTCTTAGAACGCTATTTAGAGCATAACGAACAAAAAGATGAAATAAAAATAGACATGCCCTTAATGGTTGTAGCGACAGGGGGAAAATAAAAAAAACGTTGACCTTTTCGGTGGTGGAGCTCTAGGTAAGAGTAATTGGTGCGAGATTAATTGCTTTTTTTTATGGCACCGACGTAAATGCCGGAGCGAGAAGGTTAATGCAAATGTGAAATTGGAGGCTCACTTGAATTGCAGATGAACCGGTCGGACGTACGACATACTCGGCATGTAAGCATAATAGAAAGCGGTATAAAGAAATATGGATATCCATATAACGACAACCGCACTAATAACGATAATTCCTCCGCGAATAGCGGCATTTCTGGCCGATTGAACACCTTGTGACGTTTGTTGTTGTACATTGAACCATTTTTCACTGATACGCCGAAAGAATCTCGAAAAAAAGAGCATTTTTATCGATAATTGCTATTCACGAAACACATAAAAATCGAAAATGACTGAAGAATCATTTGCACAGCGAAGCAAAACGTTTTTTTTGCTGTGCTTGGGTAGTAGTGGTTGATAAGATTATCCAACGTTGTGCCGATTAGCTCATATCAAAGTACACATTTTTATTTTGGGGTTTGGTGTTTTTATTCTAATTGCGGTACACGTAGAATTTCAATGGTTTTTGATTGAGAGACGAAAGCGCGTGGCAGCACTGAATGGTTAAGAATTATTTAAGAACGTATGTGTTAGTAAACCAGGATGTCAGAGCAAGTGACGGTATTGATAACAGCCTATCTCTTTCTAACACACTGATAAGATAGCGGGATGCGCGCGCAAATAGGCTCTTCGATCCTTTGAGATTTGTGGTCATTTTTGGTTATTTTTCCGGGTTATGATCGGTCCGAAAATGAGACTTCTGTGTTCGCAGCGCGACAGAGTCAAAACTTAAAGAGAGGAAGCAGCTACTCAGTCGGTAAGCGAAACTGTAACATGATTTTCTAAGGCCACTGAACGTTTGTAACTAAATAAAAAGTCTATCATTATTCGGCGTGTGAGACTGAGCTGAATTTATTCGAAATATCAGTTTAAGTTACATGCTCGACAGATTTGGTTGCCGACCGAGCAGCGTGTGTCGGTAAGTTACCGGTTGATAGATAACTAAAAACTGTATACGCAATTTTTGCAAATTTCGAAAAAACCGATAATTTTCCGGTAACTTGACGTAAAATATCAATCGCCGGTATTTAGCATCGCGCGCCATCATCGTAAAACCGCCGAACTACCGGCGATCATCATGGCGACTGCTTGTATTCACAGCACCATAACATTTAGAGGTTAAAGAGATGTTGAGGAAAAGTTGATATTCACTAACAAAGAATTATTTTGTGTAAACAATAAGCCGTGAAAATGGCGGACGTTCGCGATATATTGGACATCGAGGCTCCAGCTTCGACGGAACTCACGAAAGAATCTATATTAGGCAGTGACAAGAAGAACAAACGTAAATATGAATACAAAGTTGCAAAACGACCGGAAGGTATGCACAGAGAAGTCTTTGCACTTTTGTGCAAAGATAACAATGACGTACCTCCAATTTATCCGACCGATACGGGAACGGGATACAAACAAGTACGTGCCAAATTGGGCATGCGAAAAGTCAGGCCATGGAAATGGACACCTTTTACTAATCCAGCACGCACAGACGGTGCAGTGTTTCACCATTGGAGACGAGTTGCTGACGCAGCCAAGGAATATCCATTTGCCAAATTCAATAAGAAAGTTCCAATTCCTTCGTACACTAACGCAGAATACGTCCAACATTTGGTAACGAATAATTGGACTCGAGCCGAAACCGATCATCTCTTTGATCTGTGCAGGAGATTTGATTTGAGATTCATTATCATTAAGGATCGATGGGATGAAGCAAAGTATCTTGCAAGATCAGTTGAAGAACTCAAAGAAAGGTAACAAATGTTATTTTTTGTCTTTTTGCTTTTTTCATACATACTGAGAGAAAAGCATATTGTTGATTCAATGATTTCACATGATAAAAAGCATATAGAAAAGCTTGCAATGTTTTATAATTGAAGCGATGATAATATGGTTCAATAAACGAGCCATTGTGTCCTTGTTATTTCCAAGTAGTTTCACTCCCTTACTTGATGTTTTTCTAAATTCATAGATGGACTGATTTGGAGTTTTCTCAAAATATTTATCTTAATTTCCCTGATATTTCGTGAATCGTTCTGATATTATTTCCATTACAGATATTATCAGGTTTGCGGTGCGCTCAGCAGAGCAAAATCACATTCGGACAAAGTATATGTTTTTGACGCCGAGCATGAAAAACGGCGGAAGGAACAGTTGAAAAAATTATTCACACGTACACCGGAACAAGTCGAAGAGGAACAAACTTTGTTGGCTGAACTTAGAAAGATCGAACAAAGGAAAAAGGAAAGAGACAGAAAAACACAGGATTTACAGAAGTTGATCACCGCCGCGGATCATCAAGCAGATCCGAGGAAGAGCGAGAGAAAATCATCCAAGAAAAATAGCAGTTCTTCTCGAAATAGGCCAAACAAATCCGATTCGGGTCACGTTAGTATACGCATTGTTTGTAACTAATTTTTTATCTATTTTTTGTGCGCATTGTTTGTAACTAATTTTTATATATTTACTTATGTTCCCTGATAACTCAACCACTTTATTTAAAAACATTTCTGTTATTTATAAAGATGAGTCAGATTCTATTATGAATTTGTTTTTTAATTTTCTTTCTCGAAAATTATTTATTACATTTTCCGAAGGTGTTTTCATCTCGAAATAATCGTATTGCAAACAAATACATTCCAAATACGGTAAATATTTATCGAACTTCCGAGTAGTAACATTGTTTTGCGTCTCTCGATTTTTTTTAAACCTTAAAGAATTTGTTCCTTACGTTCATCGCCGATAAAACGCATAGAATTTCTTATTTATTATTAAAATTGTTGGGCGACAAAAAATAATCATTTGTTTCGAATCCTTTTGTGTGCAGACGGCAAAATTGCAGGTCGTTGAGTCTGCAGGCATAAAGTTTCCGGATTTAAAGAATAGCGGCGTCACTCTTCGTTCGCAGAGAATAAAATTACCAAGTAGTTTGGGTCAGAAAAAGATGAAGGGTATCGAGCAGATGCTGAACGAATTACAAATAGGTACTGTGGGAACTTTGAACCTGTCCAACGTTTAAATTATTCTGTACAACATAATACAACGTCTCGAACGTTTATTTACTTATTGCAGAACTCAATCCACCACCGACAGAACAAATATGCCAGCAATTCAATGATTTGCGCAGTGATATCGTTCTGCATTACGAACTTCGAGGGGCTTTGGCAACCTGCGATTTTGAATTGCAATCTTTGCGACATCAATACGAAGCTGTTGCACCGGGAAAGGTTGGTACATGAAAGGTTCCAATAAATTTCCCTTTCTCATGTTTCTACTTCGTAACTTATGATACAAAAACCATCTAGAGAAATATATTTGAAATCGAATTTCGAGATACTACAAAAAAAATTTTACAAGTGAAATCATTTGTGACAAAATGTCCTTTGTAAAAACCCGTTTTTTTGTTGTCGTAAAAAGAAAGAAATTTGATCGTAACCGTGGTTTTAACAAACTTCAGGGTTTTTTTAGTTCTTCACATTTTTTTTTTTCCCAGTTACAGCTTTATGGTTTTTGGGCGAGTAACTCGAAAAAATCCAATAATTTCAGTTTATCAATTGTTCTACTTCATAACTTACGGCACATCAAATTATTTACAGAAAAATATTCGTAATTGAATTTCGTAACACGATAAAAAATATCTCACAAGTCAAATTACCCGCGATAAAACTTCCCTTTGAAAATCCGTTTTTTTTTAAATATAAAAACAAAATAGAATTTTTTTCGAAGCCGGTTTTTTTTTCCTTAGACCGTTTTTACAGAATCAGAGGAAAGAATCTTTAGATTCTTTAAGAATTTTAAGATATAGCAACTTGGAAGCTTACCTTTTATAGGCTTCCTATAATATTAAATTAATTTCAGACATTATCGATCCCGATGGCGCTCATGCCGAAAACGGAACCGGAAGTTAAATCCGACATAATTGACGTTGTTGGATCTCCTAATACTCCCAATGTGAGCCAGTGAGTCATGACCAGGAACTTCGACCAGCAAGATTAGATAAACATTGTAAAAAGTTTTTTTTTCAAACCTTTGTGTACCGTTCATGTAGAAATAAAATAAATATCGTAAGCGTAAAACTTTATTGCAAATTGAATTTGTCATTATGCTCATTGTAAAAATGATCTACAGTGAAGCTCTTGATTTTTCATCTCGTATGAATAAATAACATTCGGAAATTTACATCTGAACAAAAATAAAGCGCTCTTGTATTTTCATCTACACCCGAAACTGGTGGTTGTGCCGTCCGTGTACGGCTCTGGCGATCCTCGGAGTTAAACAGGATTGATTGCGGCCATAACTTGGATGGGTGACCGTTTAGCCGAGCACCGACTGGCTCATCAACCGGTGAACGAGAGGTCAGTTTTTCTGCGGCCTCCGTGTATATACTTAAGTAAGTTACTTTCGTGTATACACCGGGAAGTCAGAAGAGTACACGGCCGTCTGTACCGGTACGGATTTGCCGCAGCTTTCCCGTGACCTCGGCAAATGCGGTACAGTGTGCGTTAGTGTGGGTAAAAACCCTCACGGTTGTACCTCGGAACTGGAACTGAACAAATCTACTTTCATCTTCAACATTTTTTTCGGAAATTTCAACTTTATTGATACCGTTTTTAGTCCTTTTAATTTCTTAAGGTAGTCCTCCTGTTTTGTCTGACATCGCATAAGTTCGAGCGAAATCGAGACAGAATTACGAACTGTTCTCGAAGAAATAAAAATCTGAAAAAAATCAACTATATGAAAGATGCTGAAGAGATTAATTTGACATAATAATAATTGAAAAATGTTATTAACAAATTACTGAAATAAATAATTGTGCAACAAACTGCCCGGCAACCTAACTTCTTTTGTTATGAAAATGATTTACTTATTTTTCTGAATACGTGTGGATTTTTTTAGAATTTTATCTGATGTTCGAAAATGGCCGTTTTTTCCAAGTGTAAAATTGAAAAACAGAAAAAAATCCGAAAAAAATACATACGTATTCAGAAAAATAAACAAATGTTTTACATAACAAAAAAAGTTAGGTTGCCGGGTAATTTGATGCACTATTATTTATTTAAGTAATTTGTCAATAACATTTTTTAATTAGTATTATGCCAAAATAACCGTTTCGGCATTTTCTATACGCTCGATTTTTTTTCAGATTTATATCTCGTTGAGAACTGTTCGTAAATTTTGTTTAATTCTCCCTCGAACTTATACGGCGTCAGGCTGTACAGGAGGACTACCTTAAGCACTTTTAAGAAGCGTTTTTAAGTTTTTTGAAAGTTTTGTTTTGAAACTGAGTTTTAAAAATAGTGCATAAGGTATGTGACCGAATTAATTGTTTTTTTCGTTGTCATCGATTGCAAAATTACCGTTGACATCCCCAATTGTGATTCGCTAACGCATTATTATTAAAAATGAGTTATTGAGCTCGCGATTAGTCGTGCAAGACTATGCAAAAAAAATAGTTATCAATGTCCATCTATAGTTTAGTGTCCGAAGTCAAATGGAATACTAAATAACTATCAAATCTACTGAAGTCTGGCAAATAAAATTGTTAATTCTTAGAAAACATAATAAAATCAATTAAAATTGGACTTTTGCTATTCCGATCTGAAAACAAAGAGACAAAAATAGCTTTCGGAATAAAATAATTAGTACCTCATTTGACTAACTTTTCTTTCAATACCAACCTCTTGGTATGAAAAGATGAGCGAAACACTTTTTAAGAGGGATGAAAATTTTTCACATTTCAACACATTTAACCATAACTAAAGGTAATAAATGCGTTATAACTCCAAAGTTAGAATCGTCGACAATAAACCCTATTATTATGAAAACCATACAGTGAATTTCCGGTTTAGCTTTCTCAATCGATGCTGAAAAAAGCAAAATAAACATAAGAAATAACAATAATTCGAGTTGACAGATGTTCACCTTAAAATTACTACCACCTTAAAATTAGTTTATCAACATTAACATAATTTCGAATAACCGACTAATAACTGAAGTAAAACAATAAATAAAAAGCTGTCAGCTTACTTGATTTTCAAAATTTCTATTTATTTATATTTTCAAATCGAATTCTAATCGATAAAAATCGCAAATCGAGCATTAATTAACCGGTAAACTGACAAAAACTATTTCGAATGATGATTGGCACTACTGTGACCTTAGGAACGCGCGGAACTTGAAACTGACAACATCAAAAACTTGACAGTTCGCCGATAACGTGAATAATCCATCCGCCTCTCAATTTCCGTGTCGAATACATCCACAGAACGAAACGAGGAAAGCAGAGAATGAAAAAAATCCCGGAAAAGCGATAATCGATTAATCACGATAATCATAACAAGTTCATAGTTGGTAGTGAGAAAATTCCGCGTGATCGCAGTATGCACTACGAGTGACGTTTGCAGTCTTCTGTGACGTTTACTCAGCGAGCGGCGAAGAAACCCGAAAAACTCGTCTTTTCGTCTGCCTTTCGAAGCGACGAAGTGATAATGACCAACCGAAGGACACACTGCGTAAAGTAACATTATTTTGTGTTAGAAATATTGAAAAAATCTCTTTTACACGTCAGTGCGCATAAAACAGCTGGTAAGAGTGACGTTTTTTTATCCGCAAATTGGTACTTTTGTAGCGAACCGCGTAGCAGCTCGAATCTGTGAAAGAAAACATTGTGTCAGAGCTGCGGAAAACGAACGAGAAGTTAGTACTTACAATATATATACATATAACAAAAAGTGAAAGAGCAAGAGACCGAATGAGAAGCGGAGTTCGAGAGAGGCAAAGAGCCACGAGAAGAAGCGACGGAAAAACCAAGAGAGAAAGAGAGGCACAAAGTGTGTGTATATACGTGAGAGAGGCCGCAGTGCCGAAGCTTTATCTTTAATATGCGCTGCTGAGTGAATTGTCAAGTGAATTCAGAAATGGCTGCCACAAATCAACAGCAGGAGGTAAGTGATGCGATTAATCAGCTAGTGCTTTTTATTCTTCGCTTTGTCAAAAGTGACACTTTGTTTAACGTTGATAAAAAGTGTTTCTCATACGTCATCCAAAAGACGTCGCGATGTCGTCGAGTAATGCAAGCAGCGCTCACACACCGAAACATAATTGTTGCCTCAGAAAATTACCTCAAAAATACGAGCTAGCGCGATAATTATGAACTTTCGGCTTCTGATATTTATGTTTCAAGCGATTATCAGCATTTTCTTTTTCATTCTGCGAATGCTGTATGAGAATGACGAATTTTTTTAGTCATTATTATTATTTAGTAGCGTTATCGTAGCTCGCAGAAATCTCGAAATCGTCGCCGATGACAGTAGGAAGTTTGCGAAAGACGCAAAGACGTTCGACAACGACTGTCGAACCTTGAGATTTATATCACGTGTGATATTCGGGCGATTGATATAGTTTACGAAAAATCGTCGAGTATGGTAGGTTTGAGAGGAGAGATTTCTGCGAATCGACGAGGCGAGCCTCTCTCTGTCTCTCTCTTTGTCATTCGCTTTCCCTCTCACTCTTATTCGTGGGCATATACATTCTTTCGGAATAGCTGTCACTCGACGATTGCCAAGTGACGTATCGCAACTTTGCTGCTGTCAGAATGTCCTGCCCTAAGCGAAATCTAGTTGTGCTTGATAAAAACATCGGACACCCGATAATAACGTTACCCGGAAATACGAATCTTGTGCAACTTGTTGCAATTCTCAATATGACCATTGAACGAATTAACGAAATTTTATTTCGTTCACTTTGAGTCTATTCTATTCCGAGAATCGTTGAAACGCGTTTTAGTCAAAATTCTGAGTTGCACTGAGTTTTTTTTTATGTTCCAGTTACAAATATTTATATTTATGTATTTTATGCTTTGTATATATAGATTTATATACATATATCTATATGTATATCATTACATTATCAAATGGAATCTCATTTTTTGACAATCGCAATAAATTAATGAAATCTCGATTGGGTAAAAATTGGATGGACATGGAGAGATTATCGGGTTCCAATTGAAAGTCTTCAGAACAGAATTAGATAAATTCCATTGAGTTGTACATAGTCAAGAAGGAAAGACTGAGAAAATCCAGTACTTTTCCATTAATGACTGGAAAATTTTCATTTAATTTTTTTTATGTTCAAGGAACAATTTCACATGTAAAACTTCATATGATACATTTATTTGCACTATCAAATTATTATTATCTGAAATTGAATAATATTATTTTCACTTTTATGTATAAAATTGAAACGAATTAGACAGACATCAGTTACATTTTCCTTAAAATTTTATCATTGTTATTACTATCAAGCTTTTTAAAAAGAAGTTGCCCAAATATACATACTTGCTAATTTTTTTCAATTTTCTTAAAGTTATCAAATATATCTTCTTAGATTTAATTATAAAAACTTAATGTAATACAAAAACATACATTTGTCTTTGTATAATATTTAGGACCGCCAGGACTTGCGCGAGCCTGCTCATCATGCAAGAAGACCGATGAATGCATTCCTAATTTTTTGCAAAAGGCATCGCAGTTCTGTGAGAAAAGAATTTCCACATCTAGAAAATCGTGCTGTAACAAGAGTCCTTGGAGAATGGTGGGCAACACTTCATCCTGATCAAAAACGTGCATATACTAATTTAGCACAGGAGGTAAGAAATAAAGCTCTATTATTTAAAAAAGGCACTCAGGTCTAAATAGTACAATCATAATTTCAATTGTTATTATTATGCATATCTTAATGCAAAAGGCATACTTTGTCTCAAGCGCAGTAGACAATTTGTTCACTGTGCACATGAGCCTAACTAAACTGCTTGGTGAATTTGTCTCTGTGAGGTCTTATGTACTATCCATAAGAAGATACACCATCTAAGCAAAGTAAATTTAATTTTTTTTCATTGTTAAGGTTGATTTTTCATCAATTTAATAAACAGCCATTACATTTCCCCAGTTATAGTAAAGTAATTCACAAATTATTATCTTTTATTATTATTTGCTTCGCTCAGTCAATGGAGAAGAAAGTTAGACCTCGCCGAGCTAAATCTACCAAGCAGTTTATTCAGGCATCATAGGCAGAGTGAAAAAAGTCAAAACTGTGCTTGAGACAAAATGAAAAGGCATGCGTAACTCTGTTGAAAGAAAAAAATGCTTTCATCAAGTACTAACAACATAGTTTTTTGATAATTCTTATATCAATTACAATATGGATGATATTGAATTTCCAAATTGAATTATTTTCACCTGATGCCTTCTCATCAATCGATTATTCATATTATCCTTGCTTATCGATCATTCACATTGTTCTTGTTTATCAATGATTTACTTGATCTTCAATCCTTAATCATTTTAGTACAAAGATGCATTCCTAAATGCTAATCCCGACTTTAAGTGGTACAAATTACCAGCTCCACCGCTCCGCACTTTAACTACAAGGCCGACAAACAAAAAGCAGGATGTTGGCACAAACGAGCAAGGCTCAGAAATAGTGAATTTGGATTATCAGTCTTCCAATGGTTCCAAGATGGACGAAAGGGACGGAGATGCAGCGATTCAGCCAGGAAAATTGGCAGATGAGTCGCAAATTGGCGGTCTTAGTTCTCTCTTTACTCCTCAAAAAACACATTCAAAATCAGCTGAAGATCAGTTGAGCATTGATAATGCTCCTATGGAATTGGAAGAAACGCCGACCTTTCCGAAACCTCCGAATAAACAGTACACCCAATTGCCCATTGATGTGGAGCAGAAAAGGAAATGCAAATCTGATTTGTTTTCTCAACAGAAATCACTTGTTACTGAGTCAAACAACAACGAGCAGCACCAATTGGTAATAAACCCTTTATTTATAATCCTCCACTCAAAGCACGCGACATTTATTATTACAAATGTTTTTTGCCAATCTTTTAAAAATAAGATTAAAATTAATCAATAGTTTGATTTTTTTTTAATTCCACTATTTTGTGGAACCAAAAATTGGAATAAAATTGATGGTATCAAAAATAATCGGAACATTTGTTTTATATAGAAAGCAGAAAAGTAATTACTGTTTTCTTGAAAGGAATTACTGTTTCACAAACTCAAAAAACCTGCTGCATTAGAACATAAATAAAGTTTTTAATTGAATCAGTTGCACAATTTCACATGAAATGATTATTTGTCTACTGTCAATTAAAATTAGCTAACGTTTTCTAAAAATTTTTTAAAAATTGTGAGATATCGTTATTGTTGTTTCGATAGAACGAGGAAGACTATAAGAATAGCTCGAACGCTTATATCGATGGCAATGTTGCTAATCTGGAAGAAAACAGTTTTCGAGGTGAAAGGAGCTGCAAAGGTCTCAGATACCAACAATTAATGGCCGAACAGCAACGAAATGTAGGAACTACGAGTCAACAGAATAAACGACGGCGCGTTGCTGGGCTTAACACGTGAGTAAATGATACAATTTCTTTCATTTGCAGAAATTTCATATTTTTCAATACGATATTACGAAAAAAAATTCTTTCGATATTAAATATATATGTGTGATATATTGATCTAGTGTTCAGGATCGTTCAAACGAAAGAAGAAACTCTATATCATCGAATGTCAGCGAAAAAACGGATTCTCTGAGCAGCGAAGGCGGAAATAGTTCGCGCAGTGATTTGGAGCATCTTGTCCAGAGGTAACGGCTTATACGATCTTGATTATTAATCATTTATTTAAGAACGAAACTCTAATTAGAGCATACAAAAAAGGCGTTTTTCAGGAATTTTTTCCGAACGATTGAATGAAGCTAATTGTTTAAAAACTTCACAGTCCTTTCTGTTATGCTGTATTTATTTGAACCCGCGAAAAATATTTGTATTTATTTGAACAGTCCGTTTGTAGACAAGTGAGTACATCGTCTGACAGCGTCTGATTGACGAAAAGTTATCTTTTAAATGTACTTTTTATCCTCTGTGAACTTATTTGATAAGTATGAATTTCGGTATTAACAGTATCAGAAAAAAAAATCGAAATTCGATGTGAAATTTGAGCAAATCATATGCGTAAACAATCGCTTATTATTATTTTCTTACTTTTCACATGAGACAATTTTAAATTGTGAACACAATAGCGGAAACTGGAAGTCGATGGGAAGTTCTTTTAATCGTTTCCGCTCAGTATAAAGAATTTTCAAAAACATAATACAATAAACTGTAAAAAAAAATTTCAATTGGCGCCATCGGAAAAAAATCCTGGAAAGTGCATTTTTTTTTTGCTCTAATCAGAATTACTTTTTCAAGGTTCATAGATTAATTATGAGTGTGACCAGAGAGATTTCAATAAAAATTGCTGATCTAAGGGAGAATGCCCATAACTATTAATGTGAAATCCTTTTTTTTCACGCATTATCGCTTCATTGACGCTACAAAAAAAAAGTGCCGAAGGTAAGCTCGAAGCATCAAAGCCAGAAGATACAGAAACGGAAGGTGCCGAACCTCATCAAGATTACGGCGAATGGCCATTGTACAAGAGATTCAAAGCTGAGTAAGTTTCAACGGAGTTCCTAAATAAAATTAATGTAAAGCATGAAACCGATAGCATAATTGATGGGATAAAAACTGGAATATATTTTTTTAAATGACGAAAATGTTGTCTCAGAGATTTTAATTTGGAAAAGAAAATTGAAGCGCTACCGTCGCTGAGTCTCGAGGAGTTTCAAGAAAAGAAGAAACAGCAACGGACGAAGAAGAAGAAAATAACTCCAAAATTAAGCGGAACATTGACGAAACGAACTGAAGGTCATGCTTCGTCGGGAAGTCATTCTGGAAATCCAAGTAATACCAAATCCGTAGACGAAAGTTGTGAGCTTCAGGAAGACTCTGAAAAAGCACTTCTCGTCGGTAGCCAAAAGCGCAAAGCGAGGAAACAAAGTATAACTCGAAACGCTGCGGCAACGAGTGCCTCAAAAAATGACGATCCTCGGGACGCTAATAAACGTGAGTACTTAATAGAATTTACAATTAAACAATCGACGCTTAAAGAATATCATCGCTGCTGAGATTTCTATGTTTTCGTTACTTCGTTAAACATTTTTAACGACAATTGTTAAGAGAAAGTATTTAAGAATGCATTTTACGTTCTCGCGATAAGAAGAGTATAAGAAATTGAACAATGTCATTGTAATAACCAAATATTTTGGACAATAGTAATAACCAAAAAAAATTTTTAATATAATCGAACAGTCGCTGAATTATTAATATTTTTTTCAGAGAAAAAATTTATAGACTTCCGACGACTTATTATTCATAAAACTGAAAATTCATGATTCGATTGTTTTGATTCTGTGATGAATCTGCGCCGGTTATAAGAAACATATTGAAACTTTCAAATAATGGCTACAAACTAAAAATCAAATGAAATTTAACGAAAGAATGTTGATAATTCTTTCTATTATCATCATACAACATCAATTTAAGCATTATCAACAACGTTTATTCAAAAACTTTGAATCAAAAATTGATTCTCTTGGAATGAAACTGTTCGAAAATATATTAAAGTTCTTGAAATTAAAGTAGAATAAATAATAATAATTGCTGTCATTAGCGTGGTGCGCATCGCCGGACCTTGAAGCGTTGGCTTGCCTTGCAGAAATCGCCGCCAACCAAACGAAACTCACCAAATAATGCATTGAACGTATCGCCGCGATGGGATTTTAAAAAACAGCGACTCGGTTCAAACCAGATTCTAACACCAAATAAATTTGTATTTATTTTGTCGCTCGTTACGACTTAACGACTGTGAAATAACTATGAATTTTTCTTGAAAATCTTGTATTTTACTGGCCGATCGACAGGCGTGATCTGTTTTCGTACTTTCGCATATTATTATTCAATATTTGGCGTCTCTTGGCTATTAATTGACTTTTATTAACACTTTTGAATAATATCTTATTGAGCAGACACGGAAGTCGATGTAGTTTAGATAAACACAAGATTATTCGTAACTCGTTATGTGTAGCCTTGCGTGACAATAATTTTCAATTAATTGTTGTGTTTTTTTCTATGTTATTGTCATTCCCAACAATTAATCGGGTAAAAAAAATATATGTAGATGTTCAAGAAGAAATAGTATATCAAACAGTCAACGGGGAAACAATGTTTGTTATGTTTTCCACACGATCATGCATCATTTTTTAGACTCATTCTCAAAATATGGCCATAAAGTTGGATAATATTAAGATTTTTCTTTACGCAAAAATAACGATATTTTATATTTGCACCTAATTCTTGAATCTTATACACATGAGATGTATTGTAAGAATAGAAAGGATCGTCTAATACAGATAAAAAAGTGTTGAAAAAAAATCTCAAACGCTGCATTATTCAAACTTTTAAACTGATTTTTTGGTTTCAATCATAAAAATGTAAACTCAGGCATTCTTGAAAAAAAAAAAAAAAAATACAGATCGTACTTTTTAAATTCAGAAAAATGCCGAACAATTGAGAAAATTATCTGTTTCAAGCGATATGCGGGGGAAAAAGTTCTCAAAATTGCACGATTTTTCGGCCACATTACGGAAATGACGGGTTTATTTTAAGAAGCTCGTTTTGTACTTGGATATGTTTTAATCCGAATCGTTAAAGGGAAAGAATGGTGCATAAATCATAAAAACATTAAGATAAGAGTTGTGGAGACGATAAAATACCTCGGGAACGTTGCGTCCATGAATTGTTGAGCCCCGTGTAATGGACTGAATTTTATAATTGTTCGTATATAGTTTTTTGACGCTTGCCAGCGACCGATAGAGCGTCACGGTGCTTCGATATTTGCAGTTTTGTTATTTATAGAAAGATAAGGAAGAGAACGAGGCAAGAATTCCGCTAAAGTAATTCGCCTGATCGACCAATCGGTATTTTTTAAATTATTAATTTTTTTCGTTCAAGAACTTTGTTTAGGTTTCAGTAGAAATGAGTCTACGAAAAACAACAAGAGGAATTACAATAACAATTAGCGAATTGATCGGGCATTTTTAGACGTACTGAAGGTTGTAATGACGACGATAGAAATTATGAAATAACGGTAACGTCATATCTCTATCGTCGTTATTGTTATTACGCAATATAGACCGTTAATCCAGATTTTACTACGTTTGGTGTATATAGGAATAGGCGCAGTATTATACTAAGTCCTTTATGACTAGGACAACAAAAATCAATATAATCAAAATGTATAAACATACTCATTGTATGTGAACATATACGTACATACATATAAAGTAACTGCGAGTATAACGGTGTATGTGGAGCATTTCAGCTTAAATTGACAGATTTTGACATTTTACAATTTTTCCTTTTCGTATTTCGTAGTATGTTTCAGGAGAACTAATTAAATGTTTTGTTATTTTTTATACAATCGATGAAAACATTAATTCTTGAAAAAATACATCGGCGATTCAGAAATTAAAAATTATAGTAAACTGCGCGTGAGAAAACAACATTTTTTAACTGGCCGTCAAGATGGAGTTACAAATATAATTGGAGTAAAAAATAAAAGACAAAAATATGCGAAATCGGAGCTTTTTGCAATTTATAATTTGAAGCACTATTTTCTTTGTCAGAATGTGCGTCGGTCGTCAGATCGAAGTATAATTCGCGACTGTAGCAATTTTATTAATGATTTATAAGAAACAATGTTTTTTTGTTGTTCAAATATAACCTTTCGATATACGAAAAGATAGTAAATAATCCTAGTCACAAGTCCGTCAACTTGACCTGAAATATCCCATACCTGTACCGATGGTCTGTCTCATGCGAAAATTTCGGCATTTTTTATGAAATGAAAAAATCTCGTAAAAGATCTCAAGAAGAGAGTTAATATCAACCGTGTGAAAATAATTAGTCGTACAAATTTTGGAGGTACGCAAAATTTAATATTTTGAATATATAGATTGCAGTTAATATTATAAAAAATTGTTGGGTAAAAACCATGAAAAATTAGTCAATTTTTTTTAGTTTTTCGGGAGTTCTATAAATATTTTCACCAGGCATCTTTTATGAGATTTTTTTTTGTGAGACATGAATTTTAAAAAATTGAAGTTTCTAAAATTTTCACACTTAGATTTATAAAATGGCAGTTGCGATATAAAAACAAAATATCTTAGAAAGAGCCAGATTCTTCAATCTTCTTATCATGTTATATTTGGAATTGGAAAAAGAATCTTCCCAAAATAATTTCAAAAGTACTTCAAAAAATACTTCTTCAAATTTCATTAGTAGTAGTAGTAGTAGTATATTTCCAATGCGAGGCTGATTCAAAATTTTGCTTAGCAATCCGTAACTCTTCTTAATTAGCTTCAAAAAAATATTTCAAAGTTTATTAATAATTCCTTTTTTCCGAGTATATTCAGCATGTAAAATGTATTTTGAGTACTTAGATAATTTCGTGTCCTAAAATACAATATTGAGTGTCAATTCAAACTGTTGCGTACAAGTTTTTCAGGCTTTGTGAGAAATTTTGTTTTTGTGTCATACAACTGCCCTATTTTACACATAAATATTTACATGTTTAGTGTGGAAAAAATATACATTACGAAAATGCTAACATTGACTGCTCTGCTGTTTTAGCCTCGATGAACTAAAGTTCACGGGCGTTTATGTAAGTACGTATGATGTCTAAAGGATTAAGTCTACCAATATATGTATATATATATATAAATATAAATTCATCGATATATATATATATATATATATATGTCTATATTGAATGTATATTTATAATATTTATATCGACTAACATGTCTAGATTAAAGAATACGAGAATGGGAAGGTAGACATTTGTCGGAAGAAAGTAAGAGACTCGTCTGTGATTTTGGCTAAAGGAATTTTTCATCTTTTATATTTTTCTATTGATTATCTCATCGATTTTCTTTTAAAATTGATCCCTCTCTCTTCCACCAGAAGAAACGATAAGCAGCCGCTTCTACTAAGAATATTTTGTTAATGTCAATGGGAACAGAGTGTAATGATCATATTTCAAATGTGCCTTATAAAGATGAACATGTAGTGACTAACTGATGACCAATTACAGTTTAAAATCATATTTTATTTTCTCCTTATGACTCGAATCTGTTTGTTTCTTGTATTGGTGGGCGAAGTACTTTTTGAAATTGGGAATGGAACTCAATGAAAACATTGTTGATGAGTACGACAACAAGTGGCCTACGAATTAACGGCACATTCTTCAATCAGAAATTTCTCTGGAAAACGTTTCTGACAAAATTTAAGTTGAGAAAATATTTTTGCCATCATCGAAATTGCAAATCAGAAAAATAAGAAATGTCAAGCATTTTTTATCAAACTTGGAAGATCGTTGAATCTTGTCGCTGTTTACGAAAAAACGATTAATGACAATTTCCTATTATTTCAAGGAAATATAATAGATAGTAAAACGGAGCTTCGGTTTCTGTGATAAAAATTTCCATCATTAGAAACATATATACGAAAATAGCATGAACAGAATAATTCCTTATTAAACGAAAGCTTGAACGAAAATGTAATTTATAGTTATTCAATTTTATGCTCTTACGTTTCTTCTTGAATGATGCAATTTACATTATCGATTACTTAACGATCTTTTTTGCAAAATTGTGAAGAGATTCAATATGCTTATGATACTTTCGAGACTTAAATTTTAACAGATTTGGCGTTAAGCTCAGATTTTTCTAGACGAGATTTGTGCCAGACCTAAACTACAATGAAGACCAGGCATATTTCGAGCTGAAGTTTTGCGAATTTTTGCAGCACAAAATCTTTGTGATTAGCCTTAAACATGTAATTACACGAATATATATATATATATATAAAATTTCAGATGCAAACAAATATATATACAATAGATATCATATACATGTAAAAAATTGTATACTGTTTATATGCGTAATAAAGATACCATATTTTGATGTAACCTTGCAAGTAATTAACGTGTACTTGTTACCGGAATCCCTTACTTTTTGGATAAAACCATCACATAGAATTCGCGAACATTTTCTATTTCAAATACAGAAGAAAATTATTATAAACTTCGTGAGAACAACTAATTTAGGATCGTTAACCTTAAGATGATGAGTATATGACTAATCCCATAGTCTTTAACACCCAAAAAATTGTATCAGAGTACAATTTATTTTTCGATTATTAAAGACGATAGTCGCAAAACTGTGCGAATTTTCTTATTTCTACTTCAAAGACAGATAAAGCACTGAATAGGAAAAAATGCAGCAATCTGAAATTGTTTAAAAAAACATATACAGGTAACATTTTAGTTTGCCACAGATTCCATCTCTTATTTTGTAAGTTCAATATGAATTTTCATGTCAATTCATACTGTATTTAAATTTTATTTAAATTACAAGCCTATCGTAAATTTTATAACTGCGGTGGAGGCAAAATCTTATCTCTATGAAGTTGACCATACAACTTTGTTTAAATAATTTGCTAATAATCTAACATGGTGTCAAATCGATTAATTACAATACTTAAAAAAGAAGTGGAGTCTAAAGTTAGCTCAACAATTTTTTATTTTCAATCTAATACATTCATAGCTCAATTGACGCAGAATCTTTTGGCGGTAACTAATTATACAATAAAATAATTTGGTTGTCAGTCGTTTGGTAAATAAACTATCGGAAAAACCATAGTAGAATATTGCGCGTGTAGGTTTTTACATCGGAGTCAAATTCGTTTTCTGCACGATTTATTTATGTAGAATATTACAAATGTAGAATTTTACGGATGTGAAGATTGCGTTTGTAGGTTTTTACATTATGTTCATTTTGAGGAAATTAAAAAGATGTAGGATATTTTAAATCCAGAAATTTTCACATGTAGGGTTTACATTTGTCCAGTTCGGTGTAAGATGTATTACAGATGTAGGATTAGATCATGTAGGTCCAGGACCTTCTCCGTCGTTGCTAGTAACATAAAAAATAAGGGATGAAACCGAAGAGATCGAGGGTCGGACCCACGTCGGGTTGGCATGGAATGTCCCATACACTTAGCACATATGACGAGTGATCACGAGTAGGAAAGTAAGATTTGCTGGCTCGATGTCGTCGCCTCGTCGCTGTTCTCCGCACTAATAAAAAACCGGCCTGGGTTGCGCGGCGAACATGGCGGTGTTATGCAAACTATCAAAATACTCGAGAGCTTGTCGATTTATCAACAAAAATGTTATCGACATCGAGAATACGTGCAGCCGAGGGTTTAGAACAGTCGTAGAACAGCCCAAATCGAAAGGCATCTTAAAATTGAGTTTGATAGGCGCGACTGTCGGTGCCGTAGTCGGTATAGGTTATTCTGTCCAAAAAATAAGCCGGGATCGCCAGAATCTTTTCCTCGATGGAAAAGAATTTGAGACCCAAATATTAAAATACAAACCGCCTGTCCAACCATCCAGAAGAGTAAGTTAAACCAGCGAAAATTACTTTCTCCTCACTACTTTCCAATAATTGACACACAATTACTAAATCATTTGAGAACCAATCTAACTTATTTTTGCTACTGTTACATCTAAAGGATTTGTTATTACAAGACCAAATGTGATAAAATGATCGATAAGCTTTCATCTAATTTGTCGTATTCTAATGTTTTTCAAAATCCAAAGTTGATGTTATTCTACTCAATCGATAATTAATGAATATGCAAATTTTTCTGCACTGGTTTCAAAATGGTTATTGATTGCAGATTGTTTCACCAGTCGACACAACAGGATTAAAATTGACACTGTTCCAGTATCAAACGTGTCCGTTTTGCTGTAAGGTTGTACATGCGTTTAGTAGCCGATATGAGCTTCTCTGTTAAAAATATCTTTGACGATTGTTCGAACGATTCTTAGGTGAGAACGTTTCTCGACTACTATGGCATTTCATACGATGTCGTTGAAGTTGATCCTGTTCTGCGGCAAGAGATCAAATGGTCGGATTACAAAAAAGTGCCGATACTTTTGGCAAAAGTCAGCGGTGGTTATCAACCACTTAATGACAGTTCCATGATAGTATCAGTATTGGCTTCTTATCTTCATGACCAAAGTCACAAAATTGAAGAACTTTCCAAGTACTATCCTAATATCGGAGTTCATGATGCAAGTGGGAATTTCAAACACGATATAGTCAACAAGTACTTTCTCATGTATCAAGGCACTGTACCAAAGGACAGATCTATGGATGATCTTGTGTAAGTTCAATTCCAAACCAGGGAAACCATAAATGGAAAGGTTTCTGCTTAAACTTTCGATTAAAAAAATACTTTTCATTTATTTACAAATCAATATTTCAAAAGTAACTCAGTTTGTTGGCCCCTATGCTTATGTAGAACCTTTAAGGTTCTAACAAATGATATGTAAATACCTGTTTCCTTCATATCTTCCTGAAAATTGTTTCCGGTTACTTACGTTGATAAAAATCTTCCGAAAATGGACATACATTCGTCGAAAGTCTTTTAAACGCAAACCGCCATATCGAATTGAATTTTACAATTACATAGTAATTTGACAGTACTTTTATATTGACGATGCATTTTTCGATGCATTTAATGTATCGTTTTATTAATTTTTTATGATACTTTTGTAGAAAATTCAATATAACGATTTATGCATAAAAATCTTCGTTTAAAGTATATTAACTTGCGTAACGACAATTATTATCATTTCTGATTCGAACAATTTACGTTAACCATTATGCACACAACGATTGGCATGATTTTAATTTAGTTCTTTCATTTTTTGGTTGCAGGGAAGAGCGTAAGTGGAGAAAGTGGGCAGACGAAGTATTTGTTCACACCCTGTCTCCAAATGTGTATAGAACTATTGGAGAAGCATACCAGACTTTTAATTGGTTCTCAGATGTAAGTTAACATTTTTTTTTGTTTCCTCAGAGAGTTTTTTCGAGATGTTCATGTCAGGACACTTAGAATGACCAAAAAAATCGAGAAAAGTGGGCTAGAAAAAATTGTTCGTATATGTGTGTGCAGGTCCGCGTCTAGGTAATTGAATGCTTCCTCTATGAGGAAGCAGAAATAATGAGAAAAAAATTTGCAAAGTTCGATTTTGCAGCTTTTTCAAAATCGTTTATAAACTTTTTCTAGTTTTCAATATCGTATTAACGATTTACATTGTATATGCATCATGAAAATGAATGAAACTCGTAAAATCAAACCAGAAAACACAACAATTCTGCTATTAAAAATCACGGTTCAATCGACAGATTGGAAAATGGGAAGAGTATTTTCCGGCGTGGGAGCGTCTTATAATGGTGAACGTCGGCGCGTGCGCGATGTGGTTGATCGGCAAGCGTTTGAAGAAGAGACATCACCTCAAGGACGACGTTCGACAGTCATTCTACGATGAAATCAACAATTGGCTCAATGCCATAAACGCGAGAGGCGGTGGAACTTTTATGGGTGGACAAAATCCCGATCTTTCAGACTTAGCGGTTTACGGCGTCCTTAGAAGTATCGAGGGCTGCGAAGCGTTTAGCGACGCCCTTACGCATACCAAGCTCAATGTTTGGTATCAAGCGATGAAAGAAAAAGTTGATACTCACAGCGGAAGTGTTCATTTGAGCGGTTGACCCTTTCGCACCTAATCAAACACGTCCGGGATTTTTCTATAGGTATTTATTAGGTTGGTATAAAATAAAACACAATATTTTCACGCTAATGTATTGTTGATTCTTATTGTAAACCTCCAAAGAGATTATAAGATAAGATACTCATCTGAGATAGTGAAAAAATTCATCTTTATAATAATAATCTGCAGTGTTTGAAAAGAGGTTTCCAAGTTTTTGAATGAATGAACTTTTACGGATAATTGTGCGCAAAATGTACACAATCCCTCATTTATTTTTTTCATTATATTACGATTCTCTGTTTTTTCTTAATGTCAAAAATTTCTTATCCTTTTATGAAAACTGCAGATAATTGTTGGAACTCAATATGACTCAAGATATATCATAAATGTTTTTTCAATGAAATTATGGCGTTTTGTCAATGGCGAGAGTGTTATAATTAATAATTCCAAATATGGACGATCAACACATTAGCGCCAAAATGTGTTGTTTTTTTTACCACCCTAATATTTATTTGATGCTGTAGCATTTATGTTACACCCTTAACGCAGTCAAAAAGTTGTATGGTTAACCGGTTAAATCGAGTTTATTTTCTCAAATCATTTAAGCGATTTCGGTCCGTCAAAGGAGTTGAATGTTGATGGCGACGAAACAAAGAAAGCGAGTAAAACCAATGATTTAATTTTATTAATAAATAAGGAATGTACAACACAACAGAAGACGATGGCACTAGTTATTTTCAAACGGCGCACGCGAGCTGACGATATTTGAGTGTGAAACCTCGATTCTCAAAGTCCGGTACGGTCATCGGCTCCGAATTCGTCACCACGTACATTACAAATGGTTTTGAGCTTGCTAAACAGACAGGAAATAATGTTTGTGAGTTGCGTATGTAAATAGTAAGAATAAAGAATTTAATTACGGTGAAGATACTTTGATGCTTACATGTTTTCGTCACGAACCCGTTGCCACAGAATCTATCATAATTCAGCCGCGTATCGTTTATGGAAGGATTGGGAATTATCACGTAATTGTGGTCACACATTTCGCCAGTTACCTCGTTATCGGTTCCTGTGTTAAAATGTAACTATTTACCTTACTATTGAAATTTATGAAGCCAAATGTCGAAAAAAAAGATTTTTTTTTTTCAGTCAAGGGTCGAAAATGAAACTACTACCTTCCAAAGTTTAAACTTTGTATAAAATTTCTCTGCGACATTATTCTATCTAACGACGACAAATAATTGAAAAATAACATGATGCCTAAATATTCAGAAAAAGGTAGAAAGTACTCTCAAGTAGCAATCTTGTTACAAAATTATTGGAATATCCTAAGTTCAGAAAAAGAGACTGCATTAACATAAGAAGACTGAACACGATAGAAAAGTAATATAAATGATGAATTGCGATATTAAAACTTCATTTGTCCCTACGAAGATGTATGTTTATGAAAGGTGCGATTTTTTCAGGGATTTCTTGAAAAAACCAGATATCTTACCTGCACTTGGGTCTAAAACCCCAGAATCACCGGAAATAGTAAAGGAAAACGGATCAGCTTGCGACCATTCTATTGTGCAATAGCCCAAAGCCATTCTGACGCAAACGCCATAATTAAGATTCGACATCTGCCGAGTTCCGGTGGTTCCGGTGCCAAGCGACGCTGAAGCTGTTGGATTATTATTATTTCAACGCGACTTCAACATTGTCTGATCGAAATTATATTTTTTTAAGGTACTCCTCCTGAACGGTCTGACGCAGTATAAGTTCAGGGGGAAAAAAACAAAATTTACGAACAATTCTCGATGAGATATAAATCTGAAAAAAATCGAGCGTATAGAAAATTCTGAAAAGGTTATTTTGGCATAATAATAATTAAAAAATGTTATTGAAAAATTACTTAAATAAATAATAGTGCAACAAATTGCCCGGCAACCTAACTTTTTTTGTTATGTAAAACATTTGTTTATTTTTCTAAATACGTATGTATTTTTTCAGATTTTTTGCTGATTTTCAATTTTACACCCAAAAAAACGGCCATTTTCAAACATCAGACAAAATTCTAAAAAAATCTACACGTATTCAGAAAAATAAGCAAATCATTTTCACAAAAAAAAAGTTAGGTTGCCGGGCAATTTGTTGCAGAATTATTTATTTCAGTAATTTGTTAATAACATTTTTCAATTATTATTATGCCAAATTAATCTCTTCAGCATCTTTCATATTGTTGATTTTTTTCAGATTTTTATTTATTCGCGAACAGTTCGTAATTCTGTCTCGATTTCGCTCGAACTTATGCGATGTCAGACAATACAGGAGGACTATCTTAATTTTATTCGATTTCTTACCTCGTGGATTCGGGGTAGTGCCATAATTGAAACTTGTTACCGTTCCGGTAGCAGCTTTGTAGTATTGTAGACATCCATTTGGAGCTGAAAATCCGTAAATTATTGAATTTACCCAAAAAAAAAAGAAAACCAAGTCTAAGAGCCCAATTTATCTTCAGGTATTTGTAAATCATATTTTAGATCATAGAATCTGTGGGATTTTTTCAGATTTACACAAATTACGTTTTCACAATCGACTCTTAAAGGCTTGAAAAAATTCAAATGGTAGTGGAACAAATGGAAAAAAAAATCCGGAACACTTTTGGGTTAAACATAACTTTCTTCTCCCTCTTGGAAGTACAAGAGTATATTATGATACGAGTGCAATGGAACTTATTCTGACGAGGGTGAGTTTTCAGCACGAGCCGAAGGCGAGTGTTGCAATCAAACGAGTTAAGGAAAAGTTTGTGCACGAGTTTCGTATACAATTTTATTTCACTAGTTGCATAATAGTATATAATGCTACAAGGGACGGAAGTGCGCGATTTCTACGAAAGGTGAAATTTGTTCCCCGCGCAAGGGTACAAATAATCCGAGGTGAAAATTACACTCTCTCCCGGGTAGCTTTTTTTCGATTTCGCTAAAAAATAACCGCATTCCGTGCTTGCAACAAAAACTGAAGGAATGCTTTTTTTTTCAACCGATGAAGAGTGCCCATGTGCCGTACAGTTTTTATTACTACACAGAATAGTACTTTATACAACTCCGTGCGAGAAGTGCCTACTTTTCACACACTCAGTTTTGCTTCGCGTGCGAGAAATCGCATTTCTCGCACTCGTCAGAAAGAGTTTCATCACACTCATATCGTAATATAATATTTTACCCACTGCAGTAATTTTTCATCCCGCTGGTCAAGAATCGATAACTTTCTACCCGCGTTGCAGGCATGGAATGTGGTCTTTTTAACGTAGTTGGGAAAAAACAACATTACTGTAACAAATTATTGAAATCACGGACATTTTTCAGAAATGAAAAGAACGCTTATTAAATGTTTATTTATTTATTTATTTTCCAAATTTTTAATGTTTCAGGGCGTTCAGTTAGCATAAAAAAAAGCTCTACATTCAACCGCAAGACTTACCTCGCCACGGCGAATCGCACGCTATTTGCTGAATCCTTAAATTCCATCGACGGTCCATTGGATAATCTGTATTTGTATCCACGGATATCATGATGGGATTTGCGCCATTGAAATCGACGTAAACTTCATAAAATAAATATAGCATATAATATAAACAGTCGAATTTTCGCTGAGAGGAAATTGAACTAAGAAATAGTAAATTTCTACCATGTTCATTCAAGTTATCCCCGCAAAGTCTCGGCACTCTGGTCGATCCACCGGTCACAAGAAGAAAATCGATATCGCATACACCGGTAGCGTTCGGTTGGGCAAGATTGAAGTCCAAAAAGTCTATCCGTAGCTGAACAATATTGTTATTCACATGTGATTTTTTCACTCGATTAAAAATTATTTTCATCATTCGAATATTATTTTTTTGTTATTAATATAATCGTTGAATTTATAAAATTGCTCTATTAACTACATAAATCAAAATCTGTCGTGTCTTTACTGAGTGATCAACAAAGTTTTGAAGTTTCAGTACTAAAACCCAATGCTCCAAGTGGATGAATTTATGTATGGTATCCAATTTTCTACGACAATTTTATATACCTGGCAAACATTTGGATTGCAACGATAAACGTCTATGGTGCATCTTTCTCCACCCCCGTACGTCACCGGATATTCAGGATTCACGAAATACGTGTTATTCATGTTGGTTGTTGTTCCGCAGGATTTCCGAACTTAAAAGATAATATACAAGGCTCAGTAAAATCATATCACTGGCAAAAATGGTTACAGGAATATTGCACAAGCGAAAAATATTTCATCTCGATTACACTAATGCGAAGTGCATTAAAATTTTTTTTATGGCACGGCATGCTTACGTTGGCATGGCGTGATACACCGAATATAAAAAATTCAGCCTTGGTCCGTCGGCATATCCTGCCATGGAAAAGCGTATTTTGATATTATTAATTTTGTGATATTATTAATTTTTTGATATTATTAATTTTTTGATATTATTAATTTTTTGATATCGATAATTCCGAGTTGAGAAATAAAGACAGTCTGCCAGCGTATCTCTTTCACCGAAGATATACAAAAATTAACTCTAAAGAGGACATTCTTCAGACGATCACTCCCTGAAGTGCTGTCGAATTCGAAACATTGACCTGTATATACAAAATTTATATCGTCCCAGTAAACACAAAAATCGGTTTCGTTGCTGCTCTATTACAATTTCCCACTCAGCAAGGTAACTGTTATGTAACAACAGTGTTATATATGTAACAGTTACATTGCTGAGTGGGAAATTGTAATAGAGCCGCAACGAAACCGATTTTTTTTTGGTTTACTGAGGTAACGTATTGACAACGCGTCATCGACCTTTTTTTTTTAAAAGATAATATTTTTACTGAGCTTACAATTAGCAGTAAATAAAATTATACCCAAAAAAAAGAAATTCAATTTTTCATCCAATTAGTAACTCTTGATTGACATAATATTGTACTTACACACGCAACAGACACCGAGACCATTCGCACACGTTCCATATCCAGAGCCTCCAAAGTTTGAGCATTCTCTTCGCGTGAAACACGTACCATTGAAACTGTTGCTTCCGGAGCATTCGGAATTTGCGAATCGCACAACACTGAACAGAGGAAAGACTGGACAGAAAATTTAATGATGTTACTTGGAATCAAATCACGTTAGATCCAGGGTTGAAATCATTTCGTTATTTTCGAACTCACACAATCCGATTATTTATGACATAACATTTTTTCCATAATGCAAAGAAAGCTTTTTCTGTCGTCAAAAAGTCAATAATTGACGAACTTATTTATTCATCATACATACGTAAGCAAATTTAATACTTGGCGCCGAGACGCTTCCTTCATAATGTTACTCAGAACCAGATCGAATTTGAACCGGAATTGAAACCATTTCGTTATTACCGAATTAACATATTCTGCTTATTTATGGCACAACATTTTTTCACTATAGAGAAAGCTTTTTTTTTGTTTTATGAAAAAGCCAAAATATAACGACCGTTTATTTGTAGGATAAGTAAACACAAAAAGCGAATTGAGAAAAATAATGAGACGATTACAACACTGGTTTGATCCCTGAGGGACGTACAACTCGAAACTTAATCAATGCACTGCTTCAACTAGATCCGAAGACGAAGATCTTACACTTTCCTTGACGAACCGACGGAGAATTTCGTTGTGTCATATCTGACTCCGTTGCATCCCCCAAGGATCGATCCCAAGGCGGAATCTCACCGGATGCGATTATTGCCGCGGCAAGGATGAGACCTAAAACTACGCTCAACATCTCGAAAAAACCAACTGAATTGTGCTACAGTTCGTAGCATCGTTCGAACAGCTCCACAGATAACGGGAATAGTTTGCTCAACAATCATGACAATTAGCGACTCTCCTAAAACTCCATACGAAGTTTGTAACTGTGCCCTCCGTGTTGTGGTTTACCGCTACTCAAAGACTGGATTATTCGGAGCAATCGAGCTCCGAAATCTTAACGTTACGTTTTATCTTTAACATCTTAGAAAATTTGCGATATGCACTAAATACATTCCGTAAATGTAGCTTGAACAAACGGTCGATACTCCAAGATTTATTCGCGAATTTATTGATAAATAAAGCTGCAAAGTTGTACTTTGCAAATTGCTTTTTCATTATTTTTGATTCATTATCCTACATAACTACCTGTACGAGTTGGCAAACAATTGGCAAAGTTCAACTTTGCAGCTTTATTTTGCATCAAAGTTCAGTTCCTGAGATATTTGAACCACATAACAAATTGTGACGAAACTGTGTAGCTATTATTGTTAAGTACTAGTGATTTCATGTATAAAATTAAAGTTCGCTATTTTATGTTTTGCTAAAGTCAATGGAATAACAATTTTTTCGGAAAGTTGAATTTTCTGAGAAATTTGAATCACATTGCAAATTATAACAAAACTATGAACTAATCATCGTTAAATTGGATTTTATTCCATGTATAAAATTTGTATTCGTTATTTCGTGTTTTGCCAGTTAGCGCAAAAACGTGATTTTTTTTAAATTTCAAAACTCTGTAAAATCCGAAGCGTTTTTCCGATTTGGGTCAAATTCAATACCGAACAACATTAACGGTAACTTGCACGCATTAAGAATTATTCAGTAAAATATGGCCATTTTTACGAAAGCTAGAGCGTGCACGTACTTTTTTTGAAAAAATTAAAAAAGCTACAAAATGAAGATTTCTGCATAACTGCACACACACACACACACACACACACACACATTTATACGGACGTTTATTCTAAGCCACTTTTCTCGATATATTGGACAATTCTGATGAAGTGACATGAACATTTTTTCATCAAAACAAAGCTTCCAATGAAGAAGCAAAATAATAAACAGAAAATTGTGAACTTCACAAACATTATATTCCTGCAAAATGTAAAATAGTACATTTCATCACTAGTGAGAAAATTCTTTGATCAACGTGTTTGGGTTATTAGTTCGGAGCTAAAGACGAATTTAAAGTTGTGAGAAAAAGATTTTCTCGAGTGCTGATCGAATTTTTTTAGTACGACGTCGAGAAAGTGCAGGTTTCTTTTCAGCGAATGCTTGTGAAATGTGCACATTTCTGGACGGGAGACTGACAACTTTTTTGTCATTTATACGAAAGCGGAAAAAATTGGGTTCAAACGGTGTGCATTTTGTTTAAATTCAAAAGTTTTTATTGGACGGATTTTATCACTGATAACAGTAACTGTATTTACTCTACGTGGCTGAGACACCGAGTAATAGGCATGAAAAAATATTCTTCATTAATGATGTCATTGAATGCAAATTCGTTTAATAACGAATATTTTCTCGTGTTCCTTTTATCGGTGACGAGAGAATCGGCTTAAGACCAACGAACGGACAAAATTCCATTGGAAAACAATCCGCTTTAAAAAGCAGTCGGATCGTTTTGGTCAATCTTGGTTTAAGCGGATTCTGTAACCAAGGCACGACTCTTCATTAATAACATTCGATATTAACTATAATTAGGAAATTTCAGGTACTTATATACTTTTAACTGGACGGAACATTCGGAGCTCGACAAAATGGACAGTGTCCATGTCTTAACAACGCAAGTTCGTAGTCGTCGGCGTGAAATAACTGAAACAAAGTAACAAAAGCATATTTTTCGAATTCGATGTTTTAAGTAATGTTTCTGTTTGTTTATGAAATTTTGTATACCTTCAAACACGATTTGCAGAAAGTTACTTGAAGATCAGTCAGTAAATTCCTGAAGTATCGAGTTTTGAACGGTTTTGGCCATTTCACGATAAGAACACTCGTTGGTTCCATACTTTTCAGCACGTTTCGACCCACTTTTATAGTCGAACCACCGACTTTATCCTGCAACGTCGCATAAAATAAACTTAACTATCTTTATACAAAACACGGGATTTTCGATAATTATCAACGGTTTTTTCAGGCATTCACTTAATTTTTGAGGTACTTCAATTTCGTTTTTTCGTTTGATCCTGCAAATTTGGCATTCTTCAAATGTCGAACAACTGAATTGTACCACCGCACGAAGCAATTGTTTTTTCGATAAAAGTTTTTTTTATAAAAGTGAATCTACTTCGGTCGAACGCTTGAAAATTTTTCAAATCCGTCAAAGGATTTTCAAGATTAATTTTAAATTTTTACATTACACTCCAAATTCTTTTTTCAATGAGCGTAAAGTAAATATTTGTTCTTTCCAATCCGCTTTTCTTTTAGAGTCAGATCAACAAAATAAAGTCATCGACCAGATTCGCGAGATCGAATCTCAAACCCCGTTCGAAATTATGTGAATTGCCTGACAAACACTCGAAAATTGCACGTACCTCATATCGCATTAATCGAGCTGTGAAGAGATCGGCCTCGTTGGTCGGCAATGTCAATTGATCTTCGATAAGTACGGAGCCATCGTCGGTAGAAATAGGCTCTTCGATCAATTTCTGAGCTTCCTCATCGGTAATACTCTCATCAAGCTCAAATTCAATGAGTGGCAAAATTTCTAAACAATTTATGTGTTACTCCGATCGAGCCTCCCATGATATAATGCTTATAATTGAAATATATAATAGGCAGAGGAATGTTGGGATCTTCTGTTACAAAAACTT
This sequence comes from Tromatobia lineatoria, assembly GCA_949699805.1. Classification (NCBI taxonomy): domain Eukaryota; kingdom Metazoa; phylum Arthropoda; class Insecta; order Hymenoptera; family Ichneumonidae; genus Tromatobia; species Tromatobia lineatoria. Next base: position 20,618,630 of record OX453037.1, read on the forward strand.
ACCGAACATAACGAAAGAATGTTGAAATTTGAGGCCGCATTGGACGCAACGATTGCTCGGCGCGTTGTGAGCCGGTAAAAGCGCATTAAACGTGGAACATCTGTAGCACAGCGGCAATAATTCCTCGGGATCTCTATACTGATACGCTCTGGCACCTAAAGTCGAAACCTCTATTTGCGCCAAAAGATTCTCGGGTATTCTCATTCCCCGTAACCTTTCGAGCAATTGCATCACAAGCTTGTTAGCGCCCAGCAGACGAGCTTGTTTGACCAGTGCATACGTTATCGTTAATTTGGATATTCCCTCTACGTGGACTCCTTGGGTTTTCATCAGTAGATACCTCGAGATGTTAAAAAGAGCTTCGGGCATCAAAGACGTGAACGGCTCTTCCTATAAGTAACAAAAAAAAGCACCAGCAAGTTCATAATTAAGGATATTTCACGGCTAAAGATGTTTTGTACGGTAAGAATTTGAATATTTCGTAGCATAAGAATATTCTGAAAAAAAAAGGATGGAAAGTAGCTGGAGATACTAAGAACAATGATTTTCAAGAACAATTCACAAAAATCAGGAATATTTTTATCTAGTAGAATGATTTAAATGAAATCGATTTTTTTAAATAATTTCAATTGTTAAATTCCTGTTTTCGTGAATTACAAAAATCATCGTTTTATAAATACTAAAGACACGGTTTTGTAATAATAATGCATAGAAATTGTTTATAAATATTGAAAATAACGAAATTCTTTTTTCTAACGAAATGATTTTCCCGAAGACACGTGATCTTCCAAACATAACTTTCAACCTTTGTGAAATTATTATTTTCGTGAATCTTTGAAAACTTTTTTCTATCGAAGTGTAATGCATCCTTTAATTTTCGATATAAAACAAACGAAAAATCTCTTGTTTGGCTACTTTACCAAATATTTGAAGACTTCGTGATAAGCGTAGTAGACATCAGCCTTGTCAGAATATGCCAAAAATGTGGCTTTCATGTCTTCTGGGTTTTTCGACAAATCCAGACTTAACTGAGATAAAAGCCAGTAGAAATAGGAAGCGTCGCGGAATCTTCGTTCAGTCACCGCATTTTTTGCTAGCATTGTCAGAACTCCAATGGATTCTTCGGGCTGGCCGGCCATTTGGAAAGCTTTAAATAAAAGATTTGTTAAATGAGTGATATTTTGGTGATCTACAAAACTAAATATTGGTTTGCGAGTCCTTTAAGAACCGTGCAACGATCTAAAAAATCGATACATTTATTTTTTTATTTTTTTCATTCAGATATTGCCAAAAAAAAGATAGCGGTTGAGCCACATCTTAATATTATTTGTCACCGGTTTTTTTTTGGCGGAGTCGATTGTTAGATCAATCATTCGAGTTTAAATCATGAAGACCCAAAAAAAAGTGCGATCACAAGCAGTAACCGTAGCAATAACGTCTTTTACTCAATGTCTGCTTCTTACTGCGTATCATCGCACTTTTTTGGATCTTCATGGTTCAAACTCGAGGAACTGACCGAACAATGGACTGTGCCGAAAGAATTCGCAGTCAAATAATACTTCGAGGTGGCTCAATCGTGATCTTTATTTTTCAACAAATTCCAAACAATGTAAAAAAAAATTAAAGAAACGTATTTCATTGCATACATTTTTTTAAATTAATTTTTCCCTCTTACTGCTTATTATTCTACTTTTATTTGGTCTTTATGACATGAACTCGAGCGGCTGACCTAAAAAGCGACTGTGCAAAAGGCAAATAATATTCATACGTGTCTCAAGTGCGATATTTGTTTTTCAACAAATTTTAAATAAATTTAAAAACATAGAAAAATGAAGATCCTTATTCTGTATAGAAGGGGGATATTAAGGTCAGAATACATACTCTTGCAGTAAAAAAATAAAAAAATAAGATGGAAGAATTTTTTTGACACACTTTGATCAGGCATCTTCGAATAAAAAATCAATTATTCTTTTATCCAAAGAAAAGCGTCGTCTGTGAGCAAGTAAAATTTATGAAAATATGATGTCTCATGTCTTACCTTCTTGAGCCTCCGAGAATCGTCCAGTTTCAGCTAACCACCTTGCATAGGGTCCGTAAACTCGTGACTTGAGCTTTGGATTTCTCTCAGCAAGCTCAAAAGCCTCGGGCCAAGCTTGCGCGTCTACGAGAACGTCTGCTACATCCGGATCGTCACCTAGACGGCTGAAAATCTCCGCAGCGCCGTGAGTCGCTCCAAGCTGCCTCAATTTCTTCGCGATTATCGAGAGACTCTCTCGCTCCGCTTTGTCTAATTGTCTGCCAACTTTAATCAACATATCGATCCAGCCGTACTCGGCGATGATATTTATCGCTCTTTGAACGTCGCCCGCGGAAAGAAACATTTCGGCAGCCGCCCGAGGCTCTCCCAAACTCTTGGCCCATTCGGCTCTGCGTCTCAGCAAAACTGTTCGATCCTGAAAATTTCCCATTGTATACGAGGTATTCCGCATGAATTTTGAGACCAAAATAAAAAATATTTCTTAAAAATTAAGAAAAAAAATTTCGAAACGAAAACAAGAAATTTTGCAGGAATATGACAATATTTTTCTATTCATTCAATCGGTAATATCTCGAAAACGATTGATCGTAACGACATCACAAAAAAACGAAAATGTGCGATTTTTTATGACCATAATTGCGTAATTTCAGGCCACATTTTATGAAAAATCCAACAAAAATATATATATATATTTTTATTAACCAGGGAAATCGAATTATAAGTATTTTTTGTGTTCATGGGATTGCCAAATGTTGATAACTTATAACAGTTTGAAGTCGAAAAATAAAAAATGAAACCGTTTGTTAATGTCTGGACAATCTTTATCAGCAATATTCTTTATAAAAAGCGCAATTAGCGCATTGTATAGCAGTTTATCATCGAAATTTTTCAAATATCAAATTTGACAAAAATCGGTCAAGCGGTTAAAATGCCACGACACTTGGAGTTTTCGGAAAAATGATTTCCGATCGTGAATAAGCCTCGAAAATTGATAGTTACAAGTAGCTTTTCTATTATTCGGCACATTTGTTAAAGTTTCCTCTTTTAAGGAATCGAAATTAATAAGCATACGTCCTTATAGAAGTGCCTCTATAAATTGTGTCAAATAATGTCAAAGCTATTTGCAATATTCAACTTTGTAGAATTGTTGTTTTCTTTAATTACTTGGTGTACATCGCCATTTTTTCCTAATTCAATTTTCGATTTTTTTTAGCGTAATTCAAAAACTGACATTTGAATAACGAAGAAAACCGTTTTCACGACAATTGAGTTTTTCTTGGAGAAAAAGAAAACATATAAATCCGTAAATAAATCCACCAAAATACCTGCGTATTGCCCGTTGCTATAAATTCTTGAGCCATATCGAACATCCGAAGATCGGAATACATATCTAGAGCATATTGCTGTAATCCCGCTTTTTGATAGAGTCTGGCGGCTTCTCGAAGTCTTCCCATTGCTGCGGCGGCCGTGGCCATGCACGCCTCTCGTCCCCATTCACCGGATTTCAGCTTTTCCTCCACTTCCGAAACAATCTCGATGTACCGAAGCTTTTTCATTCGCGCAAATGCCGAATACGCTATATTGAGCTCCAGTTTGTCAAGAGCTGCTATACCAAGAGCAAGCCAATCGTTTTCGGCAACTCCCAGACAAGCAACTGCGTAAGCTTCTTCAAACATTCCTATATCCAAGTACTGATACATCGACGACGACAAAGGTATCTAAAATATTACGATCGATACAATTTTGTAGACCTCGAATTCTTTCAATGATTTATCAGCTCTGCAGGCGCCAGTTTATTGCGACAAATCACATTTAAAAGATTTAAAGAAGCAATTTAAAACCGCCATCGCGAAACATTTCTCTTTAATCCTTAACCGACCGAAAAATAATTTTTACGATATTGGTTAAAGAGATCGAGTTTTTTTGCATCGAGTCATTGGAAGATTAAATCAATTCGGAAATACTGGTCCTGAAAAATTTCCCTTTCATAGCGTTTTTTAATTTTCGTTTTATTACCGACCGATATATATTTTTATAATATATAAGCATCGAGGTGATCGATTTTTTTGCAACAAGCCACATTTCGAAGTTGAATCTAATTGAAAAATCTCAATTCTGAAACATTTCGCTTTTCTAGCGTCTTATTTTCCAGATTTCTTTTCAGTACTTTGATTGATTTTAATAGTGATTCTCTCTTGATTATATTAGTGAAAATAATTTTCGAGCGTACTAGTAAAAAAAAATATTTTAATGCAAACATTATCTCAAAGAATCTCAAAGAATTATTAAAAAATATAGGATCATCGGTTAATATGTTAAATTTGTATACCTCAACAGTAACGATAGTTGGACCATTCAAACAGTAAAGCTTCGAACCATTGTGACCGACAACGAAGCCACTAAATTTCTGCTTGTACTCCTGAAAGTTTGCGACTTTTATAGCGAGGTAATCTGCACCGGAGAAACACATTATGTCTTCGAAGGCTCGATTAAAAGCCACGCTCGTCACTTCCTGATACTCTCGTAGCTTCTCTTCTGTGTAGAGATCGAATACCGCGAGAATTCCGGTTTCGCTTACAACCGCGAGTTTCTCCTTCAATGAACTTATGTCCAAGCATCTGACAGTCCCGTCGACTTTTGCAAGATGTGCCGGAAATGGATTGTCGAGATATATTTTCATAACTTGTCCCGACTTAAGTCCTAGACAGAAAATGAAGGCAAATTTCGCAAATTGTTTTGGTTTATTTATTTTTTAACTTTCTCATAGAGAAAGCTGTATTGATGAAATTTTTTTTCCTTTAGATTTTCATGTCAGTGCTCTCAGAATATTCCAAGCAACGAGAAAAGTTATGCGCACAGAAAAGTTAACTCAAATTGTAACGGCACTATCTGGCGATGATTAGTACATAGTTTCGTCATAATATGCAATATGGTTAAGTTTGTGAGAATTCTAAGTTTTTGAAGAATGATGTTACTGCATTAATCTTAACAAAACATAAGATAGCCAAGTCAAACTTTAGACATGAAATAATTACTATCTAGCGATAATAAGTACACAGTTTCGGCATTATTTGATATGTGGCTCTAATTTTTTAGAAATGTAACTTTGATAAAGAAATTAAGCTGCAAAGTTGAACTTTGCAAATTGTTTCCTGATTATTTTTGGTGTTTTTACAGAGCTTTCGTTACGAGGAAGCCGAAATCGATCAACATACCTCCTCATAGAAGTAGCTTTGTAAAGCAACCAAAAACAATGAGGAAGCAATTTGCAAAGGTCAACTTGCAGCCTAATTTTTAATCAAAGGTCAACTTTGCAGCCTAATTTTTAATCAAAGTTAATTTTCCGAAAAATTTGAACCCCATAACAAATTATGACAAGACTGTGTACCTATTATTGCTGAATACAACTGATTTCATTTGTATTTGTATGATTTCACAACTTATTTTTCGCTAAGCTTAAGAATGTATGATACGTACAGTCCCGCTAAAATTAATTCAGACGATAAAACATAACATAATTTGAGGCAAACCTGCTATTAAACATTCTTTGCCGGCCGGCCCTCCAGCAACTTTGATGTAAGTTATTGAACTATCAAGAATCCACTCCCTTTCAATCGCACCGGCGAAGGAAAGACTCTGCAAACGCTTTTCGAGGCACAATACCAAATGATTAGACGTCACGACCAGCAAATTGCAGTCTAGGGTCTGACTCAACTTTTCACGAATTCTGTAGTGCATTCCCTCGCTGTTGCCCGAAGGTTCATAAATTATTACTCTTTCTGGCAGCTGCACTGCCAATCTGTCGCGATAGACAGCGATTCTGCACACCTGCAATTAATAAATACTTAGAGCAAATTTATTCAAATTTTCGGGTAAAAAAATGCACGAAAAAAAAAACTTTGTATACGAGAAAGCAAAAAGCACTGAAAGCCTGAAAATATCGAACAAAATTGTCATTATTTATTGTTAATGTATGATTTAAACCTGTACATCTCGTTCTAACGCATTTAAAAACGATAACTAATACTCTTTATTGAATATTAACGATTTCGCCTCAAACTATTCCATGCACTTTCTATATTTCGTTTCATAACTTTCAAGCGTACATGCTATGTTTAAATAGAACATGTTTAGAGGAATTATTAACGAAATAACGATACTTACAAGATCCTTACACTTTATTCGAACTTTCTGGTTAGTGACCAAGTGTTGAATTATAACGTCGGTCATATTTTCACGATATGCGTATCTGTCGCCGTACAAACCATGAACAGTGTTCCACGACATCTGCAAATACTTTATCGTCCCGTCTTGACAGCCGATTGCCTGTTTTTAGAATACAAACGACAGTAATAATAACGAATTACAAAATACTAAATATGAATAATATTAAGAATGAGTAAATTATAGAATACTAAACACCAGATATATTAAATTACGCAAATTCGAAATATCGATAATATTGAATAAAAACAATCCTAATATCAATAGTATTGAATTTTTAAAAAAACCAAATATGAATAATATTCAATGAAAAAATGTTTAATTCAACTAAATTTTTTAAATTTATTTTTATTGTATTAACGGATTTCTCCTTTCGTTTTACAAATATTTGGCCGTGGAGTTTCAGCATGAAAATTCCTGGTTTTACAAACAATAACAGTAAATGAATATTAATATCAATGACAATATTGAAAATGTAATCGAATGATTTTTCCTGGACTTACAACGTGCGAGGAAGAAGGATGGACGGCACAGCTCCAAACCCAGGAGGAAAAGGGATCGCCAATGCAGGTCAATTGTATTCCCTCGTGAGTCATTAAAAGGCACTTTTCGTTGCTACCGCAAACCAGAATGTACTGACCATCCGGAAAATGCGTAACACTCAGTGGAATAAAATTTGTCGTTCTCTCGCGACCTACTTGTCTTCCGGCTAGTGTGAAAAACGAAATTGTTCCTCCCCATTCGGCAATGCAAAGTACGTCCGTTAAATCGTCCCTTCACAAAAATAACAAAACGATTGATCGAATTTGGATAACATTCTAAATTTTGCTGATTGATAGAAAAATATCGTACGAGAAATCATCACGAGTAATCATTCTTAAAATTGATTAAGAAGATTTTATTTAATTCATTTTTTAACAACTGAGCTTTTGTTAATAAAGTGGTAATTTTTTTAATTGTTTCTCCCTATACGACGATAACTTATAGAGTACATCCCTTTCATCGTCCCTTCACAAAAATTACAACACCATTGATTGAATGAGAAAAACCTTCCTGATTTTTTGATTAATAGAAAAAATATCTTATATATGTATAAGAAATCAACATGATTGATTATTCTTAACAGTCATTGAGTGAATAAGATCCTAAGGTGTAAATATGAAAAAATTGTGTGTGAAGAAATGAGCTTTTGTTGATAAAAAAATGTATCTTTAGAAAACGTATTTTTTCTGTAGTTCTTTTTAGATTTGCGTTTGACTATTTTTTAAAATACACCCACAACCCTCATTAAAAATTTGACTTGGACGTTACATTAATTACATAATATCACAGTTCGAAGTCATAGGTAAAATACTTTAGCGCTACTCCGCAAATTCCAGAATGAGAAAAACACTAAGATAAAGAATAGGAGATTTTTTTTTTACCGTAGAGGACTCCACGATAAGCTCCAGATCGCCGATCCTCCCGATCGTTCGATACGAGTTTTTTCGTCTCCATTCTAAAACGATTAATATTATATTTTAAATAACATGTCAGTATCGAAGGTTTTTATCATTTAATTATTATGTCTCATGCACGCTGATGTATCAAGTAACATTTATCTCACTTTATTCCTAATAGAAACAAATCCAGCAGCCAAACCGATCGCCAAATACTGGCCATCTTTTGTCCAAGCGCAGCAATTCACGCGACCCCCCGATTTATGTTTTTGTACCGCTTTCTGTTCTGCCGACCAGAATGCCATATCAGAGATGGAGCAGCTGAGTAACTGGTGAGACACTGGATTGAATTGCATTGATTGGACTGCATCGTTGTGACTGATTAGTGGATAAAAAATTTGTCAACCAGGGATTACAAAAAAATTACAGCCTTAGACTTAAGAGGTCAACATTTCAATCGGATAAAAACAATTCGAAGAAAAAACACAGACGAAAATTTATCAAGCAGAACGTTTGAGTTCAAAAGAACAAAAAAATGCTTTACTAATTGAATTTTGAATCATGATTACAGCGGATTAACTATTGTTTATATTATTCTGTGAAGCAAGAATATGTTAGCTTTCTGATACTTGTTGCTGCACAATTTTTCTATATTTCGTTTTTTAAGTACTAAGAAATCAATGAATATTTAATACTTAGTTGATTGAACCTATCACTGTTTTACATGATATCAAAATTCTATTGACTGTAACTAAACTAAGCTAATGAAAATTAATTATGAAATAGATATGAACAGGAAAATGCTGACATTCATAAGTTACAGTATAAGTTTGAAACGAATCTTACGAATATTTTAATATTCCTTCTAGCTTGGAAGTCCAGATAATCACACTTTTGTCTGCACTACCGGAGGCAAATTTTTTTCCATCTCTGGCGTAACAAACACAATAGACGATATCTTTGTGACCTAAAGTGAGAAATAATTTGTTAATGAAAAAACATAATTAGAAATAAAATTAAGTAGTATTGGATTTAATCTATCAATAGATATATCAAATAGGTATGCAATAACTTCCTTAAAATTACCTTTGAGTGGTTGTATCAAAGCACCTTTGGTGGTTTCGTAAACAAGAACTTGTTGACCAGCAGCAACCACTAATTGGGTTCCATCCGGATTGAAACACAAATCGTAAATACTAAAATAAAAAACAACGATAAAGAAAATACACCTTGCAGTTCTCGTTATTTTTTTTTTTTTATTAAATGAAAGCTAATAATTAGTAGACATTCAAATTTTTTTTTACCATTGTTCTGTCTTATCTTGAACTTTGTCCACCCACACAAGGTGAGCTCTCATAGCTCTGGCTTTTTAACGCAATTCTGATTGTTTGAATTTTTCCTATGTACGAAAATACGTGGTAGCATTGACAAACGATTTGTTTTGACAACGGTTATCCGTTTCCACGGAAACAGAACCAAAATGGTCGACGTTTTGTAAATCCTCCCTTCAGAGATACCATCGTGCTCATTAAGTACGATATCCAATTTTTTTATCGAAATGAGTAAGGGCCAATCGGACAATTTCTTCGGTCCCATTTCTATTTTGGTGTCCACGAAAAATTAATAACTAATCCGTCGATTGTCAATTCCAAATTCAAAATATGTAATCCAATTTCTTGATTGTCAATTTGTCGATATTTACTTGATCGGTAACAATAACTATAATCGAATTTCTTGATTGTGAACTCTTCGATATTCGAACGCTCGATCGGTAATAAAAACTGTAATCCAAATTCCTGATTGTAAATTTGTCGATATTTCAACACTCGATCGGTAACAAAATCTGTAATCGAATTTCTTGATTGTCACATGACGAGTGTTAAAATAGTTAACGAACATGACAATAATGACCGAGTTCCGAAAAATAAGGTGCGCATGAACACATTGTGACGTAAAAAATGACGCAAAAAATCGTGATCGTTATTTTACATCTATACAGATACACGTAATTGTTGGTCATGTGACATGACGCGAATAAAAATACCGGTTATGTGACATGGCGTAAATGAACATGACGTTCATTTTTCCTTAGAAAAATCGGCAAAATTGAAAATGTTGTCACATGACGACACGTGACGGTCATAATGATGCCTCACTGATGCAAGTCGAAAATGATGGTCATTTTACATCTCTGATCACCGCAGCCAATTGAATCAGGACCTCGAGAGATTTCATTGGTAGACACTTTTTGGTGTAACTTACGCGACGCTTCATGTGAACGCAGCCATTGTGATACCCTCTCCCTTCCAGTTTCGTGCAGCGTGTTTGCGGTGTTGCTTTCGTCGAAAAACACGCGGTGAAGCGCGGTGAGACTGTAAAAATTGTTGTGGAAATTCAAGCGAGTGGCACATTTTCCGTAAGTTTTGTGAATTATTATATTTTTTGGTGTAAAATCCAACCAGTGCAGCCAAATTTCCAATTCAAAACAACGTTAGCATAACCTTGTACACGTGTATTCATCGTAGGTTATACACGCGGTCTTTGAGCCACAATTTTCCAACAATCCAGTATAAAACTTACCGAACGCTTGACAACTTCCGTTCATTAGCATTAAATACTCCAAAGTGGACGATAATCGAAGCCACTCGATCATTTCTATGTACTCGTGATTTAAAATACCAAGTTAACCTAAAAAAACACCGGTTCTACGGAATACTGTCATTGCCAGTGGATATATTGTATACAAATCACTGTAAACCCGCGAGTTAAATAATTTATATTTTTCTTACAGTTTTGCCACAACTGCAACAATTCGATATGTCATTCCGTGGTCGAGGTGGTGGCGGAGGAGGTTTTGGTAGAGGAGGAGGCGGTGGCGGTGGATTCCGGGGAGGCAGAGGCGGTGGATTCAGGGGAGGCAGAGGCGGAGGTGGTGATCGCAGAGGGTGAGTTTGATATCTTTTGTAAAAGACAGCAATTTAGGGCCATAAAAACTCACTACCGTTTTACTGGCATTGATTCATCAGGCTTTCTCAAATCGATCAATGTTAGAATTAGAATTTAGTTATGTTTGCAGTTGATGCAATGCAGTGCTTTTTTTTGTGTTTATTATGTTTACTTCTTTTTCCTATTGGTTCTCCGTGAAGACTTGCTCATGTTGGATAATATTAAAGAAAAAATTTCAATCTATTCTAGAAAACTAATAAAAAAACAATTATAATTATGGTGAAGTTAATAAAATTCATTACAAATGTTCATTGCGTGCTTCTAGGTTCGATCAAGGCCCTCCTGAGTCTGTAATCCAACTGTGTCACTTTGAATGGTCAGTACAAAACGATTTGGTAGCCAAAGTCGACATCGAGGATGTACCTTTCTTCAACGCTCCGATCTACACAGAAAACAAGCAACAGATTGGCAAAATTGACGAAATATTCGGCAGCATAAGAGACTACTACGTTTCGATAAAACTTTCGGAAAATATGAAAGCCTCTGGATTTGAAAAAAATGCAAAGGTAAATAAAGATTTGAAGAGCTATGATATACTGTTATTAAACGGCTAACTAAAATTTTCATGAAATAGCAAGACAATCAAATCGCGGCCCAATGAATAACAGTCATTTTCGCAAATGCGTCTGAATATTTGTTAATGAATTCGAATTTGATAATTAGCCATATATCAAAAGTACTCGCTGTGTATTTGTTCACATTTTCGAATCCACTCGTTTCGTAAATGTTTTTTTCCGAATCCTTATATCGGGGAAAAATACGAAAAAAAAAAAATAGAAACAGAAAAGTTATGTTTTCGTATGGACTATTGAGCTCAAATTATGTAGTATTTCGTATGGCACCAAAAAAGCTATTTAGTCCTGCACAAAACGGGAAATATATTTTGTCTTTCAATGCGATACTTTCTATTTCGCTATAGATTTCACAGAGTATTTGGCAGGCCATTTACAGCGTATACAAAAGAATTGGCATCATGTAACTTTGAAATCTTGAAAACTGAAAAATATTTCACAGAAATCATATATAAATTAATTTATAACAAAAATCAAAATCAAAGTAAAGAAAAAAATTTGAAAAAATTCGTATGCATTCAAATAAATTATATCATTTTCATTTGAAAAAAAAGTTAGGTTGACTGATTGTTGAAAAATTGTTCCTTTCACCAATTTGTCAATAACATTTTGGGATCATTATTATGCGAAATTAATCTTTTCAGCACGTTTTATATGCATTATTTTATTCCGTTTTTTATCCCATCGGGAAGTGATCAAAATTGTCTCTGAAACTCACTTTTGGTGGGACTGTACATATCATACATCCTTAATAAAAGTTTTGCACTGTTATAGTCCCTCAAGAAAGCGCCGTAATCATGCCATAAGACAATTTTTTATATTTCCACAGCTGTACATCGATCCCGCGAAGCTTTTGCCGCTGCAGAGGTTTTTGCCAAAGGCACCGGGTTCCGGAGGACGCGGTGGTCGCGGTGGCCGAGGCGGTAGAGGAGGTGGAGGCAGAGGCGGATTCGGCGGCAGAGGAGGAGGCGGAAGAGGCGGCGGTGGTTTTGGTGGCCGTGGCTCTTTTGGCGGCGGTAACGGATTCAGAGGTCGAGGAGGCGGTGGCGGCGGCGGATTTGGACGCGGCGGTGGTGGCGGTAGAGGACGAGGCGGTGGTGGCGGCGGCGGCGGCGGTCGCGGCCGCTGGTAGTTATCCATTTAACATGTACAGAGCCAATAAATTTTTACAGAAACACTCGACTTTAACAACTGACGAGTCGCGCCGAGTCTGCGTAAATTTTTATAGAGATATTACACTATAAATACCGAACAGACCGAGATACCAAGCCCCTCACATTCATTCCCATATTTTACAAGATTTTTTTGTATACGGGAAAAAGAGACGGACGTATTACTTGATCAAGTATGGCACAATAACTTTGGCATACTTTATTATCATGCAATAAACTTTTTTTTTCACAAATTCAAAGTTTTGTTTTTGTTATTTTATTACAATTTTTATGGCTAATTCCTATACTTCGTCGAATTTGATATGCTTTCCGAGTTCCTTCTCGGCCTTCTTCAATAATTTGTCCCGACCTCGCTGCTTTACACGATCCTTTTTACTCAGTTTTTCCTCGCGATCTTGCGATATCTTTTCCCAATACGTGCTTTCTTCATTTCCCTCCAATATGTGTAAGTTCGATGTCGCAGAATGCTTTTCTGCGAAGGTCTTCGCAGCTTCCGCGTTATCGCAACGCACGTACGCTGTGCTTGTACCCTCATGCACGTCGATGTATTTCACGGCCGCGTCGCCTCTGAGTGTAAGCTGAAGAAAAAAAAAAGGACGCTCAGATAATTATGATTAATTAGATTTTTATATCGTGATAATAATAGGGTGGTAATTGATGTTTTCTTTTTAGTGCCTCTTAAGAAGTTTGCCCAGAGTTGTATCAATCCCATCATGGTCAAATTTCTTAAGGTGTGTCAACAAAAATCGAGAAATGCGAGAAAAAAAATTATTCGCTTAATCGTTTAAAGAAATCTGAAAAATTTATAGTTAGAGGAAAAAGTTACAAATTCTTCAATATGGTTACAAAAGAGTTTTTGGAAGAACTCTTTTTCTACTCGAATCACTTGACAAAAATAAAAAATGATAATCCGTTGCAGAAAAACATTACGGGTTTCGGTTTTTTTTAAAAGCGATATTACGTTCAATACTTTTCTAGCTATTGTAAGTGTGTATAGAAAATACCGTGAAAACCATTGTTATAAACAATGTAGAGAAAGGATTGGCTCCTAATAATCGTACTTCAATTTTCAAGTTCTATCGTCTTAAAGAGCGTTAATGGTTTTTAAGACTAGAATATATATATTCTCGTCAAATAGTGATATTCGTCGTTGTTCGAGTGAACAAATTTTGTTGAAAAAAGGAATTATTTAAATGTAGTCAGGGAAAGGGGACGAAATTTTATTTTTTTTCGAAAAAATAAATCACCATCCCTGTATTAATTGGATAAAGATAATTTACCGAAAATACATTACATTTTGGCAAGAAATTTTTTAAAAAATTCTTCGAATAAAGCGAACAATATTTTCCCGGTTGGAGGGTCAAAATAGCGAAAGACCAAAATAGTGAATGGTTAAAATAGCGAATTTCGAAATTAGAAATCTTATTAAAATGCATTCAGAATAGCGAATGATAAAAATGGCGAATGGCTGAAAAAGCGAATTCTACAATTATGGACATTCTACATTTAGACGTCCCTCATTTTTAAATTCGCTATTTTAGCCATTCGGTATTTTGGACATTGGCTATTTTGACCCGCACCCGTTTTCCCAAATGTATCCACATAAATATAACCCTTTTTAGCTCTAATTCAAAACTGATGACTAAAACTGACAGTCGGAAAGGACGGAGTATGGAAGAGGTCTGTGTGTGTGCGTGTGTGTGTGCGCTGCGGATGGTTTGACGAATTATCGAAGAAAGAAAATAACTAACCACTGCGCTAATGTCACCTAAGTACATTTCTCTCATGCAAATTGTCTTCTTATATGCAATGTAGGGCCGGCACATTATTCTTGTGTTAAGCAGGTGTGTAATTAAAAAATAAAAACTTATTGTGTGCTAAATAACAATTATACAAACCTTAAAGCCTTTGGGATTAGAGCATGGCTCTCCCAACTCAATTTTTACGATAACTCCAGGCGTGAATGCAAATTTCGGGGCTGAGTTTTCAACTTTTTGTTTAGAGTCTTTCTTGTCGATTTCCTCGGTTTCCATTTTATCCTTTCGATCGTAATTGCTGCCCCACTGGTTCCATCGGGCTTTTCGTAGATGCTGCTTCAGTTGTTTCATTTTGTTTCGCTGCAACTGAAGATACTTGTTTCTCAATTGTTTCCAGTCGCGTTTAGCCATTATCTGTAATCCGAGATCGGTAACGTCGACTCGTTCGCTTCTGCCTCGACGCTTTCGCTTTCGTTTTTTCTTCGTTCCTCCTTCTACAGCATTTTCCTCTTTAGCGACCTCATCCTCGTCGTGTGTCATTTCTGCCGTAACTTCGCCAGTTTCACTCAACGATTTATTCGTTTCGGTTTTACTCCCTCTTTCCTTATCCTCGGATACATCGCGACGCGCTTTTTTTGCTTTCGTTTCGTCGTTGTCGCAAGACTCATCACCGCTGACGTCGTCCTCGGCTTTACGCTTCTGCGGAGCTTTCGTCTCGCTAGTTTGCGCTACCGGTTCGGACGTCGACATCATTTCGCTCGTTGGTTCGTCCTCAGTGAAGGTCGTTATACTCAGAAGCTCGTGAGGCGCAGTGTGAGACGGCAACGTACAATTTTTTTCTTGAAACGCCTAGAAAAGCGAAGATTTTTTTTTAGCTTAAAGATGTATGATTCGTTCAGTCCCGCCAAAAGTGAGTTTCAGAGACAATTTCGATCACTTCCCGATGGGATAAAAATCGAAAAAAAATGCATATGAAACGTCCTGAAAAGATTGATTTCACATGATAATAATCCCAAAATGTTATTAACAAATTTGTGAAAACAACAGTTGTTTAACAAACAAACAATCACTCAACCTAACTTTTTGTTAGTTTATTTGAATGCATACGAATGTGTTCGGCATAAAACAATCTACTACACTCAAGATTTTTGTGCAAAACGCATATCCAAAATTTGTTATATTCTGATTTTCCTTTGTTAAGAAGAAAAGTATTTTGAAAAGAATATTTCCATTGAAAATAAAAACTATTTTGGACAAATTCCACAAATTATATCATATGCTTCTGTTATTATGCTCTAAACATTCTTGAGAACTGAACTTTTGCACTTATTATGATACATCATTGAAGATGTATCGAACAAAATAACCAATATTAGAAGGCAACAAAAAGATTACAAAGTAAACGATTTTTTGAAGATAAACACAATAATTTTTTGAGGAAATTGTTCTTCAAACTTAGTCATATAACTTGAAGGTGGTAGCTCGGATACAATAAGTGTAAATACAAAAAAAAGTAACGCTAATTTTTACCTCCAAACATTTGTTAGCTCCTTCTACTGCATCAAACTCTATGAATGCAAAGCCTTTTATTTTTCGGTTGCTCTTGTAGCGAGGAACGGAAACATAAGCAATCGGTCCATACTGCGAGAATAAATTGCTGAGCCATTCGTGATTAGCGTCCGGTGGCAAACCTTGCACGTAAACTGTGCAAGCTTCGCAATCTTCGCGTGGATTTATTGGCGTACTCCTGCAGACTTTCGTGCCGTCGTCGGATAACGACAGAATCTCCGAACTCTTGATCGCCTTTGCTACTCTGTGCACATCGTCCGTCAATACTCTTATTTTATTGAAGCGCAAGAAGACGCTCAGATCAACATCTAAACAATAAGTCACCCATTCAATAAGCAAAATAATAAAACTAAATTATGTCCCATGCTTAGAAAAAACTTAATTAATTCTACGCTCATTGATTTTTTATGAAGTTTCAATCAATTTGAATTTGAGTAACGCCCGATGAAAAAAAATCACAAGAAATTTGACATCTTTGAAGATAATAAAATTATATATTTTTTATGCCGAGAGAAAATTGAATAAAGTCCATGCATATTCATTTTCGATAAAGTTTCGAACGATTTTAATTCGAGTTATGATTAATGAAAAATAAACTCCAAAAGTTTAACATCATTCAAGATAATAAAATCATCTATTTCTTATGCCGAAAGAAAATTGGATAAAGTACATGCGTATTAGTTTTTAATAAAGTTTCAACGATTTCAGGTCTGGGCAATGACCAATGAAGAAAAACTCTTAAAAATGTAATGTTATTGAAGACAAACAGAACATTTATTTATTACAAGAGTAATACGGTACTTGTATTTTCAAAATTATTGAAGTCATGAAGCTTTGATGTTTTTGTAAACCATGGGTTAACAAAGGATATAAGACGTTCTAGAATCATTGAACAGAGCTTCGCCAAAACCCAAAAATGGAATTCTGATTACTTCAAATTAACATTCTAATATCTTCGATTGCATTATTTTTCTTTTTTGTTTCTGATAGTTGCTTGTCAAAATACTGATATTCTCAGAACAATCAGGCACAAATATATAAAAGTAAAATGAAAGAAACTGCTTTCTATACTCTTAAACAGAAGTACATGAAAAATGTTAGTTGCGAAAGATGCTAATACTGCTTAAAATCATTTAAAAATCTTACATGGATCTGACTTTATAAGAGACCCTAAGAACCTATCCTTGCTGAGATTGGCATCGCTGAAGTAGAACTCCATTTGTTTTAAAATAAGAGCGTGTAGAGCTTTCTTTCTGAGCCGTGGCTTTCCCCTTGAAACATTGCCCTCTTGTTTTAGCATTTGCTCGCAAGGTCTTTGCAACGAATTCTGCACCTGTGGCACAGGTATTGATTCGGAAGCCAATCCAGCATTTGATTCTTGTTCCTCGGTGACCATAATTCAATTAGTCTCTGAAATCTAAATTGAATTCAAACAATAATGAAATAAAAAGTGGTTGTAATTGTAAACAGACAGTCAATAAATTAGTATGAAAATAACGTTGATTCCACTGTGAACATAATTCAAAGCTTTAGTCTCCGGCAGATAAATTAAATATGTAGAATAATGAGATGGAAAGAAAAACAAATTGTAAACGCAAAGTCGATAAATAAAGATCAAAACAACGTTCGACATCGTGTTGCGTACGACGTAAGATCGTTTATTGCAATAAAGTCAATTATACCACAATTAGCCAATGAATGAAAGAGAATAAAACGCCGCAAAAATAATGTCGACTTACCGAGTCTGAACTAAAAATGCGAATATTTTCGTTTGAATCAGAGAGGAAGACCGGCGATCCTTCTTCCCACGACACACGAAAATTTTACGTAGAAAACAGATTATGGTACCGATAGTCGCCGGCAGAGTAGTCTCGTCAATTTTTTTGGTAAATTTACCGGTAAATTATAGTAGTGACAATTTCGCAGCTCTATAAAGTGCTGGGTAAAGATAGCCTCGAAAAATTAATTAAATTTTTTTTTTCTAATACATATTTATTGGTGGTCGTTTGGTGATGATTGATTGGTAATCTAATTGAAACGTTTGGTGGTTAATCGTTTAATTACTATAATTTAAAAATCACAAGGCGCAAAGTTAGCCAAACATTTCATTTTTGTGATCGGTAAATATGACTGAAAAAAAATTGACATGGTACTTTTCCATCCATTGACGTCCCTTTCAGGATGGTTTTGTCAGGTAAGGACCATAATAATGACGTGATGTTCACATAGAAAATTATGTAAAATAAAAATGACGCCACGTGACGGTCAAGTGACGTATCACTGACTCCACGTCAATATGACGACATTGTCCATCACTGGCTCTGATTGGCCGTTCCAAAGCTGTCAACCAATCAGGGCCTATATGCCGATTTATGGCTTGTGCAACGACAATAGCGCTACAATAGCCACAAATGGTATTCCCTGATTTTCTCACAGAGAAAAACGCCTAACCCAATAACTTGTAAGCGATTTCACAATAACTCAACATCTCTTTTCACAACATTACGACAGGATCAACTAGCGACGTCTGGTGGATTTCTCCAGTAGCTTCGTTGTGTGATGATTACTTGGACCAATCACAGTCCGACTTGACTTCCAAGAGGCTGTGATTGGTTCAAACTAAATAGTATTTGCTAGTGACAGCCAATGAGAACTCACGTACAGCGTCATCATCGAATACGATGCTTCTTTCGTCCCGGAATTAAGCGAAAAACCTCTGCCGCGATATTCAACGTCTAAAGTATCGACCGGTAGTCCGCACTACGCGTCGGTTCTCGAGCTCTGCGACATTTTTCGGTACGGCCTCCTCCGCACTCATTTCTCTGCTTCGGTGCGCTTACCAAGGTTTACTTGCGCTGTGTGCTAACACTGCGCCGTTATTTTCGGATAATAACCAAGTATTACTGCATTAGTCTGTTCGCGAACTACTTTCGAGGGCGCTTCACACTCAGAAGAAAAATAAACCGATCGAAAGGCTCCCACAAGGTACGTCAAGTTTGTCGGCGATTTTCATATCGGCTTGTCTCGATTCGAACCTAAACAAGCAGCTCGCGACGCCGATTATTGAAAAATGTTATTTATACGTATTGTTGCAATCGATATTCTCTTCATCATCATTCTTCTGGCCTCTTGTTTCACGAATATCTTCGAATTTGGCAACAGATATATTTGTGATTATTTAAGTTACTGACTCATTTTGATGTATTCGACATTTTAATGCGATGTACTAGCCGGCACCATGTCGGAAAAACGGGCGTCACGCCATTTCGAGGCAATCGAAGGCGTCCCCAATATTTTTCTTGCTTTTCCCTTGTGCTCACATTTTCGATTGATACGTCGGTAAATTTGACGATTTTTATAATCACTTTATTTGCTTTTTTTTTTGTTTTATTTTTTTTTCTTGCGTAAATTCAGTTTTTTACATAAATGAAAATGCACGAGTTTCGTTATAATCTTTTAGGAATAAATTGATTAAATATATATGTCATGGTATTTTGTTACCATTGTAATTGTAAAGTTAATTCACTATAGAAAATACAAAATAATTGGAGTTGAAATATCTGGCCACCAATTAGCCTTAAAGTTTAGAGTTGAGAGAAAATAGAACTCAATTTCTTATGGAATTTCAGCAGTCGAACAATTTTTGTGTCGAGCGATTATATGACGGGTTATATATTCTTAACAAAAAGCCATGTGTTAGCGATTTTATATATTATTGTCAACTTTGAGACAGCATAGCTTACAGATAATATTCTGGCGGATATTAGAAATTCATTCAATTTTATATTTGGAACATGAACGTTCTTAGCTAAGACATTCTGATGCGAAATCCTTCTAAAAACTTATTCGTGATGGTGATGGTGATTTATTAGGAATGCATGGTTAATTATGCATATATACATTGCTGATCGGCTTTCGACACAGTTCGTTCAACCTAAATTTCCTTTTTTTTTCTATTGTGTTTGTGTTATATAGATATGGTGGTACACATATTTATATGTGCATGTGATAATCTTATTAATTTAAGACCATTAAGAATTTATCCAAAGATAACATTGAAATCTAGATTAATTTTAAAAAATGTGGATTTTTTTATTTGATTGAACATTGAAACAAGGTTAGCAAAAAAAATTTAGATTATTCATTTTAATATTTAAATCTATATTCATAAAAAAATTTAGTTTGTCAAAATTACCGTGAAAATGTAAGTAAATTATGGTAAAAGTAAATAGCATTCAATATATAAAAAATATTGATTATAAATAACCACAATGACAACAATTTGTAAATTAATTGATTTGAAAAAAAGTTTACCAACAAATTTAATAACATTGATAAATCCTATTATTGCTAAATACTACTGATTTCATGCATGAAATTTAAGTTTGCTATCTTATGTTTTCTTAAAGTTAATGCAATAACATCATTTTTCTAAAAGTTAAGATTCTGAAAAATTTAAATAACATTGCAGATCACAGCAAAACTATGTACTAATCAGCGCTAAATCGCATTGATTCCATGTATAAAATTTGTGTTCATTATCTCATGTTTTGCAACAGTTAGTGGAAAAATGAAAATTTCAAAACTCCAAAAAATTCAAATGACTTTTTCAATTTTATTCAAGTTTTAATACTGAACAGCATGAATAGCAGTTTCACGTATGAAAAATTATTTAGCAAAATATCTCTGTTTTCATAAAGCTGGAGCATGCACATATTTTTTTGGAAAAATTTTAAAACCTGTAAAAAGAAGATTCCTGCATACATTTAGAATAAAATAGCATCAGTCAAAAATAGACTGCTGCTTCACATACATACAGACATTTTTTCTAAACCACTTTTCTTGACGTTGTGGAGCATTTTGAGTGTCCTGACATGAAAATCTCAACAACAATAACAATATTTTTCTGTTTGAGGAAGTAAAATATTATTCATCAGAAAAAAATCTAAGTTTTTTTCAGAAACAAATAAAAAATAATGTTCTATTTAGTTTTAAAAAATTTTCAAACCTTATTCATTGGAGCTCCTATATTGTGAGAGTCGGAGTAATTGAATGCAGAGTATCTTTGGTTGCCAGGAATCATGTCGTTTAATCGCGGAGCCAAAAGGAATTCCTTCGGGAGCAGGAACTTCAATCGTAGCGGCGGCGGCGGCGGCGGTGGAGGCGGAAATTTATCGGGACGCAATAACGGCGGCGTCGGTGGTGGTGTAATGGGCAGTATGGGAGGATCATCCGGGGGCGGGGGTGGCGTAAATCCCTGGGAGAGTGGAATGATGCCGGGACGTGGACTTCTCCCTACTCCGAACAACAACCTCTCCCTAAGTTCGCCGCAAGCTCAATTGGTCATCGCTAGCAATCTTCTCAGCAATCTTTTGCGTACGCAGCAGGACGTTCAGCCGCAGGTAGCGATTTTACCCAACTATATTCTTAAAAAAAATAGGACTTTTCTTCACTCAGTGCGAAAGTGGACTGAAAAATACCCCTTTTCACACCGTGTAAAGAAAAATTTCTGTACAATACTGGATGGAAAAACTTTTTTCTTAACTGATGTTCACACGAGTCTGGAAAAAAAAATTTACCGCACTAGTATTGTAATGTACTACCGTGATACACATGCGAAAAAGCCGACTTTCCACGAAGTTGTGAAATTGGCCACACGATGCTCCACCAATTGTACGTACATGAGTGTCCGCTTTTTCGTAGAGTATCATCGCACACTACTTTTTGTAACAAATGCACAAAAACTCACGCTTTTCATGCCTGGTGGCTGATTGTGTAATTCCAGTGAGTAAAAAGGGTGAAAACTCAAGCGAAACGAGCACAACTCGCGATGATAGCGCGATAGTATTTATTTCAGGCGTTACCGTGATGTGTTATATACATGTACATGTGGAATTATTGTTTCGACGCTCTCGAATTATGCAAAAAATGCCTAAGAATGGCAATCTTAGGCATTTTTACAATCGAGTTTAACGCATTTAAGTACCAGAATCTTTTATATCTTACCAAACAAGTAATGCTGTCAAACCCTGGCGGCCATTTCGATTTCGGGATGTTTAAAATATATCCGTTTTTTTTTTTCATTTATTGTCGGTTATCGTCTAATATTCGAATATACGTCCATTCGTATACACTGATATTACCATCGTGTACAATTTGGTGCACGTGTAGCGTATTAATTGAGAATAATGGTAACTACGAAAAGCGCGTTTTTACCGACCGAAGTCGGTAATAAAATCTACTCTCGCATCCCCTTAAGGCGATGTGAAAGCTCAATGAATGCGAGAGAGATAGAACTAATCTTGGCATCCCGAATTTCTCCGCCATTATTGATCTTTTGCATAAAAGACGAGAACGTCGCCCTGCAGAATTTTTAGATGGAGGGCAACGTTCTCATCTTTTATCCAAAAGATCAACCGTGGCGGAGAAAATCTGATAACAGTTTTCAATACCGGCCGAGTAGTTTCATATTACCTTAAGGTGATATGGTACTGCTCGGTCGGTAACAGAAACTGTAATGCGTTGTTCTCGGCTCACTTTGATGTTTGATGAAAAATATGAGAAGTACTGACTGCGTCTTAACACTCTGCAGTCATTCTCGACTTTTATTCGAAAAATCATCTGAGCCGACGAATAACCCTTCGGGAGTTTTTAGCTATCTCACTCACTCTCATGGAGAAGATCTGAGAGAGAAAAAGATACATGATATGTAGTAGCACATCACTATAAGAATCTATGCAACGAAATTCCAACTAGCAGAATAAAATTAGTTACGATTCTATCAATAGCAGTGTTACAATAATTCAAGTCATATCGGTAATTAGATACGGTCATCTCTTTTCATTTACCGTAACTGGAGGATCGAACCGTAATAAAACAGTCAATTGTAACTTTTTTCTCATTAGTGCAAGGTTTTGAGGATTATTTTCCCATTACCACTCACTCAACTAACTTGAATTACTGAATCAGGCTCAGGCTAAATTATTTCGATTTACACACGCGCAATCTTCTCTTTCACACGCCTTCAAAATTTACCTTCGTCTACAGCGGCACGAAAAGCACCTTTTGTACATGTGTTACAAAAAAAAACCATTTATATACCAATATAACTAAGCGCAACGAAATGGACGGAGAAACGCCATGAACTTAACATATGCGCTCAATGGCACAATTAATGCGGCCCAATGCGCACAATGACGCCATAAACAGATGCCTGAAGTTTGGATAGTTTGTATATGATGTCAAAGATTATAAAAGAAAGAACAAAAAGGTAGCCGCCCCCATACGCTCTAGTCAAATCAGTTCTGAACTTTGTCAAGCGTTTCTACAAATTTTTGAGATTCAATCAACGGTTCTATAAACTTAACCAGGCATCAGCATGTGTTATTAATATATAAATAAATCAACAACCACGATTTGATTGGAAGAAGCTTTAATAATTTAATGAAGAGATTTTGCGGTAGTATTATTTGCAGAAAAATTACAATCGAATGTTCATTCAGCTTAACTTAACATTCGACATACAAATGGTTCTAACTTCTGAACGAATAATACTACTTCAAAATCTCTTCGTTAAATCGTTAAAGCATCTTTCAATAAACAAAATGAGCTATTACTTGTCAGAACTGGACTAATATTACGGTTTTTTCTACTTTATGACTGGATGACAGAAACATCTGTATTTATATAATAAAAACACACGCTGGTGCTTGAATTATCTTTTAAAACCGTCATTTGAGCCACAATAATTTGTAGAAATGCTTTTCAAATTTAGCATTGATTTGACTTGGACGTAGCGAAACACGACTACCTTAAGGGTTTTTGTGTAATTCTTTTTTCATTTGATTGACCGATATGATAAATATTTGAACCTTTTATAGTTATTTAGGATAGTCAGAATTTGAAAAAATATATATATTTCCTTGTAGTAAAACAATGTAAACTACACCATTACATACAAACGAATTCTACGTCCGTTTCGTGGCGCGTGGTTAACTGAGTTAATATGACACAAAAAAGCAAATGTTAGCCATTTCACCATTTTAACGTAATGGCGAAAGATATTGTCCTCCAAAAAGGTCCCGTCGTTGCTGAGCCTCGGCAACACGCTTAACGGTCCTGGACCCAATTTCGGCGGTCAACAAAACTTCGGACCTGGACGTTTCAACGACCGAGCGATGCGACATCCCATGAAGAACCAACGTCCCCAGCCATACAATAAGGTATGAAAATTTGTGTAATGCGCTTTACCCGTTAGCGGAAGGACCTTCTTATTTATTAGTTCTTTATTTACTTTTTTTTTTTTTTGCGAAAATTTAAACTTTTGATGACAAAAATACCGACACTACATTTGGTGATAATACAAAATCAAAATTAGTGGGGCTAAATTGAAATTTCAAATAAGACATTTTTGTCCAAGCTTTGCTTTGATCAGTGACTGGTTAGAAAAATCCATTTGTCAATGTTGAATAAAACATGGGAGCGGATCAATTCTTTAAAAATTACATGAATTTCCGGCGATTTTACTTCCAGAGTCCTCTTTTAAGAAATACCAGCGGTATATTATTTTTAATTTTACTCGGGGACTGGTGACAACATTTTTACTATCTTTTCGCGAAATTTTTCATTCGCATTTTGAATATTTGTTAAGCAGTATTTGTAGGTACTTTGTGTGATACGAACTCGTTTTCGTCAAGCAAAAATCGAGCATTCGCTTCATTAATATTTATGAATTTAAAAAATCTGTCAAATTACATTTTGGGAAACTTTTTTTTCATAAGATGAAAAGAATTCTCAACCTCCGCTCAATCAGGAAAGCTATTGAGATTACATAGAACTCATAACAGTGCTCAAATGAATATCGACAAAATTCCGAGGTGAAAAGCAAAAATTGGAAAACAAAAATGTCTGATTTACGAGAGGAACAAGTGTTTAAACTTTGGTGTAAAGTCATGCACAAATTTAAAAAAAAATGTAGACAAACGAAATAGAATTCTCGAGTGCAAACTCCACGGCTTCGTGTATTATTTTTTGTAAATGTGTTAATTTTAGTGAAAGCTTTTGAAAAACTCATTTTTCGTGAGTCATTCGGTGCCTAAAAGAAATGTAGAGCGATTGGAATTTCCGGTTTAGTTGAGAAAAAAAGCCTCATCATCGCCTCAAAAACTAATTCTTCGATTTGTTCGTGATGTTCCAAGTAAATGAGGCCGTACAACAGATAAATAGAGTGTCGAAAGCGCGTCCGCACATCGCTTTCAAGCAAACAGGGCGCATGAAAGTAAAAAAATGTCGTCTACAGTGATCGTGACGAGAAAATTAATAGCCATACGTGGCACACTCGCATCCTTATCGTAGAGCACGAGTGTTTGCCACCGAATCGATTCTCCAATTTTCATTGATGCGTCGATTATATCCCTAAAGTGGGTCCCAATTCGAAAGCCCGTGAGAGAAAAATGTTGCATCTCATTTCTCGTTTATTAAATCTAATTTCTAGAGAATCCGCCTCTAATCATGGTGAAGCATGGTCAAATATCACAAACGATTTTTCGTATTCACTGTTCAGAAAGATCGACGTTTATCAACGACGTCACTTTCTCTCCCAAAAGGTTCGCTGAGGCATCTCTTTTCCTTCTTCCCAATGAAAATTTTAAGTCCGAGCCGACGCGAACCTGCGGATTTCAAAGTTTTAAATAATTTTCTTTTTTAATGAAAAACAAACGAAAAAAAAAAACAAACAAACGAAAACAAAAAAGTAATTCGTCGTTATATTCTTACTCTTAGCAAAACAGCAATTAATTCCTTGTGATATATCGAAAGAATATGCTTTATTCACTTTCCCTATTGTGTAAACTGTGATTGACGGGATCCAATTGGATCCGGCAATTAGATCACAGTAAAATATCATAATTTTCATGACACAATTGGTCGGATTTTGACCTACGTGATAATAGATGGGCAATCGAGCCCGTGACGGCGTCGCCGGGCGACGTGGCCCATCCGCACAACAATCTCGTGCGCCCCAGTCCGCCAACCAGCGTAACAATGGAAACCAAAATCAGCATCGCAACGATAAAACTTCTAAACCAAATCCTGCCTCTAAACAAAATCAGACCGCCAAAAAGGAACAGCAGGAAGTTAAGACCTCTGATAAAGAGAAGGCTGAAACACACGTCGCGAAAAGGTAAGCTCTCGCCTGGTGAATTCCGAATATACATGCGAAAAACAAAAAAAAAAAAATCAAAAAACAACAACAAATACGTCTTCGAAGCTTCAAAAGTAAGACTCGTTCTGCTATCTGTGCTTTTTTAAAATTGTACAGCAAAATTCTGTTGGTTGCCTTATTCTGTAATTCCGTTATCGCATCGACAAACTCTAACGACTCGACAGACGATATATTTATTAAAAAGTTTTTTGATCGATTCTCCATTTCTTTAGTTCATTCTGTGTCTTTTTAAATTATATTAAATACGCTTCTTCGCGTAATTACCCTCATCTATGGTCTGTCGTTTCGCAATACTCGTACCAAGTAACAACTCTCGAATTTTTGCGATTTTTTCGGATAACGAGATATTCCCGAATTCGCTATCGAGATGTTGGTTTCACTTGGCTACAATGGCCGGAGAGTCTTTCACTTCTAGAATTGCCAGACCAATTAGTACGGACAGTCGGTCGTTATCGGCCTTTTGTCAGCCTCTCCCTTCGGGTAGACAATCGGCACAGGCAACGAAAACCGTCTCCTCCTCAACGTCGGAAGGTTCATTTGGCTTAGTTTAGATACGAGACAGGGCATAACCGAGATCATCCAACGATTCTTCGTCGTCGTTTGAACGGATCGCGCACAACGATCCGTTCAAAATTTACGACGAAAAATTAGATAGAAATTATTTCGCGAGTTTAAAATCGAAGACCATTATTAATTTTCAACTATTACGAAAAACAAATGTTTAGTCACAAATTTACTTTTTGTCACATTCGGTCGAACAGGCCTCAACTTTTTTTAAACATGCCATGAGATTCCACTATAAAAAAATTTTGTAACATTCTTCGCGAATAAATTTTCATCTAACAAGAAAAAAAATGTATTCTCTAACATATTTGGTGTTTTGGGACATAAATGAAATCTCAAGACTAAATGAACGTTATTTTCATATATAAATCGCATTGTTTCGTTTTTAAGAAACGCATCTTTTTGTTGTTTTGAAATTGTCTAATAATTTCAATATGCCAGTTTTCTGTCGTTTTTGCTTGGAAAAGTATTTTTCACCATACCTGCGCGAGAAGTTCGTCTTCGCTCCCTAGCGGCTTCACGTAATTCAAACTTCTCGCTGCAGATATGGTGAAAAATAGTATACTACCCGCGGGAGTGAAAGTAGACCATCCCCAACCACGTGTTTACCACCCTCGCCTTCGACTCGGGTGATAATCTTACACGTGGTTGGACATAGTCTACTTACCCTCCCTAGAGGTGTAATATACTATTAAAATAACATTTTTTTTACAAATAAAAAGGCCTGTTTTTTACAAAGTGAAGTTAGTGATTATAGCTGAATGTGACAATCCGGCGATTTTTAAATTGATATAAATTTTCAAGTAATCGTTGTGCTCGAACGCAATCGATACGGTAAAAAAAAAAAAAGAAAATGCAATGCTGATTGTCGAGTACGGGCGCTAATGTTGTGATAAAAACCTGTTCAATTAGCGACGAGAGCGAGGGAGGTGAAGAGAAGAAGCGCGACTGGAAGGATGAGAAAAAAGAAGGTGAAGTTAGTCAAATGGAAGTGACTGAGTCTGAAGAGAAGACGAAGGAGTCTGCGAGCGAGGATGCTGACAAGACAACTCCAGCGGACAAGAAAACTGAGGATGGTCAAGGAGGCGGCAAAAAATCGGCTTCCCGACACGCGGAGAGTCGTTATTCCGCTGTGCCCATGAGCCACATGTTTTGTCATGTTTGCAACAAACACATGTGGGACGGATTTGTAAGTTGAACAGATTTTCTAACATTTCCAGCGCTATAATTTGGGGGTTTTACTGAATAAAACTATCATACGTTTATTGAAACTTTAGTCCTTCGAAAATCACCTACGCGGACGTGCTCATCAACTGATGATGGACAAATTGGACGAGTCGTACAAACTTAAGGTCGATTTGATGAGACACGAGCTTAGGGTCGCCGAGGAACAACGTGAACTCAGTCTGACAAACTCCAAACGCCGAGGCAAAAAGGTAAATATCTTTTATTTCCAAAATTAATAGGATTCATTCATTAGGTCATTATCATTATAAGCCACACGATGTATATTTGTATCATTCCTGATAATTGAGATTAGCACCATCTGCTGAACTTCGTTATTATTTTTTTCATTTGCAATCGCCACTTTGAAATAGAATCCTAATTTCTATTGAGAAAAATCCAACACAGATTAGCAGAGTCATTCACTGATGTTATCTGACTCAAGAATACGTTTAGATTACCTTCTTTGGCGGAGTCTAGCATAACAATATAATAATCATATCATTAAACACTTGAATACCTCTTTATTTCAATAGTGATATTCATTCAGTCTAGACGATAAACAAAGTGGGAAGAATAAAGTACAGAGAACATTGGTTCATAATACTTTTAATTGCGGATAGTTTATTTCCTTTTGTTGATATGTGATAGAATATTATACTTGCCTCATAACTATCGTCATAATTAATTCTAACGGTATAATAATATAATTTGTACCGATATTAATTATGTGTATCAATATAATCGAATATACAAAATAGAAAAATAAATCTTTCTTATGAATAGAGGAATAAAATGAATGTTTTTCAGGTATCCGTTGATCTTAGCGTTCGTGAGTACTGCACGATGTGTGACCTGAACTTTTTTGGAACACTGTCAGGTCACCGTAAAAGCGATAAGCATCAGCAGCTCAAGACTTTCCTCCATCCACGTTGCTTCCCTTGCATGAAGGAATTCCCTTCGCGAATCGAGTATGACGAGCATTGTTTCACTCCCGGTCACATGAAAAATTCGGCCCAGAACGAGGAGCAGCGAAAGAACAAGAAGAAAGGTAATTAAACTGATAATCAAAGTCGTAAATTGATAACTTCAGACTCCGAAGAAAATTAAGATTAAACGGTGGATGATTTTTAGACAAATTGGCGAAAGGTGAGTCGGAGGTACGCACAGCAGAGGACGAAGAAAAAGACTCCGGCCCTGATCCAAAAACTTCCGACAAGGAAGAGGAATCACCGGAAAATCCTGACGTCTTACTTCTTACTGACATAACCGACGACGTTACTCTCGCGAATTTCAAGATTCCGTCGCTCAAACAGTGCCGTCAAAATCAACTTATCGTCGGTGAGCATTCGAAATTTACTTTCCTTTTCGCGCGAAAAGAATTTTTCGACGGATCAATTGCACAAATTGTGATTTTAGAGCGATCAAAGCGATTGTTGATAATATTGTCGAAGCTTAAATATTCTTGTGAAATTTAGGTAAATCAATGGTGAAGGAAGCTCAAGGCTATCACTGCGAAAAGTGCCGACGATTCATGCTCACTGAAGCAGACATGACCGCACATCTTCGTAGTATCACTCACTATAGGAACTTTGTCCAAGAAATAAAAAATCTAACTGCTGCCGCGGAAGCTGCGGCTAAACCAGAGACCGAAGAGGCCACGGTAAGTTCACCTCTTATCTCGTTGCGCTAAAATTAGTTTTCATCGATTTCGCCACTCGGAAAATGGATATATATATTTTTAATTCGTTAAGTCAAAAGTAAAAAATGGATATATATATATTTTTTTTAATTCATAAAGTCGAAAGTATAAAATGGAATATTTGTATTTTTGAACACAAAGTAAGAAACTGCTTTGATGGAGTCGTTTTGCTATGTGCTAGTCAAATCCGTGCTAAATTTTGAAAAGCAATTCTAACAAATTATCGGGATTCAATTGAAAGTTTCAAAAATTAATTTGGGCTTCAGCGTGTGTTTTTAATATGTAAAAACATCCACAGTCACGGTTTGAAAAGAGAGTACACTAATATATGAAAATGTTCGATGAGATGTTTCTGTCATCCAGTTATATATTAGAAAAAAACCATAATATTAGTCCGATTATGACGAGTAATAGCTCATTTTGTTTATTGGGAGATGCTTAAACGGTTCAACGAAAGGTTTTTGAGGAGTATTTTTTTTTTTGACAGTTACAAGTATTTGTATGTCTAATGTTAGGTTGAACTGTATAAACAGGCAGTTGTAATTTTTGTATTTTAGTAGTACTTAGCCAATCAAATATGCGACAGATCTAAGATGAACGAACGACAGGCTGAATTGACAGAGAAATTTTTATATGCGTTAGATATTTGGAAAGAAAAAAAAAAAAAAAAATTGTCCCCTGATTCCATGTGAAAAACTGCACGAATCAAACAAATTTTCCGAATCAAAATTTATGTAGAGAATCCAATTATAAAAGTTTTGTTAACACCCTGGTATAGACGGCGTGATTCCTATGTTAATTATCGCAGAGATTGAACCAAAATGAATTTATATAAACCTTCATTTTCAGTTGAATGAAAAGAACGAAGTGAAAGAAGATGAAGAGGACGACTACGAGGGTGACTGGAAACGCCGTAAGGTGGAGCATTCGACCGACGAAGACTCGTCCACGAAGCATGAGAAAGACGACAGTACTATCAACGATTCCTCGAAAAAGATCGACGGCGACGACAAATACGATCCTCTCGAGGCCGACGCGGATTCCGAGGACGAAGGAAAGGAGAAGGTAGAGAATGAAATAGACACGAACTCCGACAAAGGCACACCGGTCGATAAAATGTGGGAGGAAATTGACAACGACGACGAAAGAGAGGTCGGCAATCTCATTGATGATGACGGTGAGGAAAGAGAAAACATGGATGACTCGAACGAGGATATCGAGGAGCTTGTAAAAGAGCCAGTTAAGGAACCAATAAAAGAACCAGTAAAAGAACCGGTTAAAGAGCCTGTGAAAGAACCAGTAAAAGAGCCTGTTAAAGAACCTGTAAAAGAGCCTGTTAAAGAACCAGTAAAAGAGCCTGTTAAAGAACCAGTAAAAGAGCCTGTCAAAGAACCTGTCAAAGAAGAAAAGGAAGTCAAGGAGATAAAAGAAATCAAGGTTGAGGTCAAGGAGCCAGTAAAACCGAAAGAAGCGGAAAAACCGAAAGCTCAATCGCAGACACCACAAACACCTCAAGCAACGACGCCGAATCCTCAGAAAAAGGAAGAGACTCCAACGACTCCAGTAGTTACGCCAAAGGTCGAAAAACCTGCACCTACACCTTCACCTCAAGTAAAATCTTCCCCAGTTCCTCAGCAGGTTAATAATACACCGCCTGCTAAGCCAGTGGGAACTCCTCGCGGTCGTGGAGGCTACGGTGGACGTGGAGGTCGTGGAACACCGCGCGCTCGAAGATCCAGACGATAAACGTCCAGAGACAATGCTCTATTATACATATAATCCAAGTTAAATCGCGATTCGCTCGGTAGAATATACCGATCAGATTCTAATCAGGTACACAATGAATTCTTGATATCAAACGTAAGATTGAAACTTGATTGTATAAATAAACAACGTAATGCCAAGTATTTGTCATTGAAAAACACGAGATTTTCACAACTCTCTTCGCGATTATTGATTAACGAACAATGAATATCGTATTCACGATCTATGAAATTGATTTTTTAGTTTATGACGAGTCCTGGATGTATACGGAGTATAGGATAGTATTCGCGGACAATGAGTTGCAATACATCTGTCGATTGCGTTTATGATAAACGTCGAGACTTAAGGAATCGCGGTTTTACGGTTTTTCGATGGATTTTTCTTTTCAGATGCGGTATTTATTTACTGCGCCGATAAATGTAAACGTGCTAACGGCTGAATATCGTTATTATATCAGTCGTTTTGAGAGCGAGCGATTCTGACGGAAATATGAAACATCTGTAGATGTAAGATTTTCATTCCAGTAAAGAATTTGAACAATTGATGTAATATTTCTTCGTTTTTTTTCTTTTTTCATTCTATTTCCCTCTCTTTCTCCCTCACACAATTTATGAAAATTATAAAAGTAGCGGATTTTAGGAGGTCAATTGCTGATGAATATTTTATTAATCCAACTGCAAATGAGTTTGAAGAAATTCGTCGACCGAATCTGTGTCCCACTTGTGAATATCCAATACATCCTCCAGCTTGTTTTCCGTATCGTACAGCTTGATTACTGGGTCCAAACCGCGGACGTACTTGATGTGCAGGTTTTTATACTTGCTCGGACGATTGCTCTTTATAAAAGCTGCAACAATTTATTTCGAAGCTATACTACGAGAAATCGTTGAAACGGTAATAATGTTCTATGCGTTTTGCGAGAGTATAAAATATTTTTAGGTGTTTGCACGTTCCTGTAAATTCGGGAAATTATCTCACTACACTCATAATCTCACTCTCAATAATCTCTTTACACTTCAAAAATGTGAGCTACTTCAATCTAAACATCAATATTTCCCTTTTTTCAAAATGTTTTCCAATTAAACTTTAATTGTAAAACAAGAAAGGTTGCAAAGTTTATTAAAGTTTCTAAAAAGTCCAAATCCCTTTACTGATCTTCATCAAATTTAATAATTACCACATCAACTTGAGTTAGAAAGCCTTTTTTTTTCTAGAACTTTGAAGAATCTCAAAAGTATAACTTTATTTGTACAGAATTATTTAACTTGTTAAGTAAAATATTGTAGGACATAGAGCAAACTTTTGCAAAAATCCTATGAAGTCTAATAAAATCTGACAAGGTTATTGCACATTTTGGGCACATTTAAAAAAAACAATATTTCTCCCTAAAACAATTGTGGAAACCCTGAAAAAAATTATTATCATTTTTTCTACTCTAAATATTTGAAGTTTAAAAAGTTTTTATTTAAAAAATTTGTCTTAAATTTATTTAAGAAACTGTAAATATTTTCTAAAAATATTTCTAAGTGCTAGTAAAATCCTTAAAATCATGTCATTTTCGAATGAGTAAAAACAGTGTCTCAATGGAAAAATAATGCCTCAAATAATACACCAAACTCTCTGAATTTTTTAAATACTCAAAAGACATTAGATGCCTAAAGTTTATTAGTTCTATTAGTTTGAGAAAATAAATTTGTTGCTCATACCTTGGATCTGTGGATAAGCTCCAAATTTGCAGGTGCAGACTTCAAGCACAGCTTTAGGATAACGTTTTTGACCAAGGGCATCATCATCGTCATCTTTTATACAACACTCTCTACATTTGTCGCTGTGACGCAGATTCGAAAAAGGAGATGTAATTAATAATTGTAATGAATAAACTGACTAGACTTCGTCGTCAAATAGGTGCTCTCACTTACTAGACATCTTCTAATTTGAATTGGTTCAATTTTTCACAAGTCGAACACAACAAGTTTGGTTTGTTGAATCCAAGGGTTTTGCAGTCTTCGACGGAAAAATGGGCTAATGCAAAGCCAAACTGTGAAATAGGAAAGTACCGATACAATTTATTTGTTACGCATTCCAGGGCAAATTGCCTCGAGGAAACTGGATCACCAAAAAAGTAATCGGAAAAAAAAATTCTGTACATAAAATCCTCCCTTTAAAAAATCTTAAATTTAAACCTCATTGAGTACACATCAAGTATTTTGGTTCTCCAATTTTGTGAAGGTGTACAACGCGACAAAATAGTGTGATTTAAAAAGTAAAATTTTTAACTTTTGATTCAATTATTGCAAAAAAATATAATTTTTCATTTAAACATTGGAGAAAATTGTAAAAAAAATTAGGCATTAATTACTTTTTCATACATTGGGTATGTTTTTTCATATTTTCGGAAAGATCAACATTTTGTTAGAAACAAATAGTTTTGCCAGCCAATCAAAAGCTTACAAATCAAATTGTCAATGTTACATATGTGAGTGCAGAATGATATTGAGGTTATGTCATACACCGACTACAAGTCGTAATGAGTAAAGTGTTTAATCGCAGAATTAAATTTGCAGAAACAAATAAGTTCGATATTCATGCGGAATATTTCAGAGCATGTTAAACTTTTTAATAAAATTGAATTGCCCTTTAAACTGGAAAAGTGAATATGCGAAAAAAAAAGAATTTTCATACTTCATTGATGCATTATGTTGCCTTTATTTACTCTATGGAAAAAAAACGTCGAAAGTTGATTTACCATTAAACTAAATGTGATTGTTTGGCACAACCTCTTCAAGTCCATAGTCGTCATCTTCTTGCAGCGAATATTTGTACTATAACTCAGCGGCACGAGTTTTCAGGACTGACAAGTCGGCAAGTGGAATGTTTACTGATTCTTAAGAAGTTTGAGCGCTTCGCACTAGTCAAATCAGTGTTTAATATTTAAAAGGGTTTCCACGGATTTCGGTAGTTTAATAAACTGTGAGTTAGTAAAACGAGATATTTTTCGCGTAGCAATGTTAGTTCTTAATATTCAAATACATCCACAGTCGTGATATGAAAAGCAAATCGATTGATATCTGCAAATGTCTGACGTCATGTTTTTTTGTCCAGTTTTTCAAAATAAAAAACCGTAATATCAATCGGATTATGACGAGCATTGGCGCATTTTGTTCATCGAGAGATGCTTTATCGATTGACCGTCCAGATTATCGATAGGATTAGTACATCAAAAGGTACAACCGTTTGATTATCGTATCCAGACCTAAAATCGAGCATAAGAATGAGTACAACTTTTGAAAAACTAATAGTACAAAAAATCTGAACGATCAATCGATTAAGAATCTTTCAGTAAACAAAATAAGCTATAGCTGGCCGTAATTGGAGTATTATTATGGTTGATTATTTTTTTCTTTCGTCGTACGAAAAACAGACATCGGATATTTGGATATATCGAATATATTTTAAATCCTGGGGATATTTTCTTTTCGAATTATAGATGGGTATGTAATTATATATTAAGAACTAATTCTATTATGTAAATAGATAAAAATTTATTTAAAAAAAATGTTTTGTTTAGAGAACACGATTATACTGCTCGGTGGTAGCAAAGATCTGTAATATGAATTTCTTTGCCACGTTTAATTTTCGGAACTAAACTGAGACATGCACAATTCGTCTAAGATTGATGAAGAGATAAAGAGATGAAGAGCGACGTTCTTCTCTTTGATCGACAATTTATTTACGTTGGAGAAATTAAAGGAAAAAGATGCGTGTTTATCTCACTCGCCACTCATACGCATTTTAAGGATTCGAGATATTTTTTTTTCGAGAAAGACAAAATTTATGGGTCCTACAGTGAAAGAGAAAAAAACACCAACAATGAAAATAGTATATTCATAGTAATTTTGTGTTTTTTTCAGTCTTTTAAACAGCATAAAATTTTCGCTTCTGCTAAAAATGGGA
This sequence comes from Tromatobia lineatoria, assembly GCA_949699805.1. Taxonomy (NCBI): domain Eukaryota; kingdom Metazoa; phylum Arthropoda; class Insecta; order Hymenoptera; family Ichneumonidae; genus Tromatobia; species Tromatobia lineatoria. The sequence goes on from OX453037.1 coordinate 20,653,837, forward strand.
AATTTTTTTCCTCATTCTGTAATTTATAATCTCCAAAACTTGCTCAAAAATATGGTCGCACAACATAAACAAAACTGCGGTACTGAATACATTAAAATATAATCTTTATTAGCATATTAATAATACATATTTAACACTTGCTACCTTAACGTTAAGGTATTCGAGGCGTTTCGCGGTTTTATCTACTGTTAAATTATGATGATAGACAACTAACTGCTCATTTTGTAAAATATTTATAATTTGCATAGTCAAACGCAAGAATGTCAAGGCTCGGATATAAATTTAAGAAGAAAAGAAGTACGTGGTCTGTAAGGGATGGAATCGGCTTTCAGCTTAGGGGAGTATTATATTGAATATTAAATTGCTCTGGAGAATAATCCGCGTAACTGTATTTATTTGTATAATTTCATTAACCACCGCTCGACGACCCCACGAATAAACAAATTTACCATGCAATATACGTACAATTATAACTATAAATTCGTAGAAAGAAGGAAATTGTTACTAGGTGCATTCATTGTTGAATACCTTGGTGAATTAATATTATGAGCTGTTGGCGCTTTACAATAGATCATAACTGTGAGAAATCGTTAATAACTAGAATATAAATTCGGTTTTTAGCGATTAGTCGGAAAGTGCGAATTACCGACAATCGACTTGTTCGGAGAATAGAAAATTGTTTCTTATATCACATGTTAGTTGTATTTGAAGTTGCAGTTTCTTATTTGATTTTTATGATTCAATAAACTTTTTTGTTTATCTATTTTCATTTCTTGTTTACTTCAAAGCCGCTCTATCACTTGTTACCAGGATTAAAATTGGGTAATCAACAAATGCATGCTTCAAGAATGGTGAAATATTTTACATTTGTTGAATCAGGTCTAAGTCTTAAAAAGCGTTCTATATTATTTTTATTATCTTTATTACTGATAATAAATCATGAATTTTCCAAGAATAAAAAAGCATTATTATTCCTCATAATCGGGCAAATACTATCAAGTTCAATTTCATCATGCAGTACTTATAGTACATTATACTTTAGCCGGCTTTACCAAAGAATCAATAATCTATTTTCGAACGGGATGACGTTGAAATGATTAAGTACTTGGTTTAAAAAAAGCGAGAATTCTGAGACATTCTAATTTTGAAGTATTTAATCATTTTAACAGTACATAAATTTCTCTTTACAATAGTAAATAATAGGTTTTTCATCTGTCCTTGTATAAAATGGACCCAATAAGATAAATTTGCCTGCGAAGGAATACAATGTATCACTCTTTTTAAAGGAGAATGACACTTACGTTGTTATTTAGGTACTTTCAAAATGAATTAAATAAAAAATTACCCCACAAAGAAAACTTTAATTATCCCCCTTTACACTCACGGTAAAGTATTAGAAGCTATTGATTTTTCTGTTACCCAAAATTTTAAAACGTGCTTAATCAAACGTGCTTTGGGTTAATTTTATACAGAGAACACACATTAAATTGTACTGTAATTCGCAGCACAATGAAAAAATTATCGTGTTCATCGATGTGCATCTAGACAGACAGAAGTGAATGAATGTTCATTTTTTTATTCCAGAACACTGATAATTCTTTAATGTAAAATGAGTCGAACATTCAACGGCGAATTTCTGATAACGACTGTTCGAAAAAAAATTAACAGGCGGGTAAACTATAACATTTATACATAATCATAGTAAACAATTTGTATTTTTTTTACGATAGTTTAGATTTATTTTTTTTGCATACTTATAATCTATCATAATGTTTTACTTATATATCACACTGGTCTTGCCACGCAAGAAAATCGCGATACACGTCATGTATACATCACCTACCAAATAATATAGGACATAAGATAGAAAAGATCATCAAACAGCCTTCAACAAGTCTTACGCGAAACAATCCTTATCATTACATTAGCCGAAGTTTAATGTATTCTAGAGATACTTGAGAAGCTTCGATGCTACTTGAGTAATTAAATCCACAATAACGCAGTGAATTCAATCGGGTTATCATACAATTCACAAACAATCAATCAATCTCTCAATAACAAAAGAATGAAAATCACAACATACTTAGCATGCCGGCGAAATCGTTGTCATTCATCCGCAAGAAATAATTAAGATAATCAGGCATAAAAATCTCGCAAAATACGCTTACGACATTATTTATTAACAGTTCTTATCCGAAGTATTGTTTGTATCGCGATTCACTCCCGGGCAGCCAATCATATGTATTTTCAAGTTGTTATGGGTAGCAAAAGCGCGTCCGCAGTTCATACAAACGATAGAATGGCAAGAATCAACATGTTGACGATGACTTTCCTCGGAATCGTACATAGCAGCTCCGTGTGGACAATGCGTGCAGAGATAGATTTTCTGTACAAAATTGTCGAGTCCAGCGGATATTAAATCCGTTATCCCGTGCACGAGTACCACGTGATTACGAAGAGGTGGATAAGTTTTGTACATAGCGCATTTGCATATCAAACAACGATAAACAACCTGACCACCACGTACAGCATTATCACCGCCACTAATTGGACCGTTATTTGGTCCAGCTGAGGAACCGGGCTCTTGATTAGCCATCTGAGTCGAAACCGAAGTCACCCAGACGAGTCCTTGGGGTGTATTCTTCAAAAACACACTGTCCTTCATAGAAGTCCCAATTGAATTAGATTCCTGTGTTTTACTTCTCAGCGCGACGTTTTGCGAGCTTTTATCCTTCGCACTTTGAAATCCGACGTTGGAAATTTGCGCCGATTGGCTCGTGTTTTGACTCGTTGTATTGTTAAAGCCAGTGTAATGCTTCATCACGTGAACGTTCATGGTTCCGATGCTATTGCAACTGTATGTCGAGCATATGCTGCATATATATCTGTTGGGCCTACTAGAATGATAGGTGAAAGGTGCACCGTTAATATGACCGTTGATTGGAAGATTTGCAATGGAAGTGTTGCGTAAAGCACCGTCAGTGCATTGCTGCTTGTTAATATGCGAAGATTGGGGTAAGACCATTGCAGGCATAACGTGAAAGCCTAATTGTCCGTTGCAATTGTCACTGAGCTGTTGGTTCATACCCAAAAGCGATTGCTGCTGATACGGCTGCTGTTGTTGCTGATAAGGCTGTTGCTGTTGTTGCTGATACTGCTGCTGTTGTTGTTGCTGATACTGCTGCTGCTGTTGTTGTTGCTGATGAGGCTGCTGCTGTTGTTGTTGCTGATAAGGCTGCTGCTGCTGTTGTTGCTGATAAGGCTGCTGCTGTTGTTGCTGATACTGCTGCTGCTGCTGTTGTTGCTGATACTGCTGCTGCTGCTGCTGTTGTTGTTGTTGATAAGGTTGTAACTGCTGTTGCTGATATTGCTGCTGTTGTTGCTGTTGCTGAAGGATCCCTTGACTCTGGGCAATGGTCGCTGTTGAAGTTCCGATTGACTTCGTCATTATTGCATTTGTATTACCGTTCGCTGTTTGCTGTCCTCCCAAATTCATCAAAAGTGTACCACCCGACAGCGAATGCGTCGTATTAACCAGAGCAACTGAAGATATGGAATCGTGTTGGCCTCCGACGGTTATCCAAGATCCCGTGGGGTTTTCGTTATTGACAATCACGCTCGGAACTGAAACCCCGGAAATAACGCCCAATCCGGGATCGAGACCGATAAGTTGTTGAGTTACGACGCTTCCCGCTGCGTAAACAGTCGGCAGAGATTGTGTAGATGTTTCGTTGGAATTGTTCGGCACAATGATAGCCGTGGTCATTCCTTTTGGGCATTCCGCCTGTTTTTCCAAAGAAGTGCATAGTCGAGATTGATAATGCTCTTCCAGAGCGGTGGACGTCTCAAAAACAGTGTTGCAATTGAGGCAATTGTGTATCTTAACAGCCTGTAATTCAGACAGATTCTTAACGCGAAGAAAACCCGGTTTCTTGGCTCCTGCGGTGTCTTTTAGTGCCAATTCCTTCGATTTTGTGTAATCGGCAAAACGAACTTCTTCGAAGGACTTTTCGGCGGTGTCAAGGACAAACGGAAATCCTCCCGAGTTTGAAGCCACGGAATTCCCTGTGGTTTTCGATTTGGCTGCGGATTTCTTCGATTTAGCGCTTCCAGGTTTCTTGCTGGCAATTGTCTTACCGTTTTTGGTGATTACGCTTGTTGGCTTCGATTTGTGCACTGGAGTCGCTGTTGGAGGCTCTTTGACTTCTTCCTTTTCGTCCGACAGGTCAATTATCTCCGGCTCAGTCGATACTGACGCAGGTAACTGTTTTTTCCATTTAGGTAAACGAATCTCAGCCAACGTCTGCTTTAGCCAAATGCTAACTGCTGTTTCCGGCTTTTTGGATTCCGTCAAGTTTTTTATTCCATCCGCTTTATCCGGAGTTTTTGCGGATACGCCCAAATTTACTGAGCTTTCACTAACAGAGTCTTCCTTATCGGATAGTTTTGGTTTACTGGCGGTAACAATTTTCTCGTTCGACGTATTGGCAGTCGAGCTTTCTTTATTGGCTTCTTTGGCCGATAATGTCGTTTGCGTCGCGTTATTTTCAACCTGCACATTTCCTGAAGACGCGTTAGGCGTCATCACTTTTTTACAGGAGACTATATTCGCTTGGCCTCTACTTTCGTCGGCAGATTTCGTTCGGACATCACTGATTACCAACTTAGCAGATTCATTTGCTTTCGACACATCCGGAAGTACGACATTTAGACAAGGTTCCTCGAAGACTCTTGTCTTCGCTCTCTCGTCGTTATCGATCGCCGGAGATGGTCCCAAAAGATCTCGCAGCATCGACAAATTATTCGCAGCTTTTACACACGTTCCACTGGAGTCAGTCAATGGTGATTGAGATTCTTGATTGTTAACGGAAACTTCTGAATTTCCAGCTGTTTTCGTAGGAGACTGGAAGACACAGGTGATTTCTTGTTCGATACTTTCGGAGATATCGATCAAAAGCTCGACATCCTTGTTCTTAGACTTTTCCCGCGAATTAATGGCTTCCGTTTCAACTGCGGAATTCTCCGAAGTCAATGTTCTCGCAGTTTCATTCACGTTCGTCGAGCCATTCGAATAATTGGATGCTTGGTCAGTGAGCAGAGTTTTTTCAGTCAGCGCCTGTTTTTCAGAAGAGCCCAAAGGCGTATCATGCTGCATCGCAGTCTTCCAGTGTTCTTCGATATCCGCGACCAACTTTCTCATGGCAAAACAGCGCGTGCACATAAAAGCCGGTGTCGAAGGCATCGTAGCGACGCAAAGAAAGCGGTGGTCGTGTTGCACTTGGCTGTGCATGTTGAAGTTTCTCCTGGAGCGGAAACTGCTATTACAAACGTCGCAGTACCATTGTTTTTCCGGCGTAGTTGATTCCTCAGTTTCTACGCAACTTTTGCTCTTCACGTGTATCTCCAAATCGCGTCTCGTCGAAAAAGGCTTTTTGCAATTGGTGCAAACATGTTCGGCGACTAAAATGTAATTTTCATTGGATGTCGCGCCGATCGGTAGTTTGGGAATGCCGTCGATTGGCTGCACGGAATTTTTCGGAAAGGAATAACGACTCGCCACGAACATAGTGTCTTTCATGTGGTTCGACCAGTGATTGTAGAATAGTGCTCCAAAACCGACGAAAATAACTCTGCAGATATTGCAAACAAAACGAACCGTCCCCTCGACGTTCAAACTCGCGTGAACTTCCAAATGTCGTCGCATTCCCGCCCAACTGTTCAGAGTAGATTGGCAATTGGCGCAATAGAGTTTCGGCGAACGACCGCGCGTTCTGTCAGTGGCGCATTGAGGACTGTTGCGATAATGAACTTCAAAGCATTCGCGACGTCGAAAAATTACCATGCAATATTGGCAAAGAAGTACCATTTCAATTTGAAGATCCGTTTTATCTGGACACGCAGGATGATTGTCTCTGTGGCACAAACAAACTATTGCCGAATTCGCATTTGTGTCTGTAGTCGCGACCGTGGTTGCGATTGGCGGTGGAATTACTGCACTCGATTTTTGTGGAAGACTCTTATCTTTGGGTGTTTGAACGGACACGATCTGTACGGCTGACTCATCATCTGAAATTTTGTCTTTTTGCCTCGCCAAAGCATCTTTAGACGTTTTATTATCTCCCATAGCTTTTGCCTTAGCGTTTTTGTAAGCTTGCTGAAGTTCTACCGTGTTGTGCTTGAAAATGTGCTCCGACAAAGCTTGCGACGTCTCGAAAGTAATCGAGCACACACCGCACTTGAGATCTTCGATTGGCTCGCGATTTTTCGCTTTCAGTCTCTTCGACAAGGCTCTCTGAAAACTTCCGCTTTTCTGCTTACCTTTAATCACCGACTTCTCTTCGTTTTCCGCTTCGGCAGTTTCTTCGGTGTTCGTTGGTTCATCGAGGGAACTTTGCTTTTGCGATGATTTTTCAACGCACGAAAGTCGATGTATCGTCAACTCGTTTTGCGTTGAAAACGTAGTTTCACAAATATTGCAATTAAATCCGGAGCTGCATACGGGATTGGTGCTTTTGTGTTCCGTGAGAGTTTTCGCGTCTTTGAAAATTATCCTGCACGTAACGCACTTGTATGATCCCCGAATGTTTTGGCAGTTTAGACGGTGTTTGTCACTTTTATGCTCTTCGCAGGAACAGCGCTTGCAATGCTCGTCGAGACCTTCGTAGTCGTCGGGAAGTTTGCGCGAATTATCGCTGTTGCTTGTAGCATCGGCCAAAATTCCCTCCGGAAAACTTTGAGTCGGATGTATGGACGAAGATCCAAGCGAACTCGCTTGTTCGTCGTCTTGTGATTGCCCAGCTTTTCCTCCATCGAGCACAACTAAATCTGGACTTTCGTCCGCATCTCTGGACGCTGATCTTGTTTGATCAGCGTCTGGAATCTTTGGAAATTCGGCGTCGGAATCTTTCGACTCGGGGGAGGAATTTTCCTCGAAAATCAGAGTCATTTCTACGTCGGATTCAATAGTTTCTTGACTATACGCATCCTCGAAGGTCAAATGCATTTCTACGTCGGATTCAGGGGATTCTTGAATGTTCTGGATATCAGTTATTGCGGCACGGTCAGATCGAAGCGTTTTTCGAGGACTGACTCTAACGGCGCCATTAAAAGGAACTATGGAATTTTCAGTCTCGCTTAAAGAATCCTGATTCTCATTTCTGTTAATTGCAAGAGGATCGGGCGTAGAGCTTCTGGAGAATTGAAAGTCTTCTGTAGCGTTGAATTCAATTGCATTACCATCTAAATTTTCTAATCTCGTCAGTACAACCATCGCATTCTTCAGCGCGGTAAGTTTTCTTCTCGCGGCAAGAACTTCGTTGCAACTGTCGGAATTCGCGATTTCTATTTCGGAAAAATGGCAGTTAACTTTAGTGACGGAATCCAACGAGAGTTCGTCTTCCTGATTTTGTCCACAGGTAACGAAATTCGAATTTCTGTTTACCGAGCTATTGTTATTTTCCTTTATCATTCCCGCTTCGTTTTCTTGTACATTTAGTACTTTTTCCCGCTCAGCAGAATCGTTAACCGTAGGAGAGACTGTCGTTTTTTCTTCAGAGAGTAAAACGCGTGACTGTTCATCGTCATTCACAGTTTTGTCATCTCTCGCAACCTGAGAAGCTTTTCTACGAGACGACGGCAGTCTTCGAGGCTCTTGACGAGTTCCTGGACAATCGGAAGATCCACTGGTCGTTGAAGCTCTAGTTTCTGTTCTACGCAACGATAAAGTCTTAATCGGTTGTTGGCGAAGTGGCTCTGAAATTTCTTTGTCATTGTTGAGTGTTTCGTGATTGGAACTCTCGGTGGAAGTTGATCTTACGCAAATGCGCGATCGCGGAATGGTTGTCGCTACTGGAGATTCAACAAGTTTTTCAAGTGATGATCCATTGATTATAGGCGTTTTACTGCGCAGAACTCTTGTAGATACGAATGATTGGGAAGTTGATGAACCTGCGGAGCTGGAGCTGTCTATCGAAGGTCTTACTTTTCTATGACGATGTAAGAACTGCACGATTTCATCATCATCCTCTTCATCCTGACTGTTACTAGTTTCTTCGCAAGTTATCGGTACTGCAGTTGCGGCTTCGAGTTCAACAGAGGAACGTTCTTTGGATAATACATCTGTACCTAATTTCACAGGTCCGTTCAATCTTCTCAATATATCTAAGGTTTCTGAGGGATCTTCGAGGCTCGTTATTGGCACACCGGCGACAACTGTCCCAACTTTCGAGGATTCTTCGACTGCACGATTTTTAATCGGACTTGTTTTACTCTCTGTCAAAATAATGTCGTTTGAGCGTGCTAAAGTATTGTTTCTGGTCCATTCAATAACTGAAGAATCCTGCGAATCCTCGAGTCTGCATAAAATCACTTTGACTTCCCTCAAGACCATTTTTTCCATCTGTATCGATCGCCGACGTACAGATTTCGGATTGGCTCTATTCGGTTTAGTAACTGTTAATTTCTGAATAGGAACTTTGCTTTTTATCGATTCACTGTTGTTTTTCTCGGGTATTGTATCTATTTGTTCGGACGAATTCGAGCCACTAGCCGATTTGTATTTTTTCGAGGGGTCATTCTGTATTCCATCGGTTTTATGGTCAGATTGTAAAGTTCTTTTTCGCGTTTTTACAAATTGCGGTGTTATGGAATTGTTTTGTCCAAAGAGTCTCGTAAGGCTTATTTTACGGTTTTGATTGTTGGTCGTTTCCGACGGTACAACGGGACTAGATGCAGACAATGTTTTTGTGCTATCAACGGCAGCGTTTGATAATTCTTGGGGAATTTTCGTGGCTACACGAATCTCAGTGTTATCTAAAATTTCAGGATAACTTCTTTGATCCGTGTTATTCAGAGAAATTTCGAAAGTTTCCGGTGCAGTTTCCGGCTCGTTCTCCGATAATTCCGACCTAGTTAGTGTTTCGGCAGTGATTTCAGTTTTTTCATTACATTCTGCATTTTTATAAATGACATTTTCTTCGGCTGCAATCGATTGCTTCGGTAATTCAGATTTTCCACTTGGTGCATCTTCGATCGTTGCTGACTCGGATATTTTAGAGATCTCGCTGACCACAATTTCCTGGAGCTTTGGTTTTTCAACGTCTTTTTCGCTTTTCACATTTGCGCCAGATTGTAGCCATTTAAGTAACATACTTTTCTCCTGACGCAGTTTATTCTGTTTTATAAATTTCCTGGTTTTCGCTGTACCGCAAATGCCTATTTTCCACATTGCCTTTCTCCTCTTTTTCGCTCTCTCTTCAGCAGCTTGTGTGAATTTATTTACAACGGCATGCGGTAAGCGCATTAATTTTATCGATATCGGCTTGCAAACTGCCAATAAATTTTCGTCTTTTGTAGACATCGGACTACTAGTATTTTCAGAAGGATCAGTGGTTCTTTTTTTTTTAACGTTGTTTGCCATGGATCGTAACCTTTTCGCTCTGCTGCTTCTATCGTGGGAATTGTCTTCATTGTTCTTTGGTGTCTCCGGTTCAATTTCTGTTTTGTTGATTGTACATTTGATGTCCCCCATAGTTTTCAATGAGTTCCACTCACCCAATCAATTCTCGTTGCCGAAATTTCAGTATATGACAACCATTTTGTCTATTCCTTGATGCTGTTTCTCTAGGCAGACACGCACATCAACCCTGCAAAATGAATGTAATATTCAGATTTGTAAATTCTAAATATAACTATGCATGGGAATTTTCCAGAGAAGCTGACAATGTCTACATGCTACTACATTTACAAATATTTACGGTAATAAAAAATCTCTCGAAACTAAAAAATATACCTTATTATGGAAATAATAGTAGTAAAAGTACATCTATCGACAATACATTCTTAATTCTATGTTGACATACAGATTTTCTGTGCTCAGAGTTTTATATATTTTTCTTTTTACATTGCCAACAGGCGATCAACCTCAGTCCTTCAGCCTCGGTTGTATATATATTTCTGTATTATTTTATTATTTAACTTTTGCTGTAAGTTAAATTCGCAAAAAATTTGGGTCTCGAGACCATTTTATGTTGAAACAGAAATAAAAAATGTCAATATTAGTACTTGCTTCATACACAATATAGAAAAACTTACTGATGCATTCAAAATTAAAATAATAATAATTATTTATCTATTACCTTGATTAAACCAATAAAATTTGAGTTATTGAGAATGCATAGAGATAATTGTACACTCATAGTGCTTGACTTAGATAAACTTGTAAACTATATACATTTCTACAAATTATTTTCTCTATGGCTATGTAATATATAACCTACTTGTGGCAATTAGCATGTCTTATGATTTTTTGACCAACTGTTAAAGCATCTTGTGCAAGATTAAATTCACAGATACTGGGTTAAAAGAATTATCTATAAACTAAGACAGAGAAAGAGAGAACGGAAACTAAATAAATTAAACTTGGGTACAATATATATCAAATAACCATGCATATGCTACACAATCTTATTCTCATTCATCAGTTTATCATTGCAGCAAACTAAAAATTATATGACGAAAAATATCTAATAAGACTGGAATTTTTTCAGCATGATCAGATAAAAATATTCAAAGCTCTTGAAATGTAACAATCATTATCTAAATATTGATTTAAAAGCCCTTTTGGATCAAGGCACATGACTCATCAAACAATGGAAAAGCCCTTTGGAATCAAGGCACATGACTCATCAAACAATGAAAAAGCCCTTTTTTATCAAGGCATATGACTCATCAAACAATGGAAAAGCCCTTTTGGATCAAGGCACATGACTCATTAAACAATGGAAAAACAATGAATTAAGGCACATGATTCGTCGAACAATGGAAAAGCCCTTTTGGCTCAAGGCACATAACTCATCAAACAATGGAATAATCCTATCAATATTAAATAGAATCAAAAGAAGTTTTTTTTTCATTATGAATATCCAGTGATTCCAGAGTTTTCCTTGCAATATCATATGAAAAGCTATCGAACTCCTTTGAGTTGAATTATCATTATCCAAATATCGATTCGACATCATTTACAAGGCAACAAAAAACAGATTGATCAGTAAACTGATAAACGAGAACTGGCAGTTGGAAATTATATACAACTTAAGAAAGTATTTTAATCCTTAGTGGTCACACAGTGAAAATGATCCCACATTTATACATTACAGCCAGAACGAATTACCACGAAGGATTTAAAGAATGTAAATGTCTAACGAGACAAAAGTTTCTTCAGAACAATTAAATAAAAAAGCTATCGTGGCTTCGATGTTGAATTATCATTATCCAAATATGTATTTGATACCATTTATAGGACAAGGCACACAACAAATTAAACAGCAAACTGATAAATGTAAGCAGGCAATTTTATATTGTATAGAACTTGAGGAATGATTTTTAAAGAATATAAATACTCAATGTATTCAGAGTTTTTCCAGCACATTCATATTCAAAAAATCTAAATATAGATTGAATTCTATTCGCAGGGCAATGCACAAAAACAGATTAATCTGTCTTCTAAAAGAAACATGAACTGGCCATTTAATATTGTACAAGATTCAAGAACTATTTTAACTCTTTGTGATGATACAGCGTCAGAATAACCCAGTGTTTATACGTTACAGCCAGAATTTACAACCACGGAGGATTTAAAAAAAGTAAATAACAAACAAGTCCAGAGTTTTTTTTTTCAGCATAATCATAAAAAAGCTATTCTAACCCTTAGCATAAAATTATCATTACCCAAATATTGATTCAACACAATCTATAAGCCAAATCCTACAGGAAATCAAATAGCTGAACACACCCACGACAAATTTCCGTAAAAGGGTCGAGTGTTTAATGATGGTGAACGAAAATTGTCAACAACTCGCCCGCATGCACGAAAATTACTTAGAGACTCGTAGTAGCGATTGCGAATACTCATTGAATCACAGATTATTTCTCAAATTGCGTTAAAACCGTAAAATACTCCTAGATTACTAACCTGTAAAAATGTTTACGTTCGATTTGCTGCCAGAAATCGAGTCCGGTGTTTGATGTTTGTGCGTCAACGTTTCAATGCCAGAAGCTGACCCAAAATGCACGGCGACAGACGATTATGGTATATCTGCGATGCATGATATACTGCGCTCCTTGTTTCGTCACCACAGAGTCATTTATTCGGATATTCAAAGTAGAGTACTTTTTCTTTTATTACAACTTCAACTTAACAAGGATCACAAACATACTGATTACTTGATACAAATCCTTTGGTTTTTCGTGCACACCAACGCTGACGAATCACCGATATCATAATGCCATCAAATATGCATATATAGCGGCACGTGAACTACAACTTCGTACGTTATCTTTTAGTTACCGACCGACGGTAACTGCAGTCGCTGCGAGAAGAATGTTGGACGTGCGTCCTCGCGTCTTCTTCTTTATCCTTCGCGTCGGTTTAACTTCGAAGTGATGACAACCACGTAAAAAAAAAATATTCTCCTTATTCACATCGATCTATTGGCTTATCTCATCACCAATTTGAACAAACGAGGATAATCAGCTAACCAACAAGCCGTAAAATGGCCGACGTTTCTTACTCGATCATTTTTTTTCCAATTGCCATCCACAAGTTACTCTTCTGGCGCAGATTGTGCCTTTCGGAAAGTTTTTTATCTATGCATAAAAAGCTTTTTTAAACGATGTGTGCCAACCGAAATGAGGTTTAAAACCGGTGTCTCTGGTAAAACAGTCTTGAAGCGGTCGGTAAGGTAGTAAATGTACATGCTCAGTCGCTACCGCGCCTCTTGATCATGGAGTGTTTTATATGTTCTATGCTCACCTCTCATCTACTCATCTACTGTGTCGCCTCATCTAGTTTTGGGGATTATGTACTTTCTGTACTTTATTGCTTTATTTTTGTTTGATTATGTAGTTTGCCTCTGCTTTGGTCCTTAGTAAATTAATTGTTCCAAGATCTTAATAAATGTACTATACTATACTACTGAGGCAATGCATCCCGTTTCGACCTGGATTTATCTTGACCTCTCCGATTTGGCTCTCAATTTTTTGTAGGCTTAGTTGGACCTTTAACGACACAATTTTTTTTTAATGCAATTTTCTTAAATATATTTTTAAAGTGACATATCGAATACCATGATTAAGAAATGTAAAAACATTCGGAAAAATACTTTGTTGAATAACAGATTTATCTAGCTCATAGCCGAAGGAGCGAAGACTTTTCTTATAGTTTGTAAGATTTGTTAGTGGCACATGCCGTCGTTAGATAGCGACACCTAGGAGACACTGTAACGGATACGCGACCCGCGACAGCGCCGCGAGTGCATCAACTCCGCGAATCTGAGCGCGGTAAATTAAAAAGTTCAAAAGCAGAGAGACTGATCACTACGGCCGGGGCGAGCTGACTACTACTATTTATATATATATATATATATACAGATATACTGAAGTATGAGTAATAATTAATATATTATACGTTATTGTAAAATACACTTAAATAAAATAACATTCGCTGTATACGTTGAAACGGAAATGCCATGCTGTGACGAAACGTGCTGTTGTAAAAGAATCTTTCTGCGTTCCTCAAAAGACACTTAAAATAGTAAAAGTCGAGACATGGCGAGTCAAGTGGTTAACACATGCGAAAAAGCCTAATCCTTAAGAAAAGCGTTTGCTACACGCATAGCCAATAAAAGAAACTAAATTGTAGAAAGTAGAGTCTTGCAGCCAGACACACTTGAAAGTTCCAACCGCCCTTCAACGGAGGGCCATGTGGTGTCAAACTGGCAGTCATAAAATCCTAGAGAAAGCGACTTTCAGGGAGGCGTCAATGCTCGTGCGTAGGAGTGATCGTCAACGCCAAACTGATAGTCGATTGGCTGGGGGTGTAACCTCTGACCCACGAACATAACGTGGGCCCCGCAAGTTTTAGAAACACTCAGGGAGATTCTTACGAGCAGTCGCGCACGTCGGACCTACATATACTAAAACATATCCTTATTTCGTAGAGTCGATTGCCAAATTTTGTAAAGTCTATTAGTTTGATAAAATAAATCACATAAGATTTCCCTCGCAATTTTTGTGTGTTGCCTATTTTCCTTTTAACGAATTTCAGACCCAGACGAGTTGAGTTTTAGCTCTTGAACGTGGAAAGACATCGTTGATAACTATTTTGCGGTACTACTGGTTCTTCGTTTGAATTCTCGCGCCGATAATCGACTGAGAGCGTTACAACACGGAGAAGAAGAAGAGATGCTTTTTTATTTAAAAAATTATTAAAAAATAGAAAAAAATGATTAATCTACGCATTAACTTGGACAGAAATCTTCTTCAAGACCGGGAATTTTAATTGACAAAAAGATAGAGATCGAATAACTTAACGAAATAATCTTACCTTCTATTTACTCGGTCCTCTTTCCATCGCAATTACATTAAAACTTAGTGGTAGCTGAAAAAATTAGAAATATATTAACCGACTAATATAATTCTGCCGCCTTAAATGGTGGACCACTTTCATTTATTATGATCTCATCCAATCGCGAATATTGCCATAAATTAAGTTGTGCCTCGTCTTTAACTTTTTTGTACTTTAAGCTGCAATCTTACCTCGTTTAATTGACTAGGAGATTTTTCTCTTTTAACAAAAATGCAACGCGCAATTTTTTCGAACATGATATAAAACGATAATAAACAACACAAAATCATGTTGTGTAATTTTAATACGAAGTTTCAGTTCGATAGCTGTAAATTCTTTCGAGCTAGAGCGCTTACGTATTTTTTTCAAAATTCGAAAATTCTCATACAACCTGACATAAGAATGTCGTTTCTTAATTTTTTTTTCATGAAAACGGAGCTTTCTCTACAAGGAAGCAAAATTGATAAAAATAAGGATGCAAAGTAGAAATTTGTACATTGCTCTCTCATTAATTTTCATTATTCAGAAAACCACTTCTATAAGAATTTTTTTTTTTTTTTTTGGGTTCCTAATAGAGGAAGCTTAGCAAAAAAATAAACATTACGTTTACGTATTTTTTTCAAAATTTTAAAAATGAAAAAAAATTCTTCTAAAACTGAAATGAGTTAAGCTATTTTTATACAATCCATACCAATTGAAGCTCAGCTATTCATGTACCTGTAGTTCAAATTCGATCTGATTGAGGTCGAATAGATTTCAAGTTACAGTTATATGAGTTTTTGGCCTTTCGCACGCAACCCACACACACACAAAATATACATACATCCGAACAATTTTTCTAAACCACTTTTCACGACCTTAGAAACGATTCCGAGTGTTCTGACATAAGTTCTGGTTCATTTTCTGTTTCCATATGTTTCCATAAAAGCAATGCTTTCTCCATGAGGAAGGAAAAGTAAAAATTCGCGAATGCAATAGCAAACGTACAATACGGAATTGAAGTTGAATAAGTTAATTGTTGGGCTTAACCCCGATGGCGCTCCCGCCGATCCAAGAGCCATCTGACGTGGCAATAAACAAAAATTTCTGATAGCGGCCTCCTAAAAGTCCTGAAAGCCGAAAAAAAAAACTGCGAACGTGTGTTAGTGCGGACAAGTAGCTCGTTGATTACATGATATTTTGGGAATCTATGGGGCCTAATCCCCGCCGGATTTCCTTGAATTCTCTAGCGCGTCCTGTGTGAAAGCTGTGATATCGAGGCTGCGTTGTCTCCCGTGTTCTTAACCCCGACGTCATGTGTCGGACACGTCAAATACTTAGCCTTTTGGCACTTGGTCTACTCTGCCTCGTCAACGCCGACGAGCACAATCACGTTGTAAGTAATTTCTCTTGTAATTCGTTCACATATACACATTATCGAAACTTCTCCCGTTGCAATAATCCCTTTAACCCTTTTTTCATCTATAAAAAATGATGGACGATAGAACAGCTGCTTTTCTAGTTGCACGGCAATTCGTTGTCACGTTTTTCGTCGTTATTATTTTACATTATTTCTGCTAGTTTTACAGTTTTGTCCTCGCATTGACGAAATATTTATCGCTTTATTGGATTTTTATTCGAATGCTGGGCAATTTACTTTTGGTCATTTTACCATCCGCTGCACTGACATTTAATTTACTTGCTTTTGTTTAGGAATTAATTATTGGCACTGTTAATTCTATTTGGCATATAATATTTAGCGCTGCTTAGTTTAATTGGAATTTTGTATTAGCCCTACTTTTTTTTTACATAGGACTTGATATTAGTGCTAATCATTTTTTTTTGGAACGCTATACATTTTTTATAAAATCTCATATCGGATCTGCTTATTTCTATTAGAATTTCGTATTAGGTTTTGTCTTTTTCTATTTTATGTAATCTATGTTCGTGACTATACAATATACAATATAATGCAACAATTGTGACTGTATAACACAATATATTCTTTACTTTTCATTCATCACTTATTTAAAAATATCAAATCTTGTTGAATAAATTTTTGTTTTGCCACTTTTATCAAAGGAAGTTCTTGAAAATGAACGCAACTGAGTAACTTAAATCAGAGCTTGGACGCTAAGTCAATATATGTAATTTATCAAAGATTATTTGATGAGAATGTGGCAACAATTATATTATACAATCAAAACTAAACATTGCCAATTTCCTATGCTCACTTCCATCGGTCATTTAATTTTGGAGCATATTTACAAATTTTTTTTCATTGGTTCAGTGAATATAGAATATAACAAAGGTCTTGAAAATAAGAAACATGCTCACGGATTTGCTCCGATTTTGATCGCACTGTATTAAAATTATTGTATTCTTGTACCACATTCAATAAATAATAATAACAATAACAATTATTGTATAGAAATAAAATAAAATTTGTGGTTTTTGTCAGTACGAGGACAAAGACGAGGTTGTACTATGGATGAGCACGGTGGGACCTTACCACAACCGGCAGGAGACCTATTCGTACTTTTCTCTTCCATTCTGCAAGGGTCCAAAGCTAATTATCGATCATTACCACGAAACTCTTTCGGAAGCTCTGCAAGGCATAGAGCTAAAATTCAGTGGACTGGACATTGAATTCAAAGGTACTGGCCTCTTGCAAATGATTTTTTCACAGTTTTTCTTAGTTATTTAGAACTGACAAGAATAAAACAACATCCATTTAACTTTATATTTATTTCAGTTGACGTGCCCAAAAGAATGTACTGCGAAATGCCAATGAGCGAAGTGAGTCAGAAAGCTTTCATCTATGCAGTGAGAAATCAGTACTGGTATCAGATGTACATTGATAATTTACCAATATGGGGTAAGCTGCATTCCCACATTGCATATGGAGCATTTGATCAACAGTCGAACTTCATCCTGCTGAATATGGTTCACAATTTTGTCTTTTTCATTCTTCCACATAAACAATACATTAATAATTTTTTCATTTTTTTTACTAGCGACGTTTTTTAATTTTTCAATATTACAATTTTAACAAGAAAGATATTATCTGATGATTGGGGAAAAATCTGGAATATACTGCAGTGAATGGAAAATGTTTGATCCATGAGCGAAAGAGGAGAGATAACTTCTTCTGATTTTTTTCATTTTGCTTTTGGCCTCAAAATCTTTTTGTATTTCATAGTGTATTCCAGAGCTTTGAACCGGTGCGGTGGTCTAGTGGTTAGTGCGCTGGCCTCTAGTCCAGAGCATCGATAGGGTTTCATTTCCGGTGCCGTCGATTTTCGCAGAGAATCAAAATACGGACGCGATAAATTTGCAGATGTATACGTGAGACACACACAGGTATCTGAGGGGGCCACATGTATACAACTGTAGTCCGTGTTTACATTCTCGACGAAACGTGACGTAGCTTCGGTGCGGTGAGACGAAATTTTCCCCATGCTTTTAGCAAAAATGCTATGGTAAATGCGATTTAGAGGGAGAAGTCGGATGCGGTCGCCGCATCCGACCAAAATAAATATATTCCAGAACTTTTGCGGATTTTTCTATTATGACGTCATTTGTTTGGCTTAAATATTTATCATTAAAAACCGCTATTAAAAAAATTGAAAGCCACACGCATTTTTCATGCGGTAGAATAAAATAAAAAATTGCGAACCATCTTTAGAAAGTTGATGTTCGATAGTTGTTCGCGTTGGTATAGAATGCTCCATATACAGCGTTATTATCTGTTTCAAAGAAAACTAGCGAAACATCGAGTTTAACTGAGGAAAAATAATTAAATGAGGCATCGACGACTTTGCAGGTGTCGTCGGAGAACCGGAAGACATCAACGGAGTTCTTTCATATCATATTTGGACGCACAAAAAGTTGGACATCGGCTATAATGGCAAACAAATAGTTGATGTTAACTTGACGAGTGAGAACAGAGTAAAACTCGTGCCGAATTCCCCTATACCACTCACTTACGAAGTCAATTGGAGAATGAGTAATATCAAGTACGAAGACAGATTTGACAAGTACTTGGACCCCAATTTCTTCCAGCACAGAGTAAGTGCCTTTATGGTTAAATACGTAAATCGCATAATAAACGACAATTGTATTAGAGGAAAAAATTATTCGGCATGGTTGAAAGTTGGTAAAAGCTTCTCAGTCTCGAAAATTAACATGTTGGACTCGAGCAATCGATTGTATACAAGGGCAAAAATACTAATTGGCGCTCATATCTATGCCTAGCGCTTAGGAAGATAACAAAGTGGATTTCTTTCGTCGTATTTTGTTTTTCATAACTTTGCGAATCGTTATATCTCGCGTATAGAACCTGTTTCAAATATGTGCCACTTTTCGCTGTTTATGTTATCAGTATATTATATTTTTATTATTTCCGTTTTTCATTTATTTTTAGTACCGATTACAATTACATTTGATATCTCATTGTTTGCTGTTGTTTTCATTTTTTACGGTAGAAAAATATATGTATATCCTGAAGAATGCCACAAGGAGTTAAGAGAACCATAAAAAAAGGACAAATAGATTAATAGGAAAAAACACTGCACCTAAATATTGTTCAGATAATGGCAGAGAATGCGTTATTCCCGTAGTTGGCACGTATTTCAATAGATTTCAAGGCTCTGCGACATTCACCGTCTGATAGATAAATAGATAATAAATACAAAGAGCAGCAGGTTCGTGAAGGCAAACGAGAAGTTTATCGGGTTTATTAAGTGTTGAAGAAATGAATTCCGGTAACGAGCGCACGACATTTAGACGTTATTCGACAGGCAAATGATCGGTAGATGAATTAATGGCTCAAATAATGGGTGAATGTCTCTGATGTTCATATTTGACGGCAAATCGTCAGGTATGCCGATGTACGGCAATTGTAATTGAGAAACTATCCTGGATATATCGTAGAGACGGTATTCAAGACAGGTTCTCTATTATTACCGATTGACTTCTGGATAATTACCTAGCTGTTGATATGATTGAAACGTATGAGCATTACTACCGGTTGCTAATATCACAGCATTTCGAACATTGTCGAGATCGAAATTAACGAGGTAACTTGAAATAGAAATAAATATCCTGGGAAACTGAGCCTTCTCGATGACCGATTGTGGAAGAGTGAAACACATTTACGTTATTAGCGCAGTGTTATAAATACAAATGTGCTTTTCAATCTATATTTTACAACCCTCATCTATTTGAATTAGTTTCGAAAAGAGCTACTCAACAGCGAGTCGACGTCCGTTTTATCTGAATTAGTGGCCCTGAAGATATTGATTTACCCTAAATTTAAGTTAAAATAGC
This sequence comes from Tromatobia lineatoria, assembly GCA_949699805.1. Classification (NCBI taxonomy): domain Eukaryota; kingdom Metazoa; phylum Arthropoda; class Insecta; order Hymenoptera; family Ichneumonidae; genus Tromatobia; species Tromatobia lineatoria. The sequence continues at coordinate 20,673,551 of OX453037.1, forward strand.
AGTAACGATAACAAATTGAAATTTCGTGGCAGATTCATTGGTTCAGCATATTCAACAGTTTCATGATGGTAATATTCCTCGTGGGATTGGTCTCTATGATTCTTATGCGAACACTAAGGAAAGATTACGCGCGTTATAGTCGAGACGAGGAGATGGACGACATGGAGAGAGATTTGGGCGACGAATACGGATGGAAACAGGTTCACGGTGATGTTTTCAGGCCAGCAAGTCATCCGATATTGTTTTCCGCACTCGTTGGAGCTGGTTATCAGGTTTGTATGACAATTTATGTCTCTTCCTGTTATATTAACTTTCTGTTATTAAATGATTATTGTGACGTGATAGAAAATGTGTGTAAATAGCCTTGTCTATTCAAAAGGTCACTGTCGTTGTGTTCAGCGTCATAATTTTTGCTATCCTCGGTGAACTCTACACGGAACGTGGCTCGATGTTGTCAACCGCGATATTCATGTACGCCGCAACATCACCGATAAACGGATATGCCGGCGGCGGTCTCTACGCCCGAATGGGTGGCAGAGTCTGGATAAAACAGATGATACTTAGCGCGTTTATGCTGCCGCTCATGGTTTGCGGCACCGCTTTCTTCATTAATTTCATCGCCATATATTATCACGCTAGCCGTGCTATTCCCTTCGGTTCGATGGTAAGTTTAACCTAAGAACAATAAAGACTTTTTTTGTACTACATGCTCGAAAAGTGGTACTTTTGTGGCTCGATAATAGCCAATTTTATTGCACCTTTGAAGAGATAAATTTGCGCGTCTGCTATTCACAATTGATGCACTTTCTTTCGTGCGTTTCTTAAGGGAAATTTTGATGTACTTTCATACTGCAAAAGTGTTATATAAGCTTCACATACCTGTTACGAAAATGATCGTATGTAACATTTTTGTAGCACGATTATCGTCCTTTTTACGGCAGTTGTAAGGTATTTTTATGGACACCTGCTGAGTGGTTGTGAGAGTCGCAAATATAAATTGTTTCAATTAATGCATCAGTGCCTAAAAGCGCAATAATTCTAGAGTGCATGAGTCACAGAGAAACGCACGCCGAAATAGAGATTCTTTCTGGTGGTATTTGAAATAATATGCAATCAACTTGAAATTTGAGTAGAATTTTCGGAAAAACATTCCGCTTTTGACACAATTTTTTTGGCGTTTTTTTTTCTAATTCGTCAATCGTTGAAAATATAAAAAATCAAAATCAAAATAAAAGAAAAAATCTGAAAAAATTCGTATGCATTCAAATAAATTAACATATCTTTTCCATTGGAAAAAAAGTTAGGTTGACTGATTGTTTGTTGAACAATTGTTTTTTTCAGAAATTTTTTAATAACATTTTGGGATGAGTATTATGCGAAATCAATCTTTTCAGCACGTTTTGCATGCATTATTTTTTTTCCGATTTTTATCCCATCGGGAAGTGATCGAAATTGTCTCTGAAACTCACTTTTGGCGGGACTGTACCTATCATACATCCTCAATACTTGTCGCACTCGTCGATTTTCTGTCTTTAACACTACATGAATGTCTTATAATTTTCTCGTTTTTTAGGTGGCTGTGACGTGCATTTGCATATTTGTCATTCTGCCATTGACTTTGGTCGGCACAATCCTTGGTCGAAATCTCGCAGGCACTCCTGACGCGCCTTGCAGAGTCAATGCCGTGCCTCGACCAATTCCCGAGAAAAAATGGTTCATGGAACCGCTGGTCATCATAATGCTCGGTGGAATTCTTCCATTTGGCTCCATTTTCATCGAAATGTAATATAACACCGCTTGTTTATGTCATCTTATTTATTATTCACTCGCTGTTATTATAATTTTCATCAAATTTTGACTCTAAATCTTTGACCAGTTTTATTCAATACGCTTCCATAAAAAGTTTGTCCTTTTTGTCTTTTCACTTTATTAAAGCCTTTTATTTAAAAAGTTTCTTTTAAAAGGATTTGGAAAGCTATTTGCTAAAAAAAAAAAATTTTCAATTCAAAATTACCTAGAAGATACAAAGGTTTCTGTAATTTGCTACCAAAATTACGTTTCTCAACATTTCTGTTGGTAATTTAGACAACAAAAAACTAAGTCGGGCCCAAAAAACCTAAGGCATCTGTTAAAATCAGGTTCACTTTTTTGTTGTTCCATCGAAAGTCGAATTTCGAGCAAATATCGTTATACTGGATGCTTAAAGGATATGTGATAGAAGGAATATTATCTCAAAATTGCAATACATTCGTTCAACCCGTGAAAAGTCAATTTTTAGATGGCTTACTCGAAAAATGTGATAAAAAGAGAAACAATAGCTAATCAATAATGAGAAATTTATTTCTATGGAATATCTCTTTTCAATTTTTTCATGAGATACTTATAAACTTTTGTCCGATTTAGTTGAAAGTTCGAAAAAAACCATCTGTTTGCATATTGGTAATGGAATCAATAAATGTAGTGAGCTTGAACGTAATCGTGCAGCCAAAAAGCTAATCATTTTCACGTTTGTTTTTATAGATTTAAATTTTTTATAAACTTTCTCGTGCTATTCACAGGTATTTTATCTTCACCTCATTTTGGGCATACAAGATCTACTATGTTTACGGTTTTATGCTGTTAGTATTCGTTATACTAATGATCGTAACCGTCTGCGTCACGATCGTCTGCACTTACTTCCTGCTCAATGCCGAAGACTACAGATGGTAATTAAAATTGAAAAAAAGAGTTATTTTTCTCAATGTTAATGCTATATGAAAAAGAACAAAGATTTTCTAAATAACTTCTATTTACAGGCAATGGACGAGTTTCTTAGCTGCTGCGTCGACGTCGGGCTACGTATATGTGTACTCTTTTTATTACTTCTTCTTCAAGACAAAGTAAGTTTTACACTCTACAGCGAGTGTTTTTATTAACTTTTTAGAAAAAAATGGAGCGGAGAAATTGATTGGAAATTTTATATCTGGTTTCCAACAGATACATAAATATTTCTTCTTCTTGAAATATTTCACCGGATGTTTTTTACAGAGCAAAAAAAGTTTTACTAGGCGGTGGATTTTTGATAAATAACTAAACCATTTTTTTTCGGTTTGGACATAAATTTACAAACCCAGAGTCGTAACTCATTATTTCCGAATTTTCAGATTTTGCTGTTTTTTTCAAACAGTTTGGTATCGATAATTTTTTTGTAATATTCTTTTGAATCATATTATTTCGAAAAAGTTAGAAACATTCAGTTAGAAACAAAAGGAAACACTTTTATATTTTCGTTTGAAACAAATGAATAAATAGAATAAATTCGAAGCAACGAGTACAAATCTGGACAGATATAGAAATTCTAAGTTTTCTTTTCCTTTTTTTGGAGTTTTTACGGAGGCATTTTTCACTGATCCGCTTTTTTCTTCTTTTTAGAATGTACGGCCTCTTCCAAACTGCATTCTACTTCGGTTATATGGCACTGTTCAGCTTAGCTCTGGGCATAATGTGCGGAACAGTGGGTTACATCGGTACGAACGCTTTCGTTCGTAAAATCTACTCAACTGTCAAGATAGACTGAGTCGTCGAGCAGCCAGACGATGATTCTTCATATTTTTTTCTACACCGACAGTAAAGCCAACAAACGCGGGACGAAAAACAGAGAGCGAAGCTCGCCAATTCTAGTTTTCTCGCGTTGAAACAAGGAAAGCAGCAGAATCTTTCCCCCAAAGTCCTCTATTTTTTCCTCCATCCCGACGACATCGTAATTGTCATAAAATTCCAATTCTTTCGAATTCTCTTCGTAAATTGTATAGGGGAAGAAAAAAACGACTCCGAATGATCCACGCGTGATTATCAAAGATAATGACTTTTTTCCAGAAGTTAATCGTTGAATTTTCTTGGGGTTTCGTTTCATAAAATTAGTAGGTCTGGAAGATTTTTTTTTCGTGACATAATGTCGCGATTCGGGTCACTAAATTTTTTCTTTTTTTCACTTTTTTTTTTGTTTTGCCAATCCACACGAGTAACAAGTGATAAAATTTCCGAAATAACGGACTTGTGGAGAGACAAAATAATCGCGAAATGTACGAGATTTATTAGATCTCGGTTGTAATAAATAAGTCAGTTGAAGATGTACAGAATTCATTTATTAAAAGGGCCTTTCCGTCACTTAGAATCAGTCGATTCGGTTATCGAGCTGCGGCCAATATTTATGCCGATAGGCGACACTATGTAATTATTACAGCGCGTAGGCGATTTCCTTCGGTATTGGGTGCAATAATATGATTTTTTTGTAACTTAAAAATTACGTTTACCGAAGCGACTACTTTAGAAAACAGAAAATACGGTGTTATTGGTTTTTTTTAATGTGAAAAAAAATGAAGAGAAATTTCTCAAAAGTTGAAAATAATTTATTCATTTTTCCGTACATTCCTGGTAATTTTTTTCACATTACATGCAATTAATTAAGGCTTTTTCGATTTTTTTCCGAGGATTTCCAGATGCGATTTGCGAGTTTCGTGAAGCCCAAAAATCGAAAAAGGATGTGGACACACCAAGGATTACACGTTAATTAATGCATGAAATAAGTTGAAACGATTACCAGAAATTCATGAGAACAAGAAGAAATTATTGTCACAATTTATGAAATTTCCATTGTTTTTTTTTAAATCCCAAAGGAAACTGAGAATCACCTAGTTTTTGGTTTCCTAAGGAAATTGCTCCGGTTAATATAAAATGGCGAAAAGCTTTGGAGCAGTGATATCGCGTAGCGAACATGCTCATCTTATTGGCCACACAATTTACGGAGTGGCGCCATTGATTTTTCGTAATATTATAGTCTACTGCCACTAATATCTTCTTTTTCAACGTTCTTATGATGCACGGCGACTCCCTGAATAAGTTTGCTTGAAAAGTATTCGTACTGGTACGTCCATTTATAGTGGATGTCAACAGAACTGAGACGTAAGATATCCGCGAAACGAGAATGAGTAGAAAATAATTGTAAATCTGATAAAAAATAAGGAAACAAATAAATATTAATTAAAACGGTACTTTTTGGTACGAATTTTTCATTAAGGATGCGTCACACACACATTCCCAAACGAAAACTTGATTTTATTACAATTTTAGTACTTGGCTGAAAAAGAAGATCAGTCAAATTAACGTAATTGAAGATTATAGACAATTTGCTCGCCGTAATTCTTCCGGTTAACGTGCTGATAAATGGACATGAAGGAACATGGATTTTTATGATAATACAATTCCAAATCAATGTCAATAAATTGATTTTAAAGAATTAGTTCCATAGTTTCAAGTAACTTCGTTTTATTACAATATTAATGCTATTCAAATGTATGAAACTTTCGAAAACTCTCTCACTATTAAGTTTTCAATCTATTTTTCGAATTTTTCAATGATTGTATAAGCAGATTCTCTGAAAAAAAAGTCGTAAATAATCTGTTGATAAGTTTTCGCGTTATTATTATCGAAAATCAATATCAATATTTTCGAATATATTAATTTATTTCCTCTCGATGTTTTTCTAGTCTTCGAATACTTCAATCTTGATCGAATAAAAGCTGTGGATAAAATCTATGTGTGAAGCACCCTTAATTACGCACATTTATTTAAACTCGAAAATGAGATGAGTTGACACGAAAAGCCCTTTATATTTAGACGAGTGGAAGAGTAGCGAGTTGTAGTTTATACTTTGAATACTTAAAGTGCGTCTATTGACCGGAAAGTTGCCAACGGTAATAAATTGTCTCATTTGCAAATAACAATTAAAAAGGTTTTCGCAAGTAAATAGTATCGAAAAACGCGAGCAGTGACGATGAAATAATAAACACACATCAGATACTTATACTTTATTTAAGACCTTCGAATTAGGATGTCTGGTCATTGAGAAACATATTGTAGTATTTTTGATTGGCGTTCGATAGGAATCAGTCTGAGTTTACGTGTTTGCTTCGGTGCTAAATATCATCGATTAGTGGAACGCGGGTGCAAAAAAACTCGACGATGCCTATGTACGTCGTGTTTATTTATAAAAAGTAATATTAGCGTAGGATTTAAACGGTAATAAGTAATGAATGGTATTAATAACCCTTGGATCACATAGATTTCTACCAAGATTTTTACTCACACAAATTGACTATATTTTGTTCTTTCTCCATCTAATTCTAAGGATATTAAAATTTTCGATGAATTTCCTTGTGTATCGATAGACGAGCTGAATGTTGTTTCGTTGTCGGTATACTTTGTAACAAAAACGTGGCTGACGATGTGAACGAAGGAGAAATCGATGTATTTGCAGATTCTTGGAGGAAACGTTGCCCGGTTAAGATGACAATTTTTGTAGCATCTTTAGCTCTCGCAAAGTTTCGCTCATTGTCACCAACGGCATTAGATTAAGCGATTTGTCGTTGAATGTAGTAATATTTCAGAAAAAAATATATAAAATTTCTACCAATAACGACGTTTTGATTTAATTCAGCTCGGAAGCTCAGCGCGGAATATCCTATGTACAAAATATATTTAAGCATGTGTGAAACTCGAGTACTTAAAGTAGTTGAATGAGTTCTCCTTTTTTTTTGTAATGACTCCTGCAGAGTTTGATTGATCAAATGACGGCCCATTTTCTACAAAGCACCGAAATATTTCTTTCCGCTATTTAGGCCGTTCACCCAGCAGACGATTTAATGAACAGTCGCAGCATCGTTCACATACGTAATTAATAGCGTCTTTGTCTTGTATTCGAATTCTCGAGATGTAATCTCGTTTGTTGCACGTTTTTCTAGTCTGTGCAGATTTAATGATCTTTTTGTAAAATTATTTTTTTAATTCACCAGAGCACGATCAAAATTTTAGTTTTTCCATTTTCTGAGAGATGCATTTGTTAAGAAAGCTCTCACCATATTTTGTTGATGGCTATGAACCCATAGTTGAAACTGCTGCTTCAATATAATTTAATAAACTTCGTTAGTGTATTGGAGATATTGAAAATAAAAATTGATAAATCACTATGCTAATATTGTCTAAACATTGATGAGAAGAAGAAGATTGAGATGAAGAAGAAGGATATTCGACGCCAAGCACGAAGCCGAAAAAACACTCATGAGGGTCGTCTGCGTGCAAAACACGAAAAAAAATTATGAATCTTGATGCTGAGGAGCTGTTCTATCATTCAGGAATAGCTCGACTGATAGTAAGAAACGAAAACCATACATACATCAAATTTAGTTTGTATGTCGAATTATCCTTTAGTAAAAAACTTTGAACGCGTTTTTACGTTTTTAACTTGGTTGACAATGTATTTAAAAAACTGTCCACCCGATTTGCATGTACCAAGTCTTGAAATGATGAAAAATTCAGTCTCCATTGCACAGTGTTTTTATCAAGTGCCCCCCCTTTAATTTTTTTTCCGTAAACAATAAAAATTTTCTGTGAAAATGGAAAATAAAATTCGCTGTTATCATTTTTTTAGATTCCGAAATATCCCTACGTGATGCTATAAAACTATATGTCTAGTTTACAAATATATATTTGTATTTTTTAAATAAACTGTATAGCTTAATCGCTGTCAACCACCAAGAAGCAATTTCGTCGATTCCCTCGTTTGTCCTTTTGGAATCGGCAAACACTGCAATTTATTAAGATTCGAATAAAACCTTTTTTGTAGTGTCTTCTATATGTATATATTGAATATTAGTATCAATAAAATAAAAAAACCATTCATCGTTAGCTCGAAAAAAAATTATGAAAGATACACCGTCGCACTACACGTGCAACGTGATGAGGTGCCTTAAGGTAGTTCTGTCGCGAAGGAATTCAAACTCAAATACATGATTCTGCAGTATGTTTTAGTTTACATATTGAACTTTGCGTTCCTGAAAAATCAGTGCGCCTCACGGACCACTAAAAAAAGAAATTGAATTTAAAAAATCGACGTTTTTAGTATAGCGCGCTCTGGAAAAGTAGTTGAATTTATCTTCAACTCAAGAATTATCATACTTAGATAAAAGATTTAAAAATTACAAATACTGCATTGTAACCGTCTGTAAATAACGATTACACTGCGCTCAAAAAAACATTACGGGTTACGGGACATTTAATAAAGATACAAACGTTGAAAGCGAAACACGTAAATTTGCCACACTTCCGACAGAACTACCTTAAGGATTAGATTAGATCAGATTTATTTATTCCAGCGTACGGCGACTTCGACTTTTACAATCCCAGCTTAATTATTAGATGTTTTAAGGAATTTCGTATTATGAAGGATTAAATAGCAACGACGTGAAACAGAATCATCGCTTTATTCTTACTTAAAGTCTATTGAATTCCTAAAATACATATACGTACAGCATTAAACTCTATGGATGATAATAATAAATCTAGGCTTCGGAAACACCGTATATACAGAAAATCATACACTCGGCACGAAGACCGAAATAGCCGATGAGCATCGTTGTTCTTCTTTGACTTTTTTCTCTCCAGCAATTGCGAAAATAAAAAAGCAAAGAAGAAATATGACATGAATAAAAATAAGTCAACGTCTCACGGTTTTCGAATTATTTACACGTTCAATAATAATTGATGATGTTCGCTTATCTTTCACACTTTCGTATTGAACTCTAGTTTAAATTATCGAACGGAAACGCCGTTTATGGTGATGCCGTTTCGTGGCAATGGCGCAGCCTCGTAATGACTCGATCTGCTGTTGTACGTCCTTCTTCCTCCTTGGCTGCCATAACTAAAGAAAATTCAAATAAAAAGTTTAACAATCCTGTACGATGAAATATTTGTTATTTTATTCTGTTATAACTAAAGAAAATTCAAATAAAAAGTTTAACAATCCTGTACGATGGAATATTTGTTATTTTATTTTGTTATAACTAAAGAAAATTCAAATAAAAAGTTTAACAATCCTGTACGATGAAATATTTGTTATTTTATTTTGTTATAACTAAAGAAAATTCAAATAAAAAGTTTAAAAATCCTGTACGATGAAACATTTGTTATTTTATTTTGTTATAACTAAAGAAAATTCAAATAAAAAGTTTAACAATCCTGTACGATGAAATATTTGTTATTTTATTCTGTTATAACTAAAGAAAATTCAAATAAAAAGTTTAACAATCCTGTACGATGAAATATTTGTTATTTTATTTTGTTATAACTAAAGAAAATTCAAATAAAAAGTTTAACAATCCTGTACTATGAAATATGTGTTATTTTGCTCTCTCGTTGGAAGGGAGAAAGGGTTTTCGTGAAAAAATTTTTCGCTACAACGTTCTTTTCAATGGATAGATATTTAGAAAAATTGAATAATTACTGATTGAGATTTTACGAGACTTAATTTTTAAATAAAGGTCTGTATGTTTTCTAGCTGCCACAATTTTTCAGCTGAAGAGCTAAATAGTCCTTAAGGACGTACATACACTTTTGGTGAGTGGAACAAACGAATTTCTTCAAATTATATATTCTTCAAGTACAATATCTGAAGAATATTCTCTCTGAATTTTATCGGATGAAGATCCGAGCATAAGATTTGTAACTATAGGTATTTCAACCGCACCGCGCGTTTTACTATTAATCTGATCCGAACCAAATTTATACCACTTGATTATTATAATAATAGCTAAAGTCTGGACGACGGATTTCAAATTCTGTTAAAATAAAAAATTGTTACAAAAAAAAAACGAAAATTTAGCACCTCAAAAAATGACTTTTTGTTAAAAGTGTGGCCATTTTTTTTAAATAAATTTTTTTACAAATCCTTGGTCCAAAAACAAAGTTTAGACACAGATTCGACACGAATCATCCGGGCGGTTAAAATTTGATGTCATTTTTGAACGTGAAAAAAAGTCTTTTGAATTACAACAAGTCTGCAAAGTAGGAGTTTGCCAATCGTTTCCTCAATATTTTGTTGCCTTTCACAAATCTTCTCTAGCTTTGTAAAAAGCACAAAGTAATGAGGAAGCTATTTCCAAGGTCCTACTTTGCAGACTGTTTAAATTATATTTTTCACCTAAAAAAAAAAATTCTTACCCATAATCGCTGCCGCTGATAGTATAAGGATTATCGTACAATCCATCTTCGGGTACGTTTTCGTACATCCTGTTAACCGTGCCATCGTTGAGACTCGCGTAAGACATTACAGCTGCATTTTGGTCTTCTTTTCTTTCGGCGGCTTGAACATTTTCCGTGTTTTTCACAGGCGTTGCTTTACGTCTGAAATAATTGGGTTAATTGCTTTTTAATTTTAATTGAAAGAAGACAACTATATTCTAAATCTAATATGCGTGTGTAGAAACGTACAATCGGAGGTAGACCAATCCTAAGATAAGGAGGATGACGATAATGACTCCTGCAGCGATACCGACACTCGTACCGACTCCTTGAACTTCTGCGACTTCGTTTGACATTACTGAAAAATAAGTAATGTTTTATAAGTAATGTTTTATAAGTAATGTTTTATAAGTAATGTTTTATAAGTAATGTTTTATAAGTAATGTTTTATAAGTAATGTTTTATAAGTAATGTTTTATAAGTAATGTTTTATAAGTAATGTTTTATAAGTAATGTTTTATAAGTAATGTTTTATAAGTAATGTTTTATAAGTAATGTTTAAAAATGATATCTACATTTAAAACTGGACTAATGAGAGACAAAACCTCAACATAACAACCCTGAAGACTTAAGGATGCATGATACGTACAGTCCCGCCAAAAGTGAATTTCAAAGACAATTTCGATCATTTCCCGATGGGATAAAAATCGAAAAAAAAATCATGCATATAAAACGTGCTGAAAAGATTGATTTCGCATAATAATCATTCCAAAAAGTTATTAATACATTGGTGAAATAAACAATTGTTCAACAAACAATCAGTAAACCCAACTTTTTTTTCTAATGAAAATGATATGTTAATTTATTTGAATGCGTACAAATTTTTTCAGTTTTTTTTCTTTATTTTGATTTTGATTTTTTTTATTCAGAAAAATGCGCAGAATATAATAAATTTTGGATATCCGTTTTGCAAAAAAATCTTGAGTGTAGTAGATGGTTTTATGCCGAACACATATTTCAAAACATGTTTAAATTTTTTCGAAAATGAATCCATCAGACGAGGCGCTGGCTGTTTATCAGTGTACTAAGTTTCAGCTTGATTGTTAAAGCCGTTTTCGAGATACCATTTCGAGTGTCCTGACATAAAAAACTTGTGAAAGACTTTTCCACAAAGCTTTCTCTATGAGGAAGCAATTATTAATTGAACGTTATAGACGCATGTTAGTCGACATGATCATTCGTTGAATTTAAATATACGTACGTTCGCATCTTGGTTCTTCGCCACTCCAGAATCCAGAATCAAGACATTTCCTCAGGAAAGGTCCGATCCTTTCGTATTCAGGAAGACAATGATATTCCGCGGCGCCACCATAAAGGGTTGAACCATTAACCACGATAACGCGACCATTTTCGATCATTCCAGGATGTTGGCAATCGAAAGCTGAAATTATATACATTATTGTCGAATAAAATTCGCGAAAATTTGAATATGTCTCTTTGAAAATTGTGAGAGAATAAAATAAGATAATAACCAAAACAAGCTGGCATCGATCCACTCCAAGACGAATTTTGCAAACAGATACGCGTCTCGTTTCCTTCCATGTAGTAACCACGTGGACAGCTGTAATGAGCAACACCGCCGACGCTGTGGGTCGAAACTTGCGTCGACATGGGTCCAACTTTTTCCGGATCCTCACATTTGATCTCTGATTAAATTCAATAAAATTTTTGATATAACAACTATTGAAGTTAACGTTATTTATCCTGGCAAACTCTTTCATTGGAATTTCGTCCAAAAATTACTGTAGTTAAACGAATTTTTTAATCTTCATTCAAAATATAATAAATTAATTTCATCTTAAACATAATAAATAAATGTTCCGTTTTTTCAAATCTCCGATCATTCCCTGCGAATTTTTTAAGATAAAATAACGAAGAAATCGTTTGTAAAATTGAGATAAAGTTTCTGTAGACGACATAAATGATTGTTGCAAGTGCAGAAATTTCTGTTTGGATTTCAATGCAAACAGTAAAAATGAGAAGGAAATGATGAAAAATATTTAACACTGTTTTGACTAGCGTCGAGCACTTGAAACGCCTTGATATTTTAAAATAATACAAAGAAATTGTAGTTTATAAAAAAATCGTTTAAAAGGTTCGTGAAACTTGGACAAAAATCAGTTTAGTCACGGAGTTTGACAGGGTAGTCATTATATTTATTTTCTTTTTTTCAAACCTTTGCATAATGGCGTTTCGCTGCTCCAAGTACCGTTTTCCAGACACAGCCTCCTGCCAAAACCAATGAGTTCGAAATTACCGTCGCACTCGTAAATCGCGACTGCACCATAATACGTAGCGTTCGAGGCTAAAGTGTAATGACCGTGTTGAGTCTCTTCGGGTTTGCCACAATCCACAACTGCAATGATAAAAATAATAATAGGTCGTGATTCTAAAAAAATCTCGTCCTTGGGATAAAAATAAATATAATAAAAGTAATAAAACGTTCTCCAAAATTGCAATTCTGTAATTATAAGAAAGCTAAGTAAAAGCCAAAAACTTATGACCAAAACAGACTATGCTCATTGATTATCGAAAAATAACCGACTAAATCACTATAAAATCCTCGATAATTTAAGCTTCGAAATTATCGTTGAAAATAATTTATGGCGCATGGAAAAATTTTAAAAAAAATTCCGCGGATGACAAGAAGCAATTAATTGCAAATGAAAGATGTACAGGTTTTCTACTTACAGACACACTGCGGTACTTCACCGCTCCACTTTCCATTATCCTCGCACGTGGACAACGGCTCGCCGATGACCTTGTAACCCCTCTCACACCTGTATTTAGCCAGTGCACCGATCTTGTACGAAGTCGCTCCTGTATTGGAATTCTCAGCAGTTCCAGTTCTCACCAGAGTTCGCCCGTATATTCTGTCGTTACCGGTCACCGACAGAATTCCGTGCTCAGCAAGAATTGGTTCGGGACAGCGAATTTCTAAAAGTATTTACGAAAATTACCCCATAAAGTTAAAAAAAATAAAATCTATTCATTTTATGTACAGAAGTTCGAGCGTTACAATTTTTTCCAAAAATAGGTTCTGATTTTTTTTAGCATTGATATTGCGGGTCTCTTTTTAATTACAAAGAGTGATTGAAAGGATAATTTCTTTCTCTTCATGAATTTGACAATAAGATTTCGGAATTAATATTATGCAAAATCAATTTTTCCGGCACCGTCAAGGTACTTAAGTTTTTAAAGATTCGTATCTCATTAAGAACCTGAAATTCTCTGCGAATCTGACTTTTGACCGGATTATTCAGCCGGAACTACCTTAAGGTTAATAACTTTCTAGTCAATACCGAACGGCTTTAAATATTGCATATAAAATACTCGGAAAAAATAAATATTAATTTTTCTACACGGTTCTTTTTCATAGTTCATTGGAGATCTCAATAAAGAATTAATAAATATTTTTATTTATCATTTAATTGAAACTTCATTCAATAATAAAAGTAGTCTTTAGTAAATAAAAGGACGATTACCTTCGCATTTTGGAGTTGCGTCGCTCCATTGACCATTGTCCAAACAATATCTTCTTGGCACACCATTTAGTCTGTAATTATTCGTGCAGCTGTATGATATTTCACTTCCTAAATGAGTCGTTCCATTTTCGTATTCCACTGCACCATTCAACATGGGTAAGACCTTGCCGCAGTCGATATCTGTAATGATAGTGCATATTTCAATGAACAAACGAAAAAAAATAATGTTGGACAATTATCTTTTATTCCATTTATTTTACTGATTGATAGTTTTGCTTCTTACATTCGCAACTTGGTACTTGGCCACTCCATTCACCATCTTTTCCGCAAGAATGCTTTGGTTCCCCGTGAAGAAGGTAACCAGTCTCGCAGTTGTACTCGATTGAACTGTGGACGTTGAGATCGTAACCGACGACGTAACTTCCGGCGGGAACTTCGGGCTCCTCGCAAGTTATCACTATAACATTGTGCAGTCCCATGTGAAAAAATCATATATAAGTCAATATACATAGTCTGTATAGAAAAATAGACATATAGAATAACTATACATCGTATTTAATTTATATAAAATTTATGCATAATCTGTAGATTTTATAAAACGATTTTTATAGAAACGTTATATTGAATCAGCATAAATTAAATTGCACTTTATATCATTTTCATAGAATCTTTATATGTATTGTATAGAACACATAGAAAATGTATATGTCCATTTTCGTATACAGCTTCTATGTAGATCTCTATACATAATTTTTATACAATCTTTACATGATTTTTTTACTACGGTTATTTCGTTTGAATGAACCTTCAACGGTAAGCCAATTATTTTTGAAAATCCAACTCTATGGAAAAAAGTTATGGAAGGATGCAAAGTGGAACCTTCCACATTGCTTCCTCATTATTTTTCGCTTTTTACAAAGCTAACTCTATGAAGAAGTATGCTAATCAATTTTGGTTTTCTTATAGAGGAAGTTTTCTAAAAAGCGAAAAATAATGAGGAAGCAATGTGCAAGGTCTTACTTTGCATCCTTGTTTTAAATAAATAAATCAGCGCATACTTCCGCTTTGCGAAAATATAATAATGAGAAACGGTCCGGAAACTCTCTCTGATACCCTATCTTCTCTGTTTTTTTCTGTATAACACGATAGAAATCCGGGGTTTTCCAAAATTTCATTGGGAAACAAGGATATGGCTAGTTTATGTAGCATTAGTCGCACTCTTGGCAATATAGACGGTCGAAAATTGTTATGAAAATATGATATCGTTAATCATTTTTGGACTATATCTGACATATTTTTTTCTGTTAATCATGAATTCATTCATTTAACTCCCAGCATCATATTTAATGCCGAAATTCGCATTGAAAAAAAAATCGAAAAATTGAAAAAAAACAAAACCTCATAAAATTTTAACGGTTCGACCGATCTAAATCACATTCAATAGAGATCACCAGTGCATGAAAGCTTTCATTCAAACTAATTTTCAGCTGAATATCTCGAAAATTGAAAGAGTTATCGCGTTAACAGACATGTTTGAAAAAATTCAAAGTCGCGTAAGAATTTAACGATCATGGAGATTTTAACAAAAAATTGTACAAACGATAAGGATTGAACCCTCTATCTACGGTAAAAATTTCCGCTCGATATTTCAATTTTTTCACTATTCATACGCTTTAATTTTAGTATTTTTTATATGCAAACATATTGATAATCTATGAAATTATTCTTATTAAAAAAAAAAAGTGTTCCTGGATAAACTATTTATCCGATTCACTTCAAATTCAGGAGGGGCATAGTTTATAACATTTTTTACCGTACGATCGGATACTCATAAAAAATTGTGAAAATTACAAAAATCGCAAACCTTAAAAAAAATTCGATTTGTGAATAGGAAGAAAATCGTTAGTGAGTAATAAATAATCATATTAAAAAAACCATCTGGACATGCTATACAAAAAGTTATTAATTATTCTCAGCCCAAATTTAGGATGAATTGGACAAGCAGATTATACTTACTTTGTATGATACGACGGCAAAAGAAACATTATATACCATAAAAATGTAGATAGAATTGCTCAAATAATTCGAGCTTCATTGTTTATCATTATTTATTGATGTAAAAAAATCTCAACTTGATGAGGCTATTAACTAATTGTCTACAAATCCGGATCTCGTCATTCAACTCCAACTCGAAAAACAAATCAGTCAACCTGTTTTTTAAGCACAAAGATTCAAATTTCTCTTAGGTGACTTTTATAAAATGTTTTCCGGAGAGATTCCGCGATTTTCGCCGCGTGGAATAATCCTAAAAATTGATGTATCGACACTTACGTTCGCAAGCAGGCGTTTCATGGCTCCATTTTCCTTCCCTGGTGCACTCGTGTCTAGATTCACCGACCAGCCAATAATCGTCTTGACAACTGTACTCGACAAGGCTTGCAACGGTGGTCGTACCGTTTAGAAGATTAACATTGCCATATTCGATTTGCGCAGGAGCTCCGCAGTCAACAAATTTGCATTGAGGTGCTTTGCCAGACCAATCGCCACCAACCTCGCATTTTAATACCTTCAAGACGAATATTTATCATTTTAAGTCTCAAGTTATCTCAGGATTCAATTGTTAACAAAAGTTTTCATTTCGAATTGATAAATCGTGATACTTGAGATAAACGTGATAAGGTAAACGGCTCAGTTTCGTTCACTTTTCCGGTTTCGGTCATCGACCTACCATTTGTATTAATAATGAATGTATTTTCCGAAAAAAAAAATTATTGCCGGCTTGAAGATAATTTTTAAACTACGTTATTGTCGAAATCCGATTTTTTCACAAAATTTTTCATCCATAAATGGCAGAGTGAGTGGCGCTGCGCGTCCGTAGTAGACCACACGACCATATTGTCTCCTTAAAAAACGGCTGGTCGTTTTGTGCCAGAAAATAACCATACGAACGACCTCAAAATGATTAGTCGCTTTCTTAATTAGCGACCGCTAAAGGATCTCGAAAAGCGACTATTGAGAAAATTGTAAGTATAGTCGTTATCTCAATAAGCGACCGTAAAACGACGTCAAAAGCGACCATCTATAAAAAATTGAAAGTATATGGTCGTTTTGGCAATTAGCGACCGCAAAACGATGTCGAAAGCGATAATCCCTAAAAAAAAATCGTAAGTATGGTCGTTTTGGCAATTCGCAACCGCAAAACTACGTCGAAAGCGACCATCCATAAAAAATCGTAAGTATGGTCGTTTTGGTAATAAGGGACCGCAAAAGGATCTCAAAGGCGACCATACTGACGATTTTTCTGGATGGTTGCTTTCGACGTCGTTTAGGAATGTAAGGAAGACCGAAACTAGGTCCACATGGTAACCGAAACCGCAACCGGCGTGACCTAAACTACTGCATGGATATTGTAAAGTCACCGAAACCGCGGTAGCCGAGCGTCGATAGAAAAATGATAATTTAAATATTATAACATAATAATTTAACGTAAACAATTATTTGACTATATTCAGAAGGATATACTGCATAAATAAAAAAATATCGTTTTCGAAATTTCATTAAAACCCATTCAAAATCAGCAGAAAACATGGGCCTCTAAAGATGACCGAAATTAGGTCGTTTATCTTAGTCGTATTTTCCTAGCAAAAATTCTGCAATTTTCTAATGCATCTCTCAGAACGTAAGTTTTTGTTGTTGTATAGAATTATTGTATAGAAGCGAAAAAAAAGCAGTGAATATTTATATTTATGATGAATTCTTACGTTCTCGCCGAATAAGATAAATCCATTTTGACAAGTGTACGTGGCTGTGGAACCTGCTCGTTTTCCATTGTTTGTTACCACACCGCCGCTTATTTTTGGAGGTTCTGGACACCAGTCAACTAAAAAAACGTAAAAATGCAAGATTAGGCAAAAGTAGGCAAATAGGCGATGAAATATTTGAATGCCGATTAATTATCTTCGTTAATCAAGTGAATACGAATTGTATTAAGCTTACAGAGACACTGGGGTTGATGACCACTCCAAATTCCACCATCTCCGCATCTTCTTCTTGTGTCACCGAGTAGAGTGTAATTATTGTTGCACACGTAATCGGCAAACGCTCCGTGAGTCGTTCGTCGATTCACCAACGTGATGACTCCATTTGGGAAATCTGGTAACGCTCCGCAATCGACGACTACAGACAAACAGAAGAATTTTCGATATTTCGATTACAAATCCTCCACCGATAAAAATTCACTTAAATAATCGTCGGATATTCTATTTCGATTAATCTAATTGAACGTCCAGTTAAAATTGAATTAACACATTGAACAAAATAATGAAATTAAATCTGATTAAATTGAACACGGAAAAAAAATCATTGATTCAATAAAACCACGGTTTGCGGGCTGTCAAAAACAATGTTTTTACATTAACTCCGGTTTCTGTTCTCACAATCCGATTTAACATTGAAACAATAAAATATTTTTTTGCCTGTATTGAAGTTATCGTTTCAATATCATATGAAATAGTAGGAATTGGAAGTGAAATTCAATTGAAAATGCTTTTTTTTGGCAGCGCGCAAACCAAGGTTTTATTGAATCAATGATATTTTTATTCCGTGAATCAAATTATCAAATGTTAACTGTTTGTTGACATTTAATTTCTGTCCCAAATAACTGGTAAACGATCAAAGTGTTTTTTAAATATGTAAGAAAGTAATAAAGTCGAAATATGCAAAATTTAGCTGGCATATTTTGTGTAAGGATCACAGCATGAAAACCTCATGCGATCCTCGACGAACAACAATATTTTTTTCAATCCAATTAATTATTGTAATGTAAATATTATCATTATTATAATTACATTTGCAAGTCGGTGCAATGCCGCTCCAAAATCCTGTTGACTCACACGTTCGCGATTTAGGACCAACGAGCATATAGCCATCGGGACAAACGTAATCGATCGTCGATCCGATTGTTCTTTTCTTACCGACTATCGTCGTATTTTCAGCCTTGTCTGGACTACCACATACTGACGGCACTGAAAAAGAAACGCGAGTATTGTCATTCACAAATACATTTCGCAATTTGTTAGTAATTGTTTTTCTTTAATTTCTCTTACCACTCTGACATATCCAGTGAAGATAGTCGAGATTGCAGCCAACGTCGTTCCATAACCAACCTCTGCCTCCATCGAGGACGACGCAATTTTGCTCACCGTTGTAATTGTTGGGTTGGTCTTTACCCCAAGACGGACGCTGGACGATTTCCCCTGCATTTATAAACAAAACAAAACCCATTTCACATTGTTATGCATAGCGTAATGGATCGCAGTGTCGGCAGCGACGGTATATCAATATGGGGACGGTTTAGCGGACGAATGAATCGGCAACTTCCGGTTTACCTTGCGTCACGGCGCTTTTACTTTCACCTTCCCTTTAATGTAACAGACTATTCTTCCGCGCTTCACTACCAAATGCTTCGTGCTATTAATATAATGATGATTACATTTTCACAAATTTAATTAAGAAAATACAAAATGTTATTTGTCATTTAAGAATATATGAGAAATTTAATGAAGATTAATGCAGTTTTACAAAAATTGATATCCAGCTGAGATTAAGATTTTTTTAAATTGAAAAATATTGATAAGCCATGAAGTTATTATTGTTTTAATATAATGGCATTCAATTGGCTTTTGGTTCGGTTTCATTTAGATTTTGACAGACCATAGTCATAATATTCACGGTCATCGAGACGAGCTTCATGTTCATTTATTTATTATCTACAAAATATTGAAGTTGTTTTATTGTACGAAAAGAGACCTTTTTCTGAAGTTTGTATTTTTCTTGATTAGAATGTTTCTTTGATGAATTTGAAAATAGTCGGACGAATAATTGTTTAAATCATAATAATATTATCATCTATCAATATTCTTCAGTTGGAAAAAAAACCTGGCAAGGTATTTTCTCAAAGTCAATTTTCTCATCAGGAAAAAATGAGGTAAATTCGAAGAATCAAACGATTATAAGGAATTGACACGATACGAACATTGGTAATTGGAATTTCCTCAAAGAAATATAGCGCACTTAATTTCAACGGTTTCGCAACGTTTACTTGATATACCCATTTTTACGACGAGGTCAATGTTCCAAGACTTTTTAAAAAAGTTTTTCCATTTTTTCGTTGTAGTAACTGTTTGTGAATTTTTCTATTATTTCGTGGAAGCAACGACTTTGCAACTATTTTTCAATTTTGCTACTATTTCATCGTTGAGACAGTCCTGCTACGTTTTTTTTTCTGTTTGTCTATTATTTTTTCGTAGGGAATGTTTCAGAACGAATATTTTAGTTTCATTAATTCTTCGAGATGTCAAAAATTCGTCTCAAGAGAGAAAGACAATTTACTGGTTTATTTCTATTCACCAAATAATTACAGACTATCCCCAAAAATCATCGCTTTTTAATGATAGCTCTTTAGTACTCGAGTTTAAAATGTCTTCGCACCTTTACAACGACTTCGGCTTCAATAAGCTTGCGAGAAACGCCTTAGCCATTCGCCATCTAGTGGATTGAAGCTGAAGTGTTCAGAAAACTGCGAAGATAATTTGGACTTGACTGAACTTTGGAAGGTGAAGAAGGTGATGCTTCTTATAGTGTTAATCTATAAATTTCGACGGTGAAAATAGAACAGGCAACCGACTTGTTTTTTATCTCGATATTTAGGGATATCGAAGAATTGATCACAGACTGAAAAAAATTTATTTTAAAACAGTCCTTACGAGAAAATAGAACGAAAATTCAATAATAGTTGCTGAACAGTCACCACGACACAATAATTGGAAGGTTGAGAAAAAGTTTCAAAACAGTCACATTAATGAAATAACAGAAACAAAAGTTGCAAGACAGTCATTCCGACTAATAGGAAAATTCCAAAACATTATTACGATGAAATAAAATGGAAAAACTTTTTTTTTAAACAGTCTGAGAATAGTCACCTCGTCATAAAAGTGGTTACATTGTCGATTTGTCAAAAACGTCGTGTGACACATTTTTAGGACGTGGATAAATAACGTCGCTTGACCAAATAATCGAATGGCCCACAACGACGTCGCCGAAACCGTCGTCAGTTATCAAACAGTCATCGGGAACGACAGGGTTTACTTGTGTAAGGAAAAATATTCAAATGAATATGTTTCCGAGGAAAATGCTGTAGTTTTATAATTTGTATTAGCGAGCCTTGGACAATTATTCAATAACTTTACGTCACGCTCCGATCAGCCGTAGCGTGTCGTTGTACTTTCGCGTTCAGAATGGAGAATTGTATTACACAAGATACATTAAGTACAGCGACCTCGTTCTCACAATTAATTATATAGCCTATTTGCGAATCATCATTCGACTGACATTTCTTGATCGTTCGTAGGTGACTGAAGGCTGAAAGCGTTTCTAGATTCAAGAATAACGAAATATTTACGTCGTTTTACTCACCGTTCACCCAACGCCAAGTTCTTGCTGTTATCACAGGCTCTTTTTGCGCTCCGATCCAAACCAACTGAGTCTTGAGCTTGTCCTTCCGTCGCTCGAGATTTTTCAAAATGAAAGTTGACGAGACTCCCTTTAAATAAAATTATTAAATTGCTTTTATGAGAATAAAGAATATTATGGACAATTATTCAAACATTTGCAATGACAAATCGACAGGCAACATGATAAAAAAATATCTAAAAAATAAAAAGACAACTGAACATAAAAAGGCAACACCGTTTTCATTAGTTAACTTCATCAGCTATATATCCATAATTTGTAACATGAACTTTGATTCGATATGCAAAAATTTGGTTTTTAAAATGTTTTATGAAATGACAGTGAGTGAAGGTAAAATAAATTGTTTCAAACTATTCAAGATTATTAACAGGAAGAGAATTGGTAAAAATGAACTCTTAATCTCTTTTTCTTTTTTAATCCAAATTTTACGGAATTCCGAAATTACATTTAGAGTGCAGATTAGAAAACATATCTTTGGCACGTTTATTATTTTCAATTTTATTGGTTTAAAATTAATAATCTAAGTAATGAAAAAAAATATCCTTTTTTTTATTTGCTTCATTTAATCATCAATAAGGTTAGTATATTCACCGTGAAACCATGAAGCAAATCTCCGCCTCTTGAGCGACAATGATTTCTCGCTTCCTGAAATGATCCACCCTTCGAAGTAACAAACTCGTAACAGGTAGAATTGAACGCGGCGAGATCAGCGTCCGCTGGAGTTCCAGCGTGTGCGCAGCGGTCAACTGAAAATTCTGAAGATAAAAAAATTTAATGAATTAAGTTGTTAATATGATAAGAGAAAAGTGATGAAATAATGTTCCCCAATAAATATTAAACTGACCGTCAGTGGCGAAGACTTGAACTTCGCAAAGACTCAGACTTCCTTCAACTCCAACAAGCTGAAGAAAAACGTACTGCCCAACAAGAGCTCTGGCGCAAGCAAACGTTTTTGTTATGCCTTCCTCTGTTTCAACAAAGTAAGAAAAAAAAAAACAAGGTAAAAAAGAATTATCAAATCAAATAAAAAGAATTCTGAATTGGAAGTCATTCTTAGTTAAGGAGGTTTCTGCGCTTCACACTATTTAAATAAGTACTCATTTTTTGTAAATCGTGCATGCAAAGAATTATGCATCAATCGCCTCTAATTAATGGTGTTTTTTATATTGAAATAGATATTCTTGACTTGGAAAAACATTGATATCAGTGGATTGTCAAAAATATTAACTGGTTTATGCTTTCAAAAACTTTCAAAAAGGTACATATTCGCTCAGTTTTTTTGGAGAATAATACGTTTTTTTTGCTCGATTATAATATATCATGGCTCACTCGTTTCCTTGGAAAATTCTCTACGAATTTACTATCTAGATATTTGATAGTGTTGTCCATTTAAAACTACAGCCATTTTTTTACCCATCGATAAAATTTATTTGTAAACAAACAGCTGTAATTTTTAAATGGGGAATACTATCGAATATGTGGACGGCAAATGCGAAAAGCATTTTTTAACGAAGAGAATCAGCCGTTATAGATCAAAATTAAGCAAGCAATACGGTTTCTTTTTTAAAAAAGCAGAACGAATATGTGCCTTTTCGAAATTTAGCATAAAAACGTTAATATTTGTGGGAATCGAGTGCAACTAAATTTGTTAATTTTATTTTTTATTAAAATATGCAGCTATGAGTATCACCATCCATTATAATTAATAAATGCATTAAAGTTTGTCTACATTAAATAATAAGTCTAGCACTTTTTTGACGAGTGTGGAGCGCTCCAACCTCCTTAATATGAATGCATACACACCGACTCATTGAATGAAGGATCGGGTTTCAAAGGCAGAAGACCTAGGATCAACTTCCGGTCGGTACCAATAGAATTATTTTTAAAGAAATTATTTAATATAATATAATATATATTATAACAATCATCTAATAAGAAACACCAATAGAAGTGTTTCTTTTTTGTATTCATGATAATTAATTTTTGATAAAATGGTATTTACAACACTTTTGAATCTAAATAAATATTATTACACACTGGTTACATTTTTTATTTTTCTTCAATAATAATAAGTGCTTGAAAATAAACTTTCAAAATTGTATCAGTAGTGTTCGTTAAGAATGATTGTTAGTTATGCAACTCAGGAAATATTTTGAAAACATTTTTATTTAAACATTAACATTTTTCAGAGCACAAGAGGAAATGGGAGTTTGAGAATAAATGGGGTAAAGCATTTAAAGGCGATTGAAGTCATATCAGGAGAGAAATACAGATTTTGAAAATATTACATTTCAACACTAGAGAGAAAGAGCTTTCTATTTTTTTAAGGTTTGTAAATATAAGTTAAATAAGTATGTCATAAAAATTTTCGAAAGGTTTTCGCTCCTGCATTGAAATGAACTTTTCAGTTTAATGTCGAGAGACTGCAGGTTTTGCAAAAAATAAACTTTTATCGACGAAGGACTAAAAAGAATATTACCTATTGTTCCTGGAAACCAGGCGCAGAGCGGATTCCTCTGTAATTCCGCGCTGCTGTTGCCAACCCTGATTTCAATATCTTGAAGCGGTTGATGCCCTACGAATAATGAATTACATATAAATTTACGTTTGACCATTGACAATTGTTAGGATTTTTAGATAAGCGATAGGAATTATTATTTATATTGGCCATTTATCTGAAACCCGACAAACTTGTGGACCTCGAGGTTTCCGATCTCCTTGTAACTTTCGACATTTGTTCGGATATGTGAAGCAGAGGACACTTTATTTTATTTACATTTTTTAATTGACAACTTGACTAGTCTACTTATTGTTTTTATGTCAATTAAAGAAAAATTTGATCGTTGAATTATTTTTTAAGGATGTGAACGTCGATAAAAAATTTCGAACGGAAGACTTCTTTTGTGAAAAATATATGGGCTTTTCCATGGACATATTTGCTGATTCAATTCGTCTTCAGGAAATCACTGAAAAACGCGAAAATGAATTTAAAAGCCGGTTTTCATGGTGAGTCACTGAGTTAAAAAAATGTTCAATACTTTTTTTCGGATTTCTTGCAATTTTGTACCTAGTGTGTAAAGTTCTTAAAGTGAGGCGAATAATAGATTTTTTAAAAAATGCATCACATTTTATGCATTTTTCTCAATCTCTTTCTTTGCCTGCAAAATGCATAAATTACGTTGTACGTAAATTCGGTCTGTTTTTTTTAACTCGTACTATATATGAAGCATTCCCTGTTGATTCAGCCACTTTTTTTTTGCGCTTTCCAAACTATGTGGATTTTTTTGGATTTTTGAAAGCAATATTTTAGAAAATGCAATTTCTCTCAATTCCAAATATCGCGACATCTTAAAAGTACTGACAAAAAATGTCTCCACATAAAAGTTTCCGTTTTCTGTTAGCTTTCGAGCGGAATGTTTGAAATAATTTTCACATTCTGGTGAGTATGATTTTTTTTTTTACCGGAAACGGAGTAATAATTTTTTTTTTTTTACCGAAAACGGAGTAATAATTTTTGTTACCGAAAACGGAGTAAAAATTTTTTAAACTGAAAAACGGATAGTTTTGTTTGTGATTGATAAGCTTGAAGAGTATTTCTGCATGACTGTTGGTACTTCACAAAAATCGGAAGAGTGGCAACGATCGATGTTGTGGTATAAAAGAATGTAAATACATTTTTTGAGAGAAAGTTCCGTTTGGTGCTTTAAAAATGATTTATTAATCAAGCTTTGATAAATTGATAAAAAAAACAATAAGTAAATAAACGAGAGATACAGTTGTCAATCTAAAAATCTTTTAAAAAATTGAGTGTCCTCCGCTTGACATATTTACACGAATGTCACAGTAACAAGACGAAAGGAGATCGGGTTTCGAAGGAATGACCCATACATACCACAGCATCCTCGTGTTGTCACTCGGACAACCTTAACGGCGTAAGGTTTAAGGAGATCGACCCTCCACCACGGACTCGGTTCACTTTGTGTCTCGGTACATCTTTTTCCATCGTGTTCTGTACTGACATCTCCGTCGTTACCGTGACCCGAGTCGCCACCGCGAACAGTAGTCGACTGATTGGTTGGTCTACGGAAAGCCACGTTTGTACCTAATTGTCAAAATATTAAATATCATCAATACAATAAAATCATTACCGCGAGAAGTATTTGATTAAATCAACAGAATCAGCCAAATGAGCAATTTATTTGGATCTTCTCGGGTAAACCATTTACTTAAACTTATATATAAGGCATTCCGTGATATTTCAGCCACCCAAAAAAAAAAATTCCAAAAAAATGTCTAAAAATCGGGTAAACCATTTACTTAAACTTATATATAAGGCATTCCACGATATTTCAGCCACATAAAAAAATGTCCAAAAATCAAGTTCAATGTTTATAATAGATACACCAAATTGCATTTAAAAAAAAAATTCTAGCGAAGTATGCAATTTTTTCATTTTTCACTGAACCTGTAATATCTCGGGAACACTTAATCGTATCAACATTTCTAAAATACGAAAATGTGCGTCTTTTCATGGCCCATAAAATAATCATTTTTCCGAATTTTTTTGTGTAATTTCAGGCTACATTTGACAGCAAAATCAACGAAAATATTTTCTTTTTGTGGAAGGACACAATTTATTTACATGCGACATTTTTTTTTAAATTCTGTAAATGAATGTCGAATTTTTAGTATTTGTAAAAATGGGATTCGCAAAAGTTTACAAGCTATAACGGTTTGACATATTTAAAAAAACTCCCACTCGACTTAATTTAGTTAACAAACAAAAACAGTTCGTGGAAACAAAGCTTACACTATGATTAAGTAAAATGGTTGGAAGTCTTTGTACTCTTGAATGAATATGAATTGTGGGTAATTAGCACTTTGAATGATCCCCTTGAAATAAGTTACTTTCGCACTGCGAGTGTGATGATGCTGGCGCCTCTGTCATGCTACAAATGAATCTGGAAACTGGGTTACGATTTTAACTGTTGTACTTTATCGCTGTGTCACAAGTGGAAAAGGCAGGAAAAATAAATCTCACGGCTCTACCGACAAAAGGGAAACGACGGCGTTTACAAATACATTGTAGGAATTGGAGGAGAGTATAGCATAATGCTATATAACTAGTCAGTGTTTGCTACGGCTTGAGCTCTGCTATAAACAGTCATTTAGTGTACAGCGTGCATTATGAAGGGGATCTGCTTTAGAAGACCAAATAAAAGCGTTTTGTCGAAGATTTTTCTTAAGGGGATGCTGGAGCAGATTTTTTTACCGCACTGAGAGAAAAGCATATTGTTTATTTAACGATTTCATATGGTAAAACGAATATGGGAGGGCTTGCAATGTTTTATGGTTGAAGCGGTGATAACATGGTTCAATAAACGATATTTGCAAAGTAATTAGAAACAAACGTTGAAATCGTATATGCAATAAAACGTCATATTTGAAACTATTAAAATAGTTTTTGAAACTATTATCATTTTGATAATTGCTACTATAATTATATTTGCTATGACCATAAAATATAGACGTTCCTCCTGGCAATTATATTAGTGGTTGATCCAACTATTTTCTTATATTTGCTATAACCATAAAATATAGACGTTCCTCCTGGGAATTATAGTTTATGGTTGGATTATCGTCAGTCCAACTATATTATTTTTAGAATTACCAGATTTTTCTCTCAGTGTAGCATAATGGTATGCAACTAGTCAGTGTTTGCTACGGCTTGAGCTCTGCTATATACAGTCATTTAGTGTACAGCGCGCATTATGAAGGGGATCTGCTTTAGAAGACCAAATAAAAGCGTTTTGCCGAAGATTTTTTTAAGGGGATGCTGGAGCAGATTTTTTTACCGACCGGTAAAAATAGGCGATTTTGTAGTATACACTATTTATCGAAAATACGCTACAGATATACGTCAAATTCTGCAGGGATGTAATAAAAACATTGATGCTTGGGTGTCCGGTCGAATTACTGTTCAAAACATACAGAAAATGTGAAAAATGGGATTTTACTAAAGCTCTCAAAAACCAATATGGCCGCTCGAAATGTCAACAGGTCCTTTGAGGTAAGATATAAATGTTTCTGGAACTCAAATGTGTTAAATCAGACCGAAAACCCATTCTTAGATTATAATTAATATATTGTGATAAATTTATTTAATTGTTATGTCGTCGCACGTGTGGAATATTTTTACTTTCTCTTATTCGTACTTGAAGAATAACGCCCAAGTGAAATGACTTTTTTGATTATCGCATTTTATTTTTATTGCTTGAAACACGATGTCGGTAAAATCCTGTTTTTAGTTTTACGGCCAGTCGTTTGAGTGACTCACACTTTAAATATACTGGACTCACGTTATACGCGGAATTCGTTGTTATACTTATTCTTACTTTTACTCTCAGACTAAGTAAAAGAGAACCATGCGAAATTGTTGGCTTATTGTTAATCTCGATGTAAATATTACATCTGTGAGTATACCATTTCTCACGCTGTTTATATTCGCTATAAATATTTATGTAGGTAAGGTATAGATCTAATAAATTCAATAACATATTTATTTGATGAAGCAATAAATTTAATAACATATTTCTTTGATAAAACAATAAATTTTATAACACATTTCTTTGATGAAACAATAAATTTAATAACATATTTCTTTGATGAAACAATAAATTTAATAACATATTTCTTTGATGACACAATAAATTTAATAAAATATTCCTCTGATAAAACTATATAATTTATTGAAATAGAAATGAGTTTATTAAAGTCCACGGGAAATTTTAATAATTCACGAAATCAATTTAAATTCCATAAATTATATCTATGAATAATATTACATGTCTTTGATTTTAGTATTTTTTATTTTAAATGTGATAAAACGGCTTATAAGTTTATTTTCCGTAAGAAAAGTAGGATGTACGTTAAGTTGAACATTCTATGCAGGAAAGTTAGTCTTGTCGACGTGTGAAAGTGCGCTTCTTCCTATCCTTAACACTTATCTTTCCGGATCGGAAAACCAGGAGGTAATATATAATTTTGCGCACTTTTTACTTCGCGTGCATATATCTGCGATCGGAAAGCGACAGCGAATAGAGTAACTATTCTAATTTTCGTTCTTAGAATTAGATATCGTGACGCTATTTTTTTTTATCTCAATATCACGAGGAAGGTTTTTTATTCCAATGAAACTGAATGAATTGATAAGTCACCATCGTGACATTATGTAAGATAATGTAAAAATTAAGTTGAACAATTGACGTTTACATTTTTTTTCATCCTCATTGAGGAGACAAAACGTCGAGAAAAATCGTGAGGAATTGGACGCTGATCCCCTCGATTTATTTTTAGGAACAATTGCACTGAATTTTTGTTTGGGGGTAAATTAAACTGTTTCTTTAGATACTCAAAAGATTTAAGAGGGAGAGAGAATTTTTAAAAAATTGAAGAAATTGAAAAAAATTTTACATCGAAAAAAAAAAGAATTAATTTTACCAAATACTTATGAATTCAACGATGTAAAAAAAAATTTCAATTATTTTTTTTTTTTTCTAATTTGTAAATATGCCATAAGAGCCCATGTTAAAATGCATGCATAAAAAATTTATTTTGTGTAAACGTGATTTCGGAGCTCTTGTGGTATTAAAAATGATTTTTATGTACTTAATGAGGTTTTAATGTGAAATTTTTCAAAAGAGGGTATCGCTAAAAGTATATTTTGTTTATTTATTTTAAGGTCGTCGAAAAAAAAATTGTTCACTTGTTTAATACTTCTGCAATTTTTCGTTGGAAACTTTTACATGGACATCATTATTTGGAGGTAAAAATGATAGAAAAAAATATGCGGTCAGAATAATCGCCTCGAGAAATGTAAAAGTAACTGAGAATCTCTGTCACTGCGCGTTAGTTTATATTTTTGCCGCTGGAAACTGCGGATAGAGTCAGAGATGCATAAGGTGTTCACAGTGGTTTTGGTTCGCAATTTTCTTGGTTCTGCCGGCCCAATTTGCGGTCTTCTTGCTCGTCATTCGTGGCCGCCACGACATTTGTCGGGTTAGATCGTGGGAGAAAGTTGGAGTGAGAGTAAATCGAGGGACGAAATCGAGAGCGAATCGCGGTGAGTTCGATGTACAAAATTATATAGAATTTCAAGCGTTGCCACATATTGTCTATCGATTACCCACAACGAAAAAAAAATGGTTTCTCACTTCCAATGGACAATACGGAACGAGTAAAAAAAATGTGAATGAAAATAAATTTATGCAAAAACTCACCGCAAAATGGTAATTCGCCTTGCCATTTTCCCTGATTGTTGCACTTGAGAATAGATTGTCTGTAAAAAAATAAAATGAAGATATCAATTCGCAACCATGCAATAGCTGTCTCAATAATATTTATTCAATGGCTAATTGGACAGCGCATTACTATTGAGTAAAAAAAAATGTACAGGAGAACACTTCTTGTGAAAAAAAACAATAAATGTCTTGTACTACTAGTAATTTACATTCATAAAATGAAATATCGTAATGAACATCGTTTTCAATGGCTGATAAAATAATTATTACTTTAATATCTTTATAATTATAAAAAACGAATTATCTCTGCCCAATAGATTCAGATATAATTTTTACTGAATACAAAGCATAATGCAATTCCCAACAATTATTGAGCTAAAGAAATCAACTTTTGGAATATACAAAGAATATACAAAAGTTGGAACATTCTTAATATTGCTAAAATTTAATGCGCAGCCACAACAAAAAATTTATTTATTCTGAAATATTTTTCTCGAGCTTTTACACTATTCAAATTATCTTGACATAAACAAAGTTTAATAACGTTATTTTCATAATAACATTCTCCAAAATACTGAAATACTAAAATACTAGAATAATAAAATCTGAAAAATCTTTCTGTATGAATAATTTAACAAAAATTAAAGCATTTCCATTCGAAAAAAAAACACATGGTTAGTCGTTCCTAGCAAAATAGGCTAAATATAATGGTCAATTATTATTATCATCGTTGACAAATTACATAAAAGTAACAAAATAACCAACCAAATCCAAAAAAGTCGTCGGCGATAATTTTTTTGTAACACGTGCATGAACAGCGTTGCTTCCGATGGCAGTTTTTTTGGGCCGAAAGTGGCTATTTTCATGGTAGTATTAAAACAATCGATCGACGCGAGTATAGCTCGCGTTTCTTTTACTTTCGTCCTTCCGGTTTGTCAATTTTCACTTTCCCTCCCTCAAAACTACCATCCAATGCACCACTATCCATGCACTCCTTACGAAAAATATAGTGTGTAACTTGTTGCACAATGTACCATTTTTGCAAGTTGACAGTTTCAAGTAGGAAATTGCTATTTTATTCTGTCGTGTATCGGAAGAAAAACGAGCGTTCTCGTAATAAAGTTTCCGCACTGCCGTTAATATCGAGTAACTGTACGTAATCGACCATTTGGTGAAATAATTAACAAAAGGTCTCCGTATTGAAGTGAAAGTAGACGCATTGCGTTGTTGAGAAATAATAATTGACAATCGTAACATCGAGTGGCAATAGGACGTTGGAAGTTTCAATCGCCTTACACGCATCGTTGTTGCGCTCACGCGTAACCAGGAACATGCTTCGGCCACGCGTGACCCCGCGAGCACCGTAAATCCGAGTCGAAATCGTAGCCGGTCACGTCTCAGCGGAGCTCCGTTAGCTTCCAATTTTTCTTGCGACATGAAATCTCTTTTTTACTCTTTCTCTCTACGTTTCAGTCTTTTTTCAAGAAAATGATACTCATATGTCGGTCATAAAATCGGTCAAGTGGTTTATACTTAAGCCTTACCGACGTTGAGAATTTTCAAAAGATAATTTTTACAGATTATTATTCCTCATAGTCTTAGGCGTATTTCTGTGTAAGTTGATTGCAAAAATTCCCCATAGATTAAAAGTTATTGTAGAAAATGTGACTGCCCGACGAAAGGGTCTGCGTAGGGCTACGTCTAAGGGTCTGCGTAGAGTTGTTTGAGGCAGCTGGACCCTTGGACCCTTTTAGTCGACCGATTCTTTTGTTATTCTACAATACGCGGAGGTCGATTAGAAAAAAAATAAACAAGAACAATTGTTTAATGACAAGGAAGACGTATAATATGAAGCTGGAATGGGAGATTAGACGTAAGTTAACAAAATAAATTTTTAAAATTAATAAAGTTCTTGCTCCAGCCGCGCGCTACTTCAAGTGAAACGCACTTGAAACTTTGAGCGCGTTTTTCTCGAAACTACTTTTTCTGGCACGGTCTGTATGATAACTCGTACAGTTTTTAATATTTTTTTATGCCTTTCTTTTTTAAATATTCGGAATTGTTTTTTTCTATAGTCTGTCGATCCGGATTTTTGATATTGTAATGATAAATTTTTAAAAACACAATTAAAGTGTGACATTTTTGACACAAAATTAACATTTTTTGAAAACTACCGTGAATTGTTTAATTTTTCGAATTTCAAAAATCCGGCTTGACAAACTATAACTACAACCTTATTTTACAAGAATTTTTTTACATTTTGCAGATCTGTCAACATTTGAAGAAGAAATGGTGCCGACCGTGAAGCAACATCTTTTTTCAATGCTAGTAATCGAAGTCATTTTTATTTGTATCTTCCATGATGATTCAAGAATCATTCAGAATTTTTCCAAATTTGTTTCGTTGCATCCCAACGATGCAAACTTCAGCATCATAATCTTTTAAAGATTTGAAACTGAAATTTTCGCTCTTTGAAAAATTGAAGGCTTGACAATCTGGACAAAATCTTGAACATCAAGTATCCGATAACTAACGTTTTAAGCCTAATGGAAAATTGGGCGTTGAATAACTTTCCAGTTTTCTAGTGTTTTGAAAATTTCAGAATCATTGATAAGAGTCGAATTTAAGAAATTTTTGAACAAATTACACGAGCGTTACAGAACTGTCAATCATTGGCAATAAAAGGAACTGAAGGTTAAAAAAAAAACAAGATGGAGGGGGGACGGAAAAATAGAGGTAATAAGAGAAAAGCTTCTTATCTAGCTTCTGGAGCGCCGTTATTCGCCCGTGAACGCTAATTGCGTCCTTAATTGCCGTTAGCAAAGATGGGAGGTCGATAAGACGGAGCTCTGCCTTTCGTAGCGTAAGTCTTTACTCACCCGAAGAGCTCATAACCAGCGTCGCAGGTGTATGTCGCCAGGGTGCCAGCTGACAGACTCTCGTCTGTAAGAGAGACCCTCGAGTTCATCGGCACAGCCGGATGACCGCATTTCGTTCCTGGAAAAACAAAAGCAATCATTTTCTTAGCATTACTTATGAATAAATGAGCCAACTTCCAACGGATTATTACGATTTTCTCACATCAATTCATTTTTTTTTCAACGCCAAATATAAGATTCATCTTTTTTTAAATTATTTCTGTGATGGAAAATATTCAATGAAGGTAATAAATATTTCTGCACTTTTTGTAATTTAAACTAGATCCGTTTTTGAGTTAAATGACCTAGGAAAGCGAAAAAAAATTAATAAAAGACATGAAACAAAGAATATTACTTATGCATAAGCGATACCAAATATAAGTTATTTTTTCCTGTTATAATGTTTTTCAGTGAACAAATATACAATTAAGTCCACTTAATCCGGCTGCACTTTATGCAGTTCACACGTAATCTATTGCTTCCTCATAGAGGAAGCTTAATTTTCGTGAAATTTTTTTTTTCGAGATTTCCATGTCAGGATACTTAAAATGGTCTAAAACATCGAGAAAAATGGTTTTTACGAAATGTGTGTGTGTGTGCACATTTCCTTGCACGCACGATAACTGTCGTAATTTTCTTCTAATTTGGCACTCAACTAAGTTATCATATAACAAAGTTTGGGATTGTATTTGACGCGAATCGGTTGAAATTTTTTTTGCTTACAGCATTTTTTAAATCTTGAAAAAATCGTTTTCACGCTATAACTTACGCAATTAATGCGGCACCGGGCTAAAATTTTGTATATAAATGGATTACCCATAAAACATTATGTGTAAAAAAAAAAGTTAGGTTGACTGATTGTTCGTTGAACAATTGTTTATTTCACCAATGTGTTAGTAACATTTTGGGATTATTATTATGCGAAATCAATCTTTTCAGCACTTTTTATTTGCATTATTTTTTGCCGATTTTAATCCCATCGGGAAGTGATCGTAATTGTCTGAAAGTCACTTTTGACGGGACTGTACATATCATACGTCCTTAAAAAGTGTGCAGCGCTCCAACCTCCTTAAAATTAATGAATTCTGAAGCCAAGCTCCGAGATCCGATTCGCAACAAACAACTGGTACAACCTCATTACCAAGTCGATTACCCAGCGCGTTATGAAGCGTTAAAGCTTGGTTCACGATTCACAGATTCGGGACGACTGCCTGATCGGCCGATGGAGTATTGAGCGCATAACGCG
Source organism: Tromatobia lineatoria (assembly GCA_949699805.1). Classification (NCBI taxonomy): domain Eukaryota; kingdom Metazoa; phylum Arthropoda; class Insecta; order Hymenoptera; family Ichneumonidae; genus Tromatobia; species Tromatobia lineatoria. The sequence continues at coordinate 20,707,143 of OX453037.1, forward strand.
CGATCTCGGTCTAGCTACCGTTCATCGACCCACGATCGACTCTCGATCGACTGCCAGCGCGGAAACGCGACACGATTTCTGTATGCCTCGACTTGGAAGTACCTAAACGTGCTCTCCAGTTGGTATCAGCTTCCAATTTACAACATTGTAACAACCGAGCGAAATAACGACACGTTTTTTCTCCGTTATCCCGAATACTATTAACCTTTATTGACTTTGCGCGTTTTGGGGACTTAGTTATCTAACTGAACATTGGATGAACACTGCCATTCAATGATTTAATTCAATACCAAATAACCGGAAGTATTGGCATCTATCCAAGGTTATTTCGCTGAAAAACGTCGAGGAGTGAAAATTATATTTTTTAACAAATCTACTTGAAATTTAGTGGACTTTTGCTGGAAGTTTTCATTCATAAACTAGTACATGAAATTTGGTATACAAGTGTGATGTAAAATTGATGTATCGTGCAGTATATTCAATAATTTACTTTAATTTTACATTAAAAGTAAATTAATTTTAATGATTTGTTCTACATTACTAGTAAATGAATTTTGATAATTTGCTCTAATTTTACAGTAAAAGTATATGAGTTTTGATAATTTGCTCTAATTTTACAGTAAAAGTATATGAATTTTGATAATTTGCGTTAATTTCACTGGAAAAGTACATGAATTCTATACCACAAGTGATTATTAAACTTCGATGACGAGTTTGTAAATAAAAAATTCCAATCTTTTCGAATAGTGTATGAAACACCCGAATAACCTAAACGGAGATCAAGGATACCAAGTTAACCTGATTTGGAACACCGTCCGCCCGGTGTTTCGATTGATCGGCCGATCAATTAAGAACGCTCTGATTGGCTAGTCCATTGACTTAGCCAATCTTTTACTTATTTTCTATTTCAATGAAAATCATATCTCTGGAAATATTAATCAAAACTATTAATGTTACAGGACGTAATTTATATCAATTTAACTGTACATCGCGAACAAAATTAGTGGTACTTATGAATTTAAAAAATCTATCACCCACGATTCGAAAAAATGCATCTGATATTACAAGTTTTAATATTCTGACCCTCCAATTTTTTTTTGTGCTTTGTATACTATTCTTAACAATTAAGCGTGGCAGATTTATCATATAATTTTTTTTTGCAATTTAAAAAAATCGGCTCGAGATTCTATTTTTTTTTCGGTTTAAAATATACTGTGAAGAGTAAGAAAAGACATCTAGCTGAATTTTTCCAGATTTTTTATACGATTATTTCCAATAGGTAAACATTCTCCCCCTTAATCAACACAAGGATCCGTCGTAAGCCCTGCAATTGACTCCCTTACTATTTTTGCCTTTTTACAAAGCTTTCTCCATGAGGAAGTCAAAATTGATGAACATACTTCCAGGGTGGAGGTCAAAATAGCGGATGACCAAAATGCGGAATGGTTAAAATAACGAATATCGAAATTAAGAATGTCTGAATCTAAAATGGTCATCAACATAAAATTCACGATTTCAGCCATTCGCTATTTTCACCTTATTAAAATATCTCATTAAAATGCATTCAAAACAGCGAATGATAAAAATGGCGAATGGCTGAAAAAGCGAATGTCCATAATTATGGACATTCTTCATTTAGACGTTCCTTATTTTTAAATTCGCTATTTTGGCCATTCGCTATTTTGGTCATTCGTTATTTTGACCGTCACCATTTCCTAAGATAAGGAGACTCACAAAAAGCAAAACATAATGAGGCAACAAATTGCAGATTTCTACTTTACACCCTTTTTTGTTATTCTATTGTTGACCCAATCAACCTCTTTCCTAGTTGTCCTGAAATTTTGAAATATTACCGATTGTGTCTATTACAGAACAACAATTTTTTTAAAGAGAACAGGTGAAAAAAACCTGATGTTGACAGAGTGGTTGGCTACACAACCATTTGCTCATTTCAGCAAATCCTTCTATTTAAGGTTCTCTGGGTTATTGTCCTCGTGCAGATAATTATAATTTAATTACTAACCAAATTTGTGCTTGACAAATACTCGAGCATAAAAGGCTGTGGAAGAGACAATGCTAATTTGAAATGAAAATTAAGCGTTGCGATCTCGCCGAGCTTGGAATGGAAGGATAGCTCTCGAAATGAAGCTATATTTTATTCGAGTTCTGTCGTTCGGTGTGGGAGTTTTTACGAGGTTAAATTCCCTATAACCTCTTGCGGAATCTTTCTCATAATTTTAATTACGACTCTTGATTAACCTTAACATTAACCGCACTACAGTGCAATGCACCTTAAGAGATTGCGCTATTGAATTAGCAAAAGTAGAGAAAATTTCAATATGTCTTTCGTATTGGAACGAAGGAATTTGCGTGGGATCTTCTAGAGCCTTTATCCGAATGCTCCTTTGTAAGTACACGACGCTATTGTCGTGTCTACGCATGCAGCAGGACAAGTGCGGTCGAGAAGGTTGTGCAAGTCCTACATTTGCGGTACTGAGATCCTGTATTATTATTATTATTATTATTATTATTGAGTTTGTTATATACTGAGCCCTATGAGGACCTGAAGGAAATATTGTGCAATGATATGTTTTTTAAGCATTTAAAAAATAACAAATATATGGAAGAAAAGCGCATACAATGCGACACTTGATGCGCTTTGTACGCCACGTTTTCGACGTTTGGCAACGCGGCAATCTCCATATTTGTCGTCTGAAATATGCCGAGCAGTTCCAGACGTTCGAATTTTTCCTAGCCGGTAAAATCGTTGGAAGAAGCTCAAATAGAACATGAGGAGCACATGAAAAATAGTCATCGTCTGAAATGCAAAATACCGAATATTTTGTCGATGAACATAAACTCGGAGATTTTCAATGTATGGCGGAATCGTTATTTTAATGTAGGCACGTGACTGATGCTAATGCATTTATAGATACAAACATCGTAGCCATATTTGTGTGAACGAGTGGGACATTGTCGATGTTAGTACAAAACAGTCAATAGAAATTTATCAGAACATTGAATTTTCTAAAAAATCCGGGTGAAATTTTATGCATTGTTAACGGTTTCAAGTTACAGACTCATTGAATTTTATTTCGATGGTTTCTTACGCATATCCGATAAAAATATTCAAAGCTCTGTAATAAATCAAATATTCAAGATAGAAATTCGACTCAACAAGATTTTTGTTCGAAATTTAATGATTCACAATGTGTAGTCATTGATTTTATGAAAAAAAAAATTCTTCTTAGGTTGCAGGGAGAAAGAATGGAAAAAAACCACTTTCCCGTGCTATTGAACGAGATCATGAGGAAAATAATGATTTAAAAAAGTACTTAGCAGTCTATCAGGAGCACATGAAAAATAGTCATCGTCCAAAATGCAAAATACCGACTATTTTGTCGATGAACATAAACTCGGAGATTTTCAATGTGTGGCGGAATCGTTATTTTAATGTAGGCACGTGACTGATGCTAATAATGCATCTATAGATACAAACATCGTAGCCATATTTGTGTAAACGACCGGGACATTGTCGATGTTAGTACAAAAAAGTCAATATAAATTTATTAGTACATTGAATTCTCTAAAAAATCCGGGTGAAATTTTATGCATTGCTAACGGTTTCAAGTTACAGACTCATTGAATTTTATTTCGATGGTTTTTTACGCATATCCGATAAAAATTTTCAAAGCTCTGTAATAAATCAAATATTCAAGATAGAAATTCGACTCAACAAGATTTTTTGTTCGAAATTCAATGATTCATAATGTGTAGTCATTGATTTTATGAAAAAAAAATTTTTCTTAGGTTGCAGGGAGAAAGAATGGAAAAAAACCACTTTCCCGTGCTATTGAACGAGATCATGAGGAAAATAATGATTTAAAAAAGTACTTAGCAGTCTATCAGGAGCACATGAAAAATAGTCATAGTCTAAAATGCAAAATACCGAATATTTTGTCGATGAACAAAAACTCAGAGATTTTCAATAGGAATCGTTATTTTAATGTAGGCACGTGACTGATGCTAATGCATCTATAGATACAAAGATCGTAGCCATATTTGTGTAAAAGAGTGGGACATTGTCCATGAGCGGAAGTGCGAAGTTATTGACGGCCGCGAAAGGTACGCAGTATCATTATGTCCGTAGCCTCGTTCCAGTGTGTGGTTCCAGACGAACGGCGTCGAGAGCTCTACGCGCATCGCACAGCACAACTTGGTCGTGTTCGAGCATATGCGCTGCTCGCGCGCTTCTTTTTTCTGCCGAGGGAAAGTCCGTAGTAACATGTGCGAGAGAGCACTACCAAGTAGGTATCTTAACTGCGGCTAGCCGCATCGAAACCGTGGCACGCGTCTATCATTGCTGTGCATAAGACGAGCTAAACTCGTTATTTATATCGCAATGAGGATGCTTCGACCTAACAAGACAGTAGTACTAAAGGCTATGGTATTTACCGTCTACGTATATAGTTTAATGCTATGTAGCACTAAGTAGTTTAATGCTATGTAGTTCTGTACTTTCTGTGGGCGTTTAAAAGATTATTCAAATTAACCAAACATTTTACTATGATAAAAATTGATACTTTCGAGTATATTTTTTTTTAATGATATGTTTAGAAGTTATGGTTTTTTAATAAGACTATGCATTTTTTAAGCTTGCGGAAATGTGCATTTCCTGGTACGCGATGTTTTTCAATTTGTAATAATGCAGAAAACAAGGAAACTTGTTACTTATTTGGGGTTGTAAAACCTGATTAATTTGATTGAAAACGAATCCATGGGAGGGGGGAGGGCTTTTTTTAATTTTGTAAAGTAGTAGTGATACTAGTATGTTTATTGACCGTATATGAGAGGTTACAGCTTTACATATGAGATTCTTCGTCAATTCAGCCACTATTTTTCAACTCTCTTTGATTAATCTCATAATTGGACAAATTTAAGTACCATTTGAAAGTACTCTCTCCTAATTTTGTAAATTCTTAAATCCAATATTACGGAAAATGTGATCCAATAATTTGTTCGAAGTTAAAAAAAATTTTGTTGAGAAAAAAAAAGAAAAATGTCAATAACGTTTCTATTTGAAATTTATAGTTTATGCGAAGATAAATCGATAAATTAGTTGGTCTATGATACACTTTTTTTAAATGTTATTTGGACATAATTTTTTTTTACTTTGAACGAATTATTTTTTTACTTCGGAACTTTGATCGATCCGAGATTGGCAATTTTTTAATTTTATCAATACATAGGCGCAGAGATTCTGTAACTGTCAGTTTAAAAAAACCGGCCTTTTTGGTTAAAAAAATAATCTTTATATTTTATAGCAAAAAAGTAATATTACAGCAGCATTATGTAAAAAATGTTAATGGTATTATTTTTGAACCCCTCGACAAAATCTTGACAGATTCGACCTGATGTTTAGTTTATCCATACTTTACTTGCGTACCAAATTTGAGCCAGACATCTTGCAAATTGTAAAAGTTGAAACGCTAAAACTAATTTTTCGAAAAATCCAAAGTGTCATAATTTTTTAACACCTTGACGGATTAACTCCAAATTCAATCCCATACCTTTTTTAACGACTCGTGGCTCAGACTGCAGCTCGATATCTTAAAAATTGAAACGGCTATTGTGCTAACAAAAAATTCTGCACACACACAGACATTTCGTACAAACCATTGTTCTCGACATTTTAGACTATTACAAGTATTCTGCCATTAGAATCCCGATAAAATTTTTTTTTTACGAAAACAAAGCTTCCTCTACAAGGAAGCAAAAATTGACGAAATACGATTTTAATTTTGCAGATTGTTTATGTATAATTAAACATTCTGGAAGCAAAAGATAAATGAAAATATACAAAGCAATCATCAAATATGGTCACGGTTTTGTTTTAGAGCAGTTACAACGAAGATTTTGTACCGAAACAATATACAATTTTTTCGAGTTAATCTACTTTGTTTTTCGTTTATTTGGCTAATTGAAATTAAGGTGATGATTAAGGTAATAAATTTAAAGTTATTGCTATGATTATTATTACCCGTTTAATTAGCGCCTGTGTCACCTGTGACATCGTTAAATATAAGACAGTGACCGAAACTCCAACCGGCGTGAGTGAAACTAGTACTGACTAGGTGACCGACACTGCGACATGGAAGTTGGAAAGAGACCGAAACCCCGGCAGCCAAGTGGCGTTAGTAGAACGATAATTTAAATTTTGAAACCTAATAATCTAACGTTAACTATATGAAGAAAGATTTGATGCATAAATCAGAACAGTTCGGTTTCGAAATTTCGATAAAACCCATTCAGAAGGATCGAAAAAAATGGGCTTGGGCTCTAAAGATAACCGAAACTGGGTCGTTTACCTTATGTTAAATTTTTGCGCAATTGCGCTGCTTATCAACATGTAAGACAGCGTATTAAATAATTCAACGATTGTCTCGAGAAAGCTTTTACCAAACACATCAAGCATCGTGTTGGGAATTTTTCGTCAGTGAAAATTATTCAATAATTCAATGGAGATACAATTTTTCTTTGTCGACTCTCTAGCGGCTACAGATACTCTTACGGTAGCACATTACAGAAGCAGATTGAACAAGCTCTCGGCCTGATATTCTTGCTGAGAGTGCAGCTATTTCTTCATAAATAGCGTAGAATATTAGAAAGCAACGTATTTCTCGGCAGCGCATACGTTCTCTCGTCACAAGGTCACGATCGCGTTTTAACTCGCAGGAAAACGATGGAGTGAAAGATACAATCGAGCTTCAATAATAACTACATACGAGTAGCGCTCCTCGAGGTCTCAACGTGTCCGCCGCTCGACAACCTGAACAAGCCACGCAGTCGCATGACTTCCGGTCTCGCGTCTCGAGGACGTTCCTCACAGTAAAAGAACCTCAAAAACGTTTTTTTCCTACATTCTTCCTTTGCCATGAAAATTCCTATTTGTATTTGTATGGTATTTGTTGTTGAAAAGTTACAGCCATTTTTATGCCTGATGTCAGATTAGGATAGGACAACTTAAACGTTTGTATCTTTTGAATTAGTGATAATATAGAAAAATCTGGAGAGTCAATCGATTAAGGATCTTCCAACTAATAAAATGAGCTATTGCTCGTCATAATTAGACTATAAATTATATAAAATAAATTATATGAATATAAAAAATAAATTATATAAATATAAAAAATAAATTACATAAATATAAAAAATAAATTATATAAATATAAAAAAGAAATTATAAAAACGTTGTTGAAAAATTAGAACTGATTCGCTTAGTTTAAAATGCAGCAGCTGCTTTGAATGTAAGATTTGTTAAAAGAACGATATAATCTACAGAATATTTTTTTCTTATGACTTTTTAAGGTGACTCGGTTCCCTTAAGCGGCAGTAATGTAATGTTATTTTTACGAAATGATAAAAAAATGAATAAGCTTGAGTGAAAAGAAGGTGAATTAAAGACGACGTTTGGAGGATTGATGATGACCTCTGCAGGGTGAAAGCCTGGGAAATTTATGCGCAAAGTCACATGTTTCCTCGTAGTTCCATACGTCGAGGAGTCAAGATCCTCATTCGCGACGACCCAAGACGTATTGCTGGAACAACACACGAGTAAATGTTCCGTTGCTCACATCTGCGAACACGTTAATTGCTTGGAGACGAGATCAACATTGACATGAAAAAAATCTGTCTCCGAAAAATAGTCGTAATCATTTTGTCTCTTAATTGATGCAAAGAGAGATGCAAGTATTTTCAGAATTAGTAATGCGTGATATTCGTCCTCATTTTTAAGTGGCTCGAGCTTGTGACGTCCGTGATTTTATCTTAAATATTCATTAAGAATATTTACAAAAAAGAAAAAAGAACAGGTTCTGAAAATAATCCGGCTAAATTAACGTTTTTGTTTTTTTCCCGACTTTTATCAAACTTGAAGCGTCTTTGGGCAATTAAACAAGAGAAATATTCTTCCCGCGAGAATTTTCGTTCGTTAGTTTCATAATTGAACGCTTTCACTTATTTCAGCCGTTTGAATGAACTTTTCATACATAATTAAGATAGAACGAAATTTCTGCAGGGAATTCCTGTGATTGCATATTTTTAAGCGCGACAATTAATCCATGAAATCCGCTGTGTCCATTGTATGTTGTATATTCACGATATTATGAAAAATCTCTAATTACAATGCAGACATTTTCATATACATTAAGGGAGCTTTGTTTTTATGCATTTCTTTTCGACATTTTTATGTTAAAAAAAACTCAAAATTGTTCAGAATTCATCGAGAAAAGTTTCCAATTTCGAGTTTTTTTCTCAATATTTTTTTTTTATCGAAAAAAAATTATTTTTTTCGAAATATTTGTGTGTGTGTTTGTATGTGATGAAGGGCCCAAAGTTCATTCTACCACAACTCGTGGATTATTCGACCTTATCAGCCCAAATTTTAAAGCCACCTCTAGAAGTGGTCAATTTTCACCCTGTGAATCAAGATTACTGTGATGAAGATTACTTTGAATCAATGAAATCTTTTCTCTTGGGGTAAAGAGCGAAAAATAATGAAGAAGAAATACGCAAGGTTCTACTTTGTATTTTTTTTTTGTTTATTGGTTATTCCTCAAGTACGCCGATTGGCTTTTACTTTCTATCCCCTTTATTCCCCTTTTAATTCCTCGAGACCCATCTAGAGTATTGTCGTCCGCAGACACTCTTTCTAACGCACTACTGTATCGCATTTGCACGAGGGCTCAGAGAATCTGCGAAAAACCTGGCCGATACAGGCGGCTTTATTTTTACTGAGTTATAATACATTAGAAACTCAGAAAAACTGCCTTTCGCTCAACAATTAATTTTTCAATTTTTTATATGCATGCATTTTAACATGGGCTCTTACGGCATATTTACGAACTTGACATAAAATTATAAGTGCAATTTTTTTTTACATCGTTGAATTTTTAAGTATTTGGTGGAATTAATTCTTTTTTTTTCGATGTAAAAATTTTTTTCAATTTTTTCCATTTTTTTTATTCGTAAATATGCCATAAGAGCCCATGTTGAAATGTATGCATAGAAAAATTAATTTCGTGTAAACGATGTAGACGAAAATTCCCAAAAAATTCATGTGAGTTTGTTATGGATTATTAAAAACGCGGTAATTATTTTAGATTTTTTTGTGCATTTTCAAATTAACTGACGAACCTACTTGAGAAATAAATATTTGGTATTAGCTCGACGTCCGAATTTTTCTTATATTTTCTTGTAGGTACGCGGAAGGATGAGCTGTAAATCGCCTTTGGCACTCGATCTCGCCGCCTCTTGCGCTGGGTCTGGGTCACTCGGTTACAAAACCTCAAAGCCGAAATAACGGTACAAGCAAGACACGACGGAGCATGAGTTTGGATCGCGGTATCTCGACTCGCCGGTCATGTCGTCGATATCCCAGCAGTCCGACTACTGAGTCTCCAACAAATGCTTAGCTTCGACCTGCTACGACATTTTTTGTGTCTGCTGCGTGCAACTGTACATAGTAAACTCGTCGGTAATAATTCAAACAACTTCTACTGTTCCACGATAAGAAAATAAGGGGATAAGAAGATAAGACGCATTTTATTTATTCCGTTGAGATAGTTAATTCAAATGTATCTAGTTCGCGATCTATATTTTCTTTCTGTTCTTCATTTAATATTCTTGGATATGCTTCCTTATAAAGGAAGCCTTGATTTCATAAAAGAATTTTTCTTTTTTATTTGCGATTCTAATTCAACTGGAGATTATTCAAAATGTTGAGAAAAAGGACGTAAAAAAATATTCATGTGTGAAGCATTCTTTCTCGATACAGCCACTTTTTTTCAATTTTCTTCGATCTGCCCCATGAATATGAAAGTACCTTTGAAAGACATTATGTGAATTTTTTCAGATTTTAAAAAAATATACTACAGAAAATACCATTTTTATTTCAAGTGCAAATATCTTCGAAACTTGAAGTTACTGAAAAAAAAATGTCTCCACATAAAAATTTTCTTTTTTTGTTAGCGCTCGAGCGGAATGTTTGAAATTATTGTAACATTTTAAAGAATATGATTTTTTACCGAAATCCGGAGGAATTTCATTTTAATGAAAAAAGGATTATTCTTTGAATTGAACAATTTACAGAGTATTTCTGCATGGCTGTTGATATATCAAAAAAAATTTCAGAGTGACACCGATCGATGCTCTGGTATAAAAAAAATGTATTTGTGTGAAAGTTCCGGTAACGGGAAAACCATTATTTACAAAATTCGAAAACGGTTATCTTTTTTTGGCTAATAAAATTACAAAGTATTCCTGCATATCTGTCTATATCGCAAAAAAATTATCAGAGTGACACGGATCAAGGTTTGGGTTTTAAATGATAACTCTCCCGTTTTTCGAAAGTTTCACACGAATCATTTTTTAAAATACCGGAACCTCGATCCGTGCCACTCTGATGATTTTTTTGCGATATCGACAGATATGCAGAAATACGCTGTAATTTTATGAGCAAAAATAATAGCCTTTTTTTGTTAAAAAAATTATCTTTATTGTTTTTAGCGAAGAAGTAATATTATCGGGTCGCAAAATTATCGGAAAAATTTCATTGAAAAGTTCACATGAAACTACAACTTTTGTGTTGGAACAATTTTTTTCTGTGACTTTAATTTTTCAAGATATATGGCTTTTGAAGAAATACCCTATTTTTTGCAATATTGGTTTTAAAAATCTGGAAAAATTAGGTGGGAGTACTTTCGAGTGGTACTAAAATGTGTCCTATTATGAGACTAATCAAAGAGGTTTTACAAAAAAGTGGCTAAATTGACGAGGAATCTCATGTGTACCAGGCTTCGAAAATTCAATCACCTATAATTCAAAAACAGTTTGATCGATACAGCTGAACTTTAACAGAAAAGTGAAGCCGCTGTTCGGCTTTGATTATTGTAATTTTCGACAGAATGTTTGCATATATTTAGATTTCAGAGCTTTTCGAATTTTTACAAAAAAAAAAACAAAACAGCTCGAATGTTCCAACGTTTGTTAAGCTCGCGATATCTCGCTAAATATTTCCACGTTAGTGCAAGTGCATTTAGTTTTATTTTATTTATATTTTGCGGAGTCTTGATATTTTCGAAAAATCGACATTGCATTAATTTTTGCAAAACATGAACAAGCGAATTCAAATCTTGCACGTGAACGGAATAATATTATGTAACGCTAGGTACACAATTTAGTGTAAATAGGAGGATTCAGATTACATAAGTAATTCAAATTTTACCTAGTTACTTATTAAATATTACAATTTTGCTGAATTTAATTATTCTTATTTATTTAAAACAAGGCTGTAAGCTTTTATTCTATCTGGTTGGCTTATCATTGGAAATCTTTAAAACCCAGAGAACGTTACAAGGTTGACATTCGCGCGACTCTTTGTGGGTCATTTCGAGGTCAAGGAACCCACGTATTCAACTATAAATGCTGAGGACTCGAAGCGATGAGAAAGGTATCTATTGAAAGCATCAGTCTAAAGTATCTAATATTTTCCGTTAGAACACGCGCACAGAAAATTAAACATACTTTTTTTCATTATGCGCTCTTGTACAGTAAATTTTTCTGCCCGTTAGCGTAATATCTTTGTGTTGAGTTAATGGACATTTTTACCTAAATTTGAAATAACTGCTAATTTTCTCGAGAAAACATTATTATTTCAATAATTAGGAAATATTTAATGGAAATGAACCATAATTTTTCCAATTGGCATATTTGGTATTATCTGAAAACAATTATAATTTCAAAACATAATTAGATGGAATTAGGCCAAAGTATTTTTTAAGTACACATTTGGCGTGTTTCAAAATTATTTGCAAGCAACAGTAAGTTAACCTGTTACAATGTTGACTTTTGAGGCAAAAGTTCTAAGGAAAATGCGATTTCTACACGATTGAAAAAAAAAAAGTGGTACGGAGATACTTTCGTTGTACTACTTGTAATGCAATGTAATGAGACTTAATTATCAACGAGTTTTGTAGCTACATAAATAGCTTTGCGAATGAAACCCAGTAGCGAAGAGTGAGTTTTACTGTCGGTACGCTCTCACTCTCTCTCTCTCTCAAACCCAAGAAAAAGTCACAGTGTTGAAAGGCGAAGAAAGACAGAAAGAAAGAACCGGTTGACACTTTAACATTCGGTAGGTAACACTTTCAACGACGCGGAACGCTTAAACGCGGGCGTTTCATTTCACCGAATGACCCATTCGCACATTGCCACATAAGTCTCGAAATGCGGACCATGTAATCTCGACAAATCAGGCAGAGCATCATGATTAATTATATTTTCAATTAATTTTGCTTGCTCATAGAGGAAGCTTTGTTTCCATGAAAAAAAAAATTTTCGTAATTTTTATGTCACGGCACGCAGAATGGTTTAAAAAGTTGAGAAAAGTGATCTAGAAATAATGTTGCTTGCTCATAGAGAAAGCTTTGTTTTCATGAAAAAAAAAAAAATTTCGAAATTTTTATGTCAGAACGAGCAGAATGGTTTAAAAAGTCGAGAAAAGTGATCTAGAAATAATGTATGTGTGTGTGTGTGTATTAGGGTGTGCCAAAAATAAGCGATATTTTTTTTCCTCGCTCTCCGCTCAAAATATCGTAGAATACATCTTAGTAATGATCCTGTCAAAAGCTGAGCTCATGATTTTAATCCTTAGAGGTCCATCATTGCGTTTGGTTTTCGCATTTAAATCAGACAGGGAAGTGATTTTTTTCTATTTTTTCTCCCTGCAATCTAAGAAGAATTTTTTTTTTCATAAAATCAATGGCTACATCTTATGAATTATTAAATTTCGAATGAAAAATCTTATTGAGTCGAATTTCTATTTTGAATATTTGATTTATTACAGAGCCTTAACATTTTTTATGTTGGAAATTTTCCGTGTTTTTTTTTTACATTTTTTAGCTAATCGATTAAAGTTAGGACAAAAAGTTAGAGGAAAATTTCGTCGTCCGTCAGACGCACTACTACAAAAAAAGTAGCTAACGAGTTTTTCATATCGTTGATATTTACAAAGTTACAGACCAAAAAAGTTATGGTTTTCGTATTTTTCAACTGTCATTAAGTGAACTACTGATGTTAGTACAAAAAAGTCAACAGAAATTTATTGGAACATTTAATTTTTTTTTTAATCCGGGTAAAATTTTGTGTATTGCTAACGGTTTTAAGTTACAGACTCATTGAATCTTATTTTTATGGTTTTTCACGCATATCCGATAAAAAATTTCAAGGCTCTGTAATAAATCAAATATTGAAGATAGAAAATCGACTTAACAAGATTTTTGTTTGCAATTTAATGATTCATAATATCGAGTCATTGATTTTATGAAAAAAAATTCTTCTTTAGGTTGCAGGAAGAAAGAATGGGAAAAAATCATTTTTCTGTGTTATTTAAATAGGAAAACTTGAAACGCGATGATTTACCTCTAAGAATTAAAATTATGAGCTCCGCTTTTGACAGGATCATTACTAAGATTTTGTAGCTTTTCAAAAGTTAAAAAAAAAAAGGGCGTGAAACCTTCACCATTGCTTTCTCATATCTTTATCGCTTTTTGCAAGGCTTTCTTTACTCGGAGACCGAAATATATAATTTTGTTTTATCATAGAAGTAGATTTGTGAAAATTTCAAAATAATGATGAAGCAATATGCCAAATTCTACGTTGCATCTATTTTTCCGATTTGGCAGACTCCGTTGTCTTTATTGAATTCCTGATTTATTATAATTAAATTAGTAAAGGCACTCACCGAATTTTTGAATAATTCATGTTTTAGGTTGGGAATTGTGCGGCAGAGACAATCAAGTCTTGATGTATATAGCAGGGAATATTACAGATTGAAACAAATCGTGACTGACAGTCATGGAGGCAAATTGGATTCGTCGTCGCCAACCGCAGGTGTTTTCATAATTTACCTGGAGGAAAATTTCTGAGCCACAGGGTCTCGTGAATCTCGATGTTTGGATCGCCGGAAAGCAGAGGCAAGAAATAGTTGAGGTGCTAAGGAGCGAGAAGGAGAAGAAGGAGGTTTATATCAAGTTTCCCAATCCATTGTCTTAACCACGACGGTGTATCGCAGTACCAGCCCTGCCCTCGCCGGCTGCTGCTTAGGCAAGTTGCAAAATCCAATCATGTCTGTGGTGTATACCTTCTATTCGAGATATTAAATCATTATGAAACGACAGATATTTTTCAAAATTCACACACCGCGAGAATAGATTTCATTGCCGCCAAAGAAATAATTGGGTTGACTTTGTTTTCATTGATTCCAACGAAATATTTCTTTTATATCAATGAAATAGTGCACTTAAAGAGGTTCGTCAGTAAAATTTCAAATGCACAAAATCTACAGACAGATAACGACAGATATTTTTCAAAATTCACACACCGCGAGAATAGATTTCATTGCCGCCAAAGAAATAATTGGGTTGACTTTGTTTTCATTGATTCCAACGAAATATTTCTTTTATATCAATGAAATAGTGCACTTAAAGAGGTTCGTCAGTAAAATTAAAAATGCACAAAATCTAAAATAATTACCGCGTTTTTAATAATTCATAACAAACTCACATGAATTTTTTGGGAATTTTCGTCTACATCGTTCACACAAAATTAATTTTTTCATGCATACATTTTAACATGGGCTCTTATGGCATGTTTAGAGATTTAAGAAAACTTGAAAATATTTAAAAAATTTTTACAGCGAATGAAAAAATTAAGTCCACCAAATACTTACGAATTCAACGATGTCAAAAAAATTCCAATTATGTTTTATTTTTAAATTTGTAAATACACAGCATTCAACCAATTAGATTTTCATTGATAAAGTTAGTAAACAATTTTTCTGCAGAAATTAATTCAATAATAATTACGTTGATTTTGAAGTACCTGGAACTTCCTTTTAAAATCGTAATTTGATATATAATTAAATATATCACAATGACAAAATGTATTGAAACTAAATTTAGCAATTAAATTTTTTATTAACGGAGCACCGAAATTAGCAACTATTTGTTTTAGAACAATTCTAAATCACCAATATTTCTTTTCCAAATCGTAATTTCAGGCAATTCTCAAAAGTTAAATGTTCTCACATACTAAAAAATGAAGCATGTTTTGAAAGATTGTGAGAAACGATAATTTTATTTCGGAGTAAACGAAACAAATTGAATTCCGTCTCAGCGTCTTCAGAGCAGGACGTATTATTATGGAGTCCTTTCCCGTGACTAAACTATTTTAATATAGTGTCTTCCGTGTCCGTACATCCTGCGTCAAATACCTGTTAAGGACAAGCAGTTATTGTCGTGAGAAGAAACATAAGTAGATTGAGTTTCGATACAAGAGAAGTCGTTAACTTCGACAGTTTACCTTCTAGTCCTTAAGTAAGAAGAATCGTGTAGCGAAAGTCTTCCGGAATTATTGTTAGCTCGCTGTCACTAACCTGTGTTCATGTGGCTTGTGATGAAAGTATGTATTCGTTTGTCTAACGCAAACAAAAGAAAGAGATTGAATTAGTGACTGTCTCCGTCGCAAGTGCATTGTTGCGAGGTCGTGTCAAGTTTAATGGCTTTCCTTCGGTTCCTTCAACATTTCTAATACGTCCACCAAGTTATTTTATCAGAATGATTTTGCTTCCTCATGGAGAAAGTTTTTTTTTCCATGAAACATCGACAAAAGTGATTTAGAAAAAATTTCTTCATGTATGTGTGTAGGGCTCTGAATTTTTAATGACTTGTAATTGAGGAATCGTGCAATCGATCACTAAAAAATTTGGCACACTATTAAAGAGCCCATATAATCAAAAGGAAAAAAACTTTTCAAGAGACTGATTAAGCTGTTATTGAGGAATTTATTCAAATCAAACAAATTGCATGAAATTCCCGCTACGTCTTGTTACATAAAACTATATCTTCGTATTTACTTGCACAAATCAACAACGGGAACTCCAGAGTGGGGTGATTTCCTACCCCACTCATACGTTTTAGGATTGAGATGTTGCGAAGGGAGAAAGCGATTTTTTTAAAATGAAGGAATTTTCGTGATTCATTTTTCAGGAATACGCTTGCGAATTTCCAAATGATTGTTTACTGACATGAAAGGCCATAGTTTTTTATGTCTTTCATAATTTTTTTATGAGAAAATATTTATAAATGTAGTAGATGCAATGGTTTGTACTGATCTCCGTGTAAAAACCGTCCTTTGGAGGAAGTTTGGTAACGAATCATTGAAAATATTTTTAAAAAAACGCATTCAATATTTACATGAAATGATTACATCAGTGCTTGAATAAAGGATTTGATAAAATATATTTTTTTTTTATAGCTGCAGTCCAAACTGAAAATATAGATATTCGGTGAAAAAATACTTCATTTTCGTTGATAAAAACAAACTACGAAACAAAAAAAATCCCTGCGGTAACGCACAACTTTTTGATATTTAAAAGAAGTTTGTAAAATTTAAAGTTGATCAGCGCAGTGATTTTTGGAATATTATCGTCACCAATTTTGAAACCGTAGTTTAAAAAAAAAACATTATAACTTCTTCGAAATTATATATTTCAACAGCAGAAAAATATTGAGTGTGCTGCAAATATTACTTCTTGAAATTCCGAACTTTTGTAGAAATATATATACTTACAGTTTGCGAGAAAATAATCACAGAAATTGGACAAATGCCTTTTTTGGCTGCTTGACCAGGTATAATCCCTTGAAAACCCACAATTATCATTAACCATGAGAAAAACGAAGTTCCTAGCAAGGAGTTAAATCCACTAAATGTCTATTCGCGTATTGATGAGCAACTACCGGTAGTTGTTACGTGTGAGTTATAAACTCGCTCTGGCCCAATTCGAGCCAACGGAATATCGTACGCTGTCATTATCATTGCAGAATGCGCGCTCACGTAGTTGCAATTAAATTTCTCTCATCTTGCACGGAGTCTCCATTCACGCGATGTTCCGATTGTACTCGGCCAATTTGTTTAAACTTTGTATACCTATTAAATCAGAATAAAAAGTTGATTAGCCTGGCAGCTTTCCAATGGCTTGCTATTTATAGTCTAACATTAATTTCATTTTTCTGATTCGATTAAACTGAATCTTGCTTATTAAAAAAACCGATTGCCATACACTTATTTTGATTTTTTTTGTCAATATATTAAATTATTTCTCTCGGTGTAATTTATTTTTTAAGGAAATCGAACTACGTACTATAATTCTTTATTCTATATTTTCAGTGATGCTTTATATCCTATTATTAATTATTCAAACTAATATACGTTAGAAAAAAAAAATGTAATTTCTTACGAGTCCGTACGATTTAGAGTAAAAAAGTAAATGTTTTTCGTTTGTCCCATTTTGCTCCATTCTCCCTTGGAACTAATTAGAATGCTTTCTAGATTATTATGCTGAAAGTCCCGAAATGGGGTCTATGTACAATCTCAATAAAATCGTAGTTAAAATCACGTTCGATACGCAGTGGATATGAAATCGGTCCTGAATTATAGACTCGGTGAATCTGGTTCATCCAACCGATCCAGGGCATAACAGGGCGTTGCTCGTGAATGCCCAGCAGCGTTGCCTCGTACTATATCATACGTATATGTATACTGAGTGAATCGGTTCAACGCGAAGAAACGCCCGGATAAATCTCTCAAGCATTATCTGTGGGATAGGCGTAACATTTAGGATCGGGCTCATAGAAAACGGTACCGGTAACCGGCGGGTGCAACACCCAACCAACACGTCGATTCCTTTACTTCCCCGCATCTATTTTGCTTATATAGCAACTGTGTAACAGTACTGCAAAGGAAATACAGAAAGGAACTTAAGGAGGTTCGTCAGTAAAATTGAAAATGTACAGAAAGATCCGAAATAATTACCGCGTTTGAAATAATTCATAACAAACTCACATGAATTTTTTGGGAATTTTCGTCTACATCGTTTACACAAAATTAATTTTTTTATGCATGCATTTTAACATGGGCTCTTATAGCGTATTTACGAATTTAAAAACAAAATAATAATTGAACTATTTTTTACATCGCTGAATTTTTAAGTATTTGGTGGAATTCATTCTTTTTTTTTTCAATGTAAAATTTTTTTTCATTTTTTTCAATTTTTTTGAAAATCTGAAAATCAATAGAATTTCATCGAAATTTCTTATCACTGTTTTCCTGTTGTTAGTGTGGTGTATCGTTACATGCATATAGAAGCGAAAAACCATTAAAAACACATTAAAACCATTAAAAGATGTACGTGTATGTATTCTTAAGAATGTATGATACGTAGAGTCCCACCAAAAGTGAGTTTCAGAGACAATTTCGATCACTTCGCGATGGGATAAAAATCGGAAAAAAATAATGCATATAAAATGTGCTGAAAAAATTGATTTCGCATAATAATAATCCCAAAATGTTATTAACAAATTGGTGGAAAAAAAACAATTATTCAACAAACAATCAGTCGACCTAACTTCTGTTCTAATGAAAATTATACGCTAATTTATTCGAATGCATACGAATTTTTTCAAATTTTTTTCTTTATTTTGATTTTGATTTTTTTCATTTTCAAAAATTTGCGCGAAATAACGAATTTTGGATATGTGTTCGGCATAAAAGCATCTACTACACTCAAAATTTTTCTGCAAAGCGCATATCCAAAATTTGTTATATTCTGCGCATTTTTCAAAATTAAAAAAATCAAAATCAAAATGAAGAAAAAAATCTGAAAAAATGAACATATAATTTTCATTAGAAAAAAGTTAGGTTGACTGATTGTTTGTTGAACAATTGTTTTTTTTACCTATTTGGGATTATTATTATGCGAAATCAATCTTTTCAGCACGTTTATTATGAATTATTTCTTTCCGATTTTTATTCCATGGGGAAGTGATCGAAATTGTCTCTGAAATTCACTTTTGGCGGGACTGTACGTATCGTGCATCCTTAAGGCTTCGAAAGGGTTAGCTGAACCTTATATATTATAGGCGTGGCATGGAAAATAGAACTCGAGGCTAGACAGCAGGTGGAATTTACAATCTATGCTGCAGCATACCACACAAGAATATCCATGCATACAGATGAGTGGTATCGGTAAAAGACGCTCGAGTTCTACTTGAGTGGAAACTTTGCATTCCCAGGAACACGTCAGGTCTGCATAACAAATTATATAACGGTACATTTTAAAAGAAGCAGTATGTGTTGTACTGATCCAAGTGCACGAGTCGAAGGTTCCCACGTAATTAAATATACGCTCACATCCGACACAGACAACGAGTGCACACTAGTAAGCAATGCATTTTGCTTAATGAAAATGGCGAGACGCGATTCGGAAAGCGAAAACATACTATTCATAATTTAATTTTTTTCCGTCGATCAATATGTACTACGATCGCAGAAATCGTTGACGGCTATCGAAGTCAAATCAGTGCTAAATTTTCGTAATTGATTCTATAAGTTTAATGCATTAAAAAATAATAGTGAAGTGTGATTTGTTTTGAAGCATGTATTGTTGATTCAGTAAAAGATCAATATTGAAAAAATTTCAGTTGAAAAATCAAGTTCAGTTGGCTTTGTTTTCATTGATTCCAACGAAATATTTCTTTCAGTCAAGAGAACATTCAATTGCCCGTAAAGAAACATTTACTTAGTGAGCGTACAATAAAAAAAAAAACAATTTCATGGTTTTACAGAAAAGTTTTCATTAGTTCAAAGAAACAGTCTCCTTGATTCATTGAAAAGATATAACTCATGGCAACAAAAGCTGAGAATTTCATCGTGCAATGTTAAACACCAATAACAGGGCTGTCACTCTCGCACCTAACCGCATTGTTTTGTTTTCCCGTTCTCCCGACCAAACGGCTTTGAGTTTCGAGAAGCCCGTACTTGTGCCCGTTTGTTCCATACTTCATTACGTTCTCTCCAAATTTGAGCTTTATCCGCCGAGTAGTTTAGGAAAAAATAGGGCTCAAAATCCTGAGCTGCGGTGAGGGTAGTGTCGCTCCCCCTTTAGTGAAATCAATGAAACGAACAGAAACGATTTCTTTGATTCAGTGTCACTACATTTTATTGACTTTGAGATCATCATTCAATGAAAAGATAGTATTGAAAGTCAAGTTTTTTTTTTAATTATGCTTATTTAGGGTCGAATTTATAGACCCTAAATAAGCATAATTAAACTAAATATAGACCCTAAATTGAACTGAAGTTCAAATTTGGGACTATAAATTCGACCATAAGTGTCGCTTCAACGGTTATTTAGCGACTTTGCTCAAGTATTTCTTTTGATTGTCGAAGATTACCGAGAATCAACGAAATCTTGTCTCTCGGTGTATAAGTTATACAGACAATTGCAGTGATTAGGGCACAAAATCTCACGGAGTAAAATGATCGACATGATGACGGCGTTTGCCGCAAATTAATGTCATTTGTAATAAAAAACGGGATCTCATTTAACACGTTGCGTTCATAATGCGAGCGAAACGCAGAGATATCATCAACATGCACAATCTGCTAGTTGCTTGATGTAGTACGTTCCCTGCACGTGAACGCCTACGCGATTACCCGCTCGCTCCAGAGTTATTTATTAACATTCGTTCCTGGTATCTCCGGTTATGGGTGCGACTGCCGATGCTTTGCGGTCCAAAGAAAAACCCACGCTTTGCACACAAAGTGCAAGGAAAGAGTCACAAGAATCTAAGATAAAAGTCCCTCGACTTCGGTTCCGTATATCTCTTATCTGATACTCATTTGTGTAAAAGACACGGTTAAAAAGTTCGCAATACGAGGATAAGAAAAAATTACTGAATGTCGAATCCAATAGCTCTAATAAATATTTATCATCGATTCAAATAAAATAACATCTCGATGAAACAGCTTGAAATTTTAATATTGGAATAAATTACATTCTACACAAAATTTCAATACACAAGTTATTAAAACTTGTGTATTGAAATTTTGAAAATATGTTTTCAACGAATGAAATCAATCATTGGATTAAATTCAGTTCTTCTCTTGCATCACAGTAATTTGTACAAAATGAAGCTTAAAACTCTATTTAGTGAGAGGAACAAAATTACTGAATATTGAATTCAATAGCTATAAAAAAAATATATCAGTTATTTAAACAGAATAATTTTGCATAATAAACTCGTATTTGTTATATCAGTACATTACATTATTCTATTTCATATTTCCATGTTTATACAAAAAACTATAAAAACAATTATTAGAAAAAACGTTTTTCATCCCACTAATTTTTTCCGTACTTCCGCTTAGAAAAAAAGAACGAAAAGTTTAGCTTATCGAAACTTAGACTATGCAAAATTCAAAGAACATTACAACATGGATGAGATAGTTTAATAAAGTTGCAATGGTTGAACGTTTGATGTTGTAACTCGAGGTATTTTCGCGTTTGACCTGAGATTAAACCGTAAAGCTAAGAACTGAGCGTCAGAAGAAACATCCAGCCGATTCGCCTCGGTGAAAACGTGAGTCACGCACGTTTCGAATATCCTAAAAGGCTCAACGTACTTGTTTTTGTTCCGTAGAATTTGAAGAAAGAATCGAGAAAAAAAAATGTTTTAGACACATAATAACGGAGAGTCGGTATTTTGCATCCGGCATATTGACAAGTAAACCGATACAATTAGATCCCCCTTCTACTTTCTGCTCTTTATTTCTTGCCTTTTTCTATGTTCGTCTGAAAGTGACGCCGCAAGAGTAACGCGACTCTTGAAGGATATCCGCGCTCGGATATCTCTAGGAAGGCAAAAGGCAACAAAGCGACCACTACGTAAACACCGCGTGCGGTAGGTACAAGCAGTTGTGCCGTGAATAAAGAAAGAAAACCTATTTTTTTTTTATTAGCAACAGATCGTTTACGTAAGAAACGAAGTAAGCGCGAAGCGAGTGTAGTGAAATCGAAAGGGGGTCACTCAGGACGCGATTGGTATCGTGTTTCGGCTGCAGCGCCAACGACGGCGTCAGGTGTACACCGAGGGGTCTGTTCCCGCTTCCGGTTCTGCCCAGCGACCTATAAATATCAATATATGCCGTTGTCCCTTTTGAAGCTAATCCTCCCCCGGTGAAAATGATATATATTATTTGAAACTTGGCAATGGTCACATATATTTCGCATTGCATTACGTGTAATGTCAATTGTAGATGTAATGTAATAATGTCAAAAGAATCTGCATGTGAAAAATCATTGGTGGACTTTTGGGGGAAAGGGCAACTAAATAGCAACAGCTGCAAAACAACAAAAGACAACGTATAGAATCTTGAAAAATATATGGCACATCGATAGTCGGAATATCGAAAACTGAACCTCCAGGTCTAGCATTTTGATTGGTTGTCGATAGCTTTGACATAAAGCCAACTTCAGACTGTTATTGTCACTGTGGGATCACGAGTGGCGCGCTTTTTGAATCGTTTTTTTTTTCGCAGTTGAGAAATAGAATACATTTTTATTCCGATAAGAGTTTTTTTCTTCTTTGTATTTTTTGTCGAAAAAATAGACATGGCACATCGAAATTGGATTATATCGAAACTACTCGTATATGTCAGTAACCTGCAAACTTTGCATAAGCTGCAAGTAAATTTTGAGTCGTCTATGAGGAATCATCTTGATATATTTTATAGTAAATTTGGAGTCGTCTATAAGAAACCATCTTGATATATTTTGTAGTAAATTTTGAGTCATGTATAAGAAATCATCTTGATATATTTTATTGTAAATTTTGAGTCGTCTATGAGAAATCATCTTTACATATTTCGCTTTTTTATCATATTTTCATTTTAAAAATATCGCTTTTTTGGCACACCCTAATATATATATTTAAAGTCTTCCACCGTGGCAGACTAAACTGGTCGACCCTCGTCAACAATTAACAAATTTAAACATTATAAATCTCGAACCATTATAATTACACTCACGTGAATAAAATTTATATTAATTGTTAACAAAAAAATGTATGTAATTATTCCATCACCCAGTCGCTTCCTCCAATCACTGTGGCGGCACAATTATATCAAAGATGGAGGAACAAATAAATCAATTTTCTTTTGTTGTGTCTTTTCCACAAAAATAATAAACTAAATTGAAGCCATGCCGTAACATAATGCTCCTGATGTACTTAATAAGGTTTAAACGTAAAATTTTCTAAAAGCAAGTCATAATTCTTAAAATTTTTCTTATGACTTTTTTCAGATAACCCCTCAGGTAGGTTTTGCGTAAATCCTCAATCATTTAGTTATAGAATTGTCATTTCTAGATAAGACTCAAAATATTTTTGGTACAGATGCTTAGAGTTTTTAGTGAGACGATAATTTAGCAATTGATCCGACGGAACCAAGGCTAATAGAAGAAAGGAATACATTAATATTTGTGACACATTGAAGGTCGAAGAACACTTCCCAACATCAGACATCAGACATGGAGACAATAAGGACGCGGTGTTAATGGACCACAATATACATATATATACATACTGCGGACGACCTCGAGATTCGGACTAAAAGCAACGAGGACAAGACGGACAAATAACGCGGGTGGGCGGCGAGAGCGAACGTTAGGCCGCGCTCGTTCGTTTTCTTCTCGTTCTTATTTCCCCTCGCGGTGCTCCAGGCGAATAACGTTCGCCGCGCCATATTCCACCGTATTGTTCAACCACCGGCCGCACCGAGCGTGGTTTTATCGGGAGACTCGACCCGCGCGCCCCCAACAAGGAAATTCTTGAAGCGGCCACGGCGGCAAAGAGCAAAAACACGTGTCGTTCGTTCCACCTCAACAATCTTTCGTTCTAGCTGCGAGATCGAATATCGTTTTTTCGTTATGGCTCGTACTTTCTAATATGTATTACAATAGTACTGGACAACGATGAGATTCGAAAAAAAAGTTTAATGTTCAGTCCGTGATAGTTACCCTAAAGCCACTTTTAACGATTATTTTTTTTAGACATATAACGTTGACAAATTTTTATTTTTCCTTCCTCATAGAAGAAGCTTTGTTTTTGGCGAACTTTTTGTTTTTAGTTTTTCATGTCAGGACACTGAAAATAGCGTAAGACGTTGAGAAAAGAGGTTTAGAAATAATGTTCGGGTGTGTGTGTGTGTGTGTGTGTGTGTGTGTGTGTGTGTGTGTGTGTGTGTGTGTGTGTGTGTGTGTGTGTGTGTGTGTGTGTGTGTGTGTGTGTGTGTGTGTGTTTGGCACGCTCGCAAAATTCAAACTGCTGTATCTTTAAAGCGGCTTTAACAGTAAAGCTAAAAAGACTGAGAAGGTTATCGGCTGTTGTCCGCCAATAGCCGATAACCTTCTCAATCACTATAACTCGGCCGCGACAATAACACCATCAAGTAAAGCTAAAATTCGGGATACTAGTAAAGGACCAGCGCCCCTATATACATTATTGAAAAAATTGAAACATTTTTTCAGCTTTAAAAAAATTTTCAACTTTTCGAAGAATATCTATATGTTCTCTGGCTTCCGCAATTTTCGAGCTAATTAGCCACATAATTCTTAATAAGTCAAGCAATCCAAAATGAAGGTCGATATAATATTAGAGCAGAATCCATAAAGCGGTTTAAATTTTACAGAATTTAGAATTTTCGAAAAAAATCTGTTTTCTAATTCAAATTAAATTCGACCAGACAGTCTTAAATCTTCTACAAGGTCGAATTAATATCCTCTTGTAATAGATATTAAATATGCTAGAGATCGGTGGAATGATGCAAACTTTAGTAGACATCAAATTTTTCAAAAAATCTCTGTGTTCTCTAGCTTCCGCATTTTTTTAACTGATGAATTACTCAGTTCTTGATAAATGAAGCAATAGAAAATTACGATCGGTATTCAATTTAAGCAGAATCCATAAAGCGGTTTAGATTTTACAGTATTTTGAATTTACGAAAACAAATTGTTTCCGTTCTAATTCAAGTAAACTTCGACCAAACCTGATCATATCTTGTACAAGGTCGAATTTTATCCCGTTTTAGTAGATACCGAATTCGAGGAATAAATCTGACTTGAAATATCCGATTCAAAACATATCCGATATGAAAAAAGAATGTAAAATAGAACTTTGCACATCGATACCCCATTAAATTAAGCTTTTTACAAAGCTTGCTTTATGGGAAAGCCAAAAATGGCCTCCGTACTTCCTCATAGAGGTAGATTTGTAAAAAGCGAAATATAATGAGGAAGCCATGTGTAAGGTTCTACTTTGTATCGTTTTTTCTGTCTTGACTCAAATTATCATATACTAGACCCGAAAATCGGTTACGTGTTCGTTGCAACTGACTTGTGTACAATTTTTCACGAATAACGAGCTGATCGAAATTCATAGTTTTCGGATTATGTTTATGGGTTCAAAAAAATCGGCATTAGTTACAATGTAAAGAAAATCTGAGATTATGTTTACAAAAAATAACGATGGTCACGAGTACAAAAAAACGGTTGCGAAAATTATGATTAAAAAAATTATGTATTTATATGCGCGTAGGCCATTGGGCCATTGACCGTTATCCTTGGGCAGCTCCCACCTAAACATTTTTCAGATTCTTTATCTGACAGGATGATTTGTAATAACGAATTAATATGTCAGGCATTTCCAGGCTCTCATTTGCAAATAAAATATCATAAGATATTAAGCCTTTTATAATGAAATCGAATTTCCGAATGTAAAACTGAAAATATTTCAATAATAAAATAAATAAAAAAAAGTTCATTTCATTCCCGACGTTCGAATTAAAACGTGTTAAGGAGTCTAAGTCACCTAAAAAAGGTAAGAAAAATTCTGTAAATAATACCAGTCTGCGCATTTTTCAAAATGCGCAGAATATAACAAATTTTGGATATGCGTTTTGCAAAAAAAATCTTGAGTGTAGTAGATGGTTTTATGCCGAACACAAATCCAAAATTCGTTATTTCGCGCACATTTTTGAAAATAAGAAAAATCAAAATCAAAATAAAGAAAAAAATCTAAAAAATTCGTATGCATTCATATAAATTAACATATCATTTTCCTTAGAAAAAAAAGTTAGGTTGACTGATTGTTTGTTGAACAATTATTTTTTTCACCAATTTGTAAGAAACATTTTGGGATTATCATTATGCGGAATCAATATTTTCAGCACGTTTTATGTACATTATTTTTTTCCGATTTTTATCCGATCGGGAAGTGATCGAAATTGCCTCTGAAACTCACTTTAGGCGGGACTGTACGTATCATACATCCTTCATGAAGCATCCAAAAACGACGAATTTTAATCTCAGACAATTGTAGAAAAATTCCTTAATCCGGGTTCGAACCCAGAAACACTCATGGGAAAAAAAAATTTGACCGTCAATAATCGATGCAAAATGAACGTTAATAATATTTGGTCATAGCCTATAATACACTTTAATTCCTGAAATAACTTTCTTCCTGATGAGAGGTTGACGCTCGTAGCATTAACCTCTATGGAATTTTCGGCTTTCCAAATGTGTTCAAGGTTGCATTGGGCCATAATAGCAAAGTCCGATAACTAATGTCATCAGGTTTAAGAGGGCAGGGTCAATAAAAACGCTGAGAGCGGGTAGACCGATAAAAAAACAAAATGGAAAGTAAGGAGCTATACTTGGTTCTAAGGTACATGTCCCAATGGCTGAACACTTAACAGCAATCGTGAGTTTCAGAGAAAATTTCGATTACTTCCCGATGGGATAAAAAGAAAAAAAAAATCGACATTAAACGTACTGAAACGATAAATTTTGCATAGTAATAATACCAAAATGTTATTCACAAATTTCTGAAAAAAACAATTGTTCAACAAAAAATCAGTCAACCAAACTTTTTTTCTATTTAAAATGACATGTTGATTTACTTGAATGTGCATGATTTTTTGAAAAATGGGCGCGAAATAACAAATTTTCGATATATGTTCGGTATAAAACCATCTACTACACTCAAGATTTTTTGCGAAACGCATATCCAAAATTTGTTATGTTCCGCGCATTTTTCAAAATTAAAAAAACAAAATCAAAATAAAGAAAAAATCTGAAAAAATTCATACGTTTTCAAACAATGTAACATATCGTTTCCATAAAAAAAAGTTAGGTTAACTGTTTATTTGTTGAACAATTGTTTCTTTAACCAATTTGTTTATAACATTTTAGGATTATTATTATGCGGAATCAATCTTTTCAGCACGGTTTATATGCATTATTATTTGCCGATTTTAATCCCATCGGGAAGTGATCGAAATTGTCTCTGAAACTCACTTTTAGCGGGACTCTATCTGTGATACATCCTTAAAACCACAATTCCATCCCTTCGCTATTTTGGTCATTCGCTATTTCGAACCCCGCCCCATAAAAAATCGTATATTCGTATCTTCCGCACAAACAGAGCGTTCATTCACTGGCACATGTCCAGCAGTTGGGCCGTTGAGTCTCAGGGAAAAGTTAACTTAGTTCAGGACATGGCAAGCTCACCTTGGACTCCAGTCACCAGGATCCCCGACACGGACACCAAGAGTCCGATGGTAAGTATCATATTATCCAATATCTTGTTCCGGAACTGACGCCAGTTCACTGTCAAAACTCTCACGAATCACCAGTGCGTTAAGCACGCATCCACCGCACCGAAATAGCCTCGTTTACACACCACCACTAATTTTCATTTAACTTTTTTTACTGCTCAACAGAATTAGTTGTTCCTTTCCACTTTTTTTTTATTACACACTTTGTAAAGAAAAACGCTAACTTTCCCTCAAAACATGAAGTAGCTTTCAGCAAAATTTTCTATATCCTTGTCGCAAAAATATTTGCGATTATCTATAACAATTCCTTTATTTATCAGCACGACAATAAAAATATAAAAAAAAGCTTAATTTCTCGATCGCGCATGCGATTCACCGCGGACCTCGTCCATCTCGTCTAGGCCCTTCATCGCTTCTCTACTTATCCAGGCATCAAAGTCTCTTTCAGTTATTTCTTCTCTCTCTCTTATTCTCGTGTCCGTCTGTGTTACACTCGAGGCGATCGTCTGACCTTTTGCCTGCGGACTGCACAGGTTATACGCTAGAAACTCTTGCGACACCCTCTTCACTCTTAAGGCACTCAAAAATAGACGGTTAATCCAGATTAAAACGATTTTATTATTCGTAATTCACGTAAAACACCAATTTTCACATGAACATTAAACAAACGCGATTGTGGAACACGAACGAAAAATGATATAAATTAATAATCGTTATATGACAAGTGGAGTTTTGAAGGTAATTTAAGTTTTTGAAAGTCGAAAGTAATTTTGGAGACGTGTTTTTTTTGTAAAGCTCTTTTTTGCTGTTGAAACGAAAATTTGTAAGAGCTCGCGCTTCGAGGTTTAAAGATTTGAAGGAGTAAAACACGTTGGAAAGTTTATTCGACCAGCGATCCGTTCCCTTCACCGGCTGATCGCGGAGTGGCTACGCGCGCGCGCGCACCGCTGACGCGGACTCGAAACCCCGGCTCGACTTCTAGCTGGCTCTGCATGTAATATGAAAGTCCGGGGCATGGCAGGGGACACCATGGCTTGCTTTTAGCCATTACAGCTGCGGCGGACTCTCGGATGCTCCAGCCAGTCCGCAGACACACTCGCGTATCGTCTCGCGTGCGTATCTAGAAGGGAAAAGGTCGTTGGGTTTTCTAGAAGTTTACTTCGGTAGGTGAGCCGCCGACCGACAGGTTGGGACTCGATCGGTATGGTACGATGAGCGACGAGAGACTGAATATCGAACACCATCTGGAAAGTGGGTAATATTACGATACCAGTGCGATAAAACTTTTTCTGACGAGGGTGAGTTTGCAGCATGTGCCGAAAGCGAGAACTGCTATCGAACAAGTTCAGAAAACGTTTCTTCCACGATTTTCGTATACCATTTTATACCACAGTGTGCGTGAAGTGCCTACTTCACGCACACTGTGAATTCAGTTTATTTTGCTTTCATCGGTTTCAATGAAATATTTTTTATACCACAGTGTGCGTGAAGTAGGCACTTCACGCACGCAAACGAAGCGAAGTGTGCGTGAAGTGCCTACTTCACGCACTAGTGGCATAAAATTGTACACGATACTCGTGCGAGAAACTTTTTCTCATCTCGTGTGATTACAACACTCGCCTTCAGCTCGTGCTGCAATCTCACGCTCGTCGCGAAAAAGTTTCATCGCACTAGTATCGTAATGTACTATTACATTTCAATGAAATAGTGCACTTGAGTTTCAAAGAGAACATTTCATTGCCTGTAAAGAAAGATTTACTCAGTGAGCATATAAGAGAGCAACAATTTCTTTGTCTTAAAGAAAAGTTTTGATTGGTTCAAAGAAACGATGTCCTTGATTCATTGAAAAATTTACTTCATGGAAGCAATTGCTGGGAATTTCGTCGTCCAATGTCAAAGCATCGTCGAATGTTAAACCAATGAAAAGATCATCATCTTTTAACCCAAAATATTTCCGATAAGGATATATTTTAATAAGATGAAGTTTCAAGTCAGAGAAATCATTTAGCCACGGATACAAAAGAACCAAGGCTAATAAAAGAGAGGAGTATACATCAATATCTGTAGTGCGATACTTTGGAGGTCAACAAACACTTTCCAACACCAGCAAATATGCTGATTTTTATCTTGGACATGTAAGATTTTTGATCGACCATAAAATGGTGTTAAAAAATTGCTAAAATCAATTCACAAATTGTACTTCAATCATTCAGTTAACATGATAGCACATCGATCTCAAAATTGCTCTGGAATTTTCTAAGATATTCCATCTTAACGCAACTCAAAAGGCCATTTTTTTTACATGTGTCGATTTGTGATCTCAATTTGACATCATTTTTACGCGGGTACGGACATTTTTTTCTAGACCACTTTTCTGGACGTTTTTAATAATTCTGAGTATTTTGACATGAAAATCTGGAAACAAAAAATTTTATGAAAACAAAGCATCCTCGATGAGGAAACAATACGCGTGAAAAAAGTTGCTGTACTCGCGGTCAGTTGATGTCTGACACTTTTTGCATCTCTTATTTCCCTTTCTTTTTGAGCATCGCTTCGGCTTAGTTGCGTCTCTGTGGCATCTCCGCCGACTCACCTATAAGGTTACACTCGTTTTACCGTTAAGCCACCTCCGCCTTTTTCATCTCGCTCGCCCCTCCATCTCTCTTCCTTCTCTCTTTCTCCTTCAATGTTTGCTCATATTAGCGTCGCTTAAGTGCATCAGAAAATCCAGCTCGAACCTCATTTCGTTTTAAACTTCTGGAAAAGCGGAGCATCTTCCTCGCGCTCCTTAAAATCGGTGCCAGACGAAACACTAAAAAAAAAATAACATTATAAATATTACTATACTTTCATCGGTAGTTTTTATCCACGAACCGATATATCAAATTGAATCCACGACTATGAAGCTGAATCAATAAGCGTCAAATCAAACACGTTCAGAAAATGCTCAATAATTATATATATTTAATTTGATATATTGAATATGTATATTATTCAATTTATTAAATATGCTTATGCACAAAAACTTCTGATAATAGAATAAGATCCAATTCGGATCAACCCATGAAATCAAACAGTCAATTAACTTCTCGTACCAAAAATATATAAATTAACGGCTCCACATATTTTTAATATCCCGAAAATATCCGACTGTTGGAAATATTTGAAAACTCAAAAGACAAAACCCTCTTGTTTTTTAATACGTTTTTGAAAAAAAAACATTTCTTTTGCTTTACAATTTTTTATTTTTACTTTTTTATTATTATAACAATTATTAATTATTTTTCTATTATACTTTTTTAAATTATTTTTTCTATATCCTGCAGGAAAATGAAAAAATAAGTGTTGTATGCATCTAAATCTTATCTTTTACTCCTAGTAGTACAACACGTTAAGTATTGTACAATCACAACACGGGCCAGGGAAAAGTATACTAATTAACCATAATTATTGTACAAATTGTATAATCGTATTCGTGTTACTTTATGTATTAATATTTTATTTCTTGTATTCTAATATCGATCTAATATCGAATAATGAAATATTTTGTCGATGGCATGATCTAATCGATTGGGTCAATGATATATTGAGTCGTAATAATAAAGTCCAATCTTTGGAATTGATGGCAATTTTCAGTCAACTCAACTAAATGTTTTCTTTGCCACCTGCATCCGCCGGGTTTGCTTAATTTAAACCACATTTTTTCAATTGTACCAAACCATTTTTTCGGTGCGCTTAGATCAATAACAGGGCAATTATTTTTGTTACTCGGACGTAACAGAATAACGTTCAAATCCTGGCATATATGCTCTTGTTTCTTTTTGTCATCAGGTGACGTCATACCCTTTCACCCGAGCAAGGTTCACCGCAAGTCCGAACGCGCGGCGGTCGAAACACTAACCGATGCTCTGCGTCCAGAAGACACCGTTCATCGATGTCGCGATTTAATAATTTTCGCTTCTTGTTCTGTGCGCAGGTTCGACCCCGAGACAATCACCGTGTTCAATCCATAAGGAAGTTCGTCAGTAAAATTGAAAATGCACAGAATAATCTGAAATAATTACCGCGTTTTAAATAATTCCTAACGAATTCACATGAATTTTTTGGGAATTTTCGTCTACATCGTTTTCACAAAATTAATTTTTTTATGCATGCATTTTAACATGGGCTCTTATGGCATATTTACGAATTAAAAAAAATATATATTTGAAATTTTTTTTTACATTGTTGAATTTTTAAGTATTTGGGGGAATTAGTTCTTTTTTTTTCGATGTAAAAATTTTTTTTCATTTTTTTCAATTTTTTTTATTGTCACTACACAGTCAGGAGTAATTTTATTAGCATAAAAATGACCGTTTATGAATTTAATGAATAATGATTTTTCTGTTTTTTGGAACTTGCACCAAAAAAATGTAAATACATTTTTTTATACCACAACATCAATCGTTGCCACTCTGGCAATTTTTGTGAGATATCAACAGTGATGCAGGAATACTCTTCAATGTTCTCAATCTAAACGAAATATTTGTTGTTAAACATAAAAAAACAATACCTCCTTTTATAGGTAAAAAATCGTACTCACCGGAACGTGATCATTATTTCAAACATTCAGTACTCAGTACCTTTAAGGTTTCGAGATATTTGGACTTGAAAAAATGGCATTTTCCGAAATATTGCTTTTGAAAATCTTTAAAAATCCACATAGAGTATTTCCATCTATATCCAATTATGAAGAAGCGGGTCGTAAAAAAACTGGCTGAATCGACAGAGCATGCTTTATATACCGGATATTAATTTTCAGATGCGTTCCTCATGCATCTGAAATGCATCTGGATGAATATTAATTGGTGAATGAAGATAAGAATATTCACATTCTATGAGTTTCAAATACCAGTTTCGTAGAATGCTTACACTATTGGTAAATTTACAATAAAAGTATATTAATATAGAATTCATATACGCTATTAATAAATCTCATATCTTTTCGTATATTAAATTTTCTTGCATTTTTAACAGCGCATGTTTGCGGTCTTCATACTCGGTATTAGCGAGAAAGGAGAATCTTGGCGGTTTTAACCTTTCACGCGGAGAAAGATAATTCCCTGGAGGCGATTAGATGGTAATAATCAACTGCATTAACTTCGGTATTCTACACGTTGCTCTTGTCAGATATTTCATAGCAAAATAAAAATGAGTGAGCGAAACACTCATGTAACATCGATGTTAGTAACCATTGGTACGTCTGGTCAGCCTTCGTGGCTGACCAGACGTAGTAGTAGTTGACATATTGACTACATTTATCCTTCACCAATATTTTCCTGAGACGTATTATTATTACCTAATTATCTGATATTACAAAGATATTGCATAATTATGTAATATTTGTAATGTTTGCGATATTTGTAATATTTGTAATATTTGTAAAATTTGTAATATTTGTAATATTTGTAATATTTGTAATATTTGTAATATTTGTAATATTTGTAATATTTGTAATATTTGTAATATTTGTAATATTTGTAATATTTGTAATATTTGTAATATTTGTAATATTTGTAATATTTGTAATATTTGTAATATTTGTAACATTTGTAATATTTGTAATATTTGTAAGATTTGTAATATTTGTAATATTACATAATTATTTATGTACGTTATTATTACGAGTGAATATAAAATTCTTAAGATCAATCATTAAAGGTTCACGGGTTGAGTAAGTGTTAATCATCACAGATGGCGTCCGCCGATGCCGTCGTTGAGATTATCGTTTATTTTTCACTTCAACGTACCGCTAAGTGTAGCTCATCTAAGTGACTCCACACGTATAATAAATTAAATATATTTTTATTGAAAATTCCGAAGTGTCTTTAAGAATAAAAAAAAAAAAAAACCAATGAAAATGAACAGAATTATAGATTTGAAGAAATCTGAGAAAATTTCTGGGGATTCTTGTCACTTAGAACTACATTGTTCTAATAGCTTAATGATTTTTAAGTGAAATAATCCACATACATAAGAACGATTCCACCGTAATTCAGTCACCAACTTTTTTTTTTCTTCAAAATTTAAAAAAAATCGGCCCTTATCAGTGTACAAAGCTCATCAAATTTTGATACGATAAGATAGAAATCTGATGAGATATGCGAATGTTTTATTTTTTATTCCAACGGCTCTATCTTGCGATAGTATTATCGTACATTTCTCAAAAATGAAAATGCGTGAAATTTTACCTACGCTGGAAAAAAAAATTAGAACAGATTTATATTGAACATCATAACTCAAATTAACTTAGATTTCGCGAAAAAAAAAATAAATTTATTTTGTTCCATCAAAGGTATCGCTAATTTTCAGCCGAATGAATTTTCTCAAGTTCTGTAAATGTATTTGTACGAATTCGTAAGATTTTTTTTTGGTATGTGATTCAAAGTAAGGGGCCATTTTTAAGGTCAAATCATTTCTCTCAGCAAATTCTTTTTTCTGCAGCAAGATCGCCAAAAATTTCTAATCGTAAAATGAATTATAAAAATTGTTTTTGACATTAATTATTAATGTACATAATTCGGGGACATCATCAACTCAGCACAGAAATAGCTCGATTTTCGAAAAAAAAGATTTTTTAAAATTTGATTCGGCCTCAGAAATTTCCAGAAACACCGTATCCTATTCAAAAAAAAAAAAAAATCTTAAAAATATTTTTAAATTTTTCCTTCAAATAAACGTAACAATCGTTAAAAAAAATATATCCGCAAAGAAAATCGTATGTAATTCGTACAATCATAAAAATCGTTAAATAACACATCCGCACGATAAAAAATACATATTCAGGAGAATAATTATATATTATTTTTCCGGATAAACCTAAAAATCGTTAAAAAACATATCCCCACTAATACCATACTATTGTTAATCAAAATATGTATTTGTAAGATTGTTGAAACCTATTCCGACAAACAATCGTATGTTATTCGCAGTAATTGTTGCTTATATCGCAGTGCGCAATAAATAAAAAATTGTGTCTTATCCCCCCTCCCCCCCAGCGGGTCTTCGCCCCTGGACCCCATTTTCGTGTGTCATTGCCAGTTTTTTCTCTCCATGTAACAACACATCCTTGCAATGTTCCTAGACCACTTTTCTAGATGTTTTGGACCATTTTCGTGTGTCATTGCCAGTTTTTTCTCTCCATGTAACAACACATCCTTGCAATTTTCCTAGACCACTTTTCTAGATATTCTGGACCATTTTGACTGTTTGACACGAAAACCTCAATGACAACAACGTGTAAAAAAAAAGTATCGGTAAGAAAGAGACCTTTACGATTATTTATTCGTGAAGAAAGAATAGGAAAAAGCTTTTGAGTCGTTACCCACCAAGCTCTAAATTTGCTCTCACTCTTCAGGATCCCCGCGACGATAAGCTCGTGTCCTCATCTGTGTTTGCTGGTCGGAACTAACATGTACAACCTCCACTTCTCAGACGGAGTAGAAAGGTGGGTGGGGGGAGTAAAAGCAGAGTGCGCAAGTGCGCAACACTTGCGCCGGGAATATCGCGACGATGCATAGCGGTATATGATGGTGCCGCCGGTCGCTATGGTCTCACGTCAATACACCATCCACATAGTTTTCCGGCGCTTTTCCCGGGCGCGCGGCTCCACCAACGGGTGCGAAGAATTTTCGAAAACTATGTGAGTATCGATTTAATCGCATAATGCATTTATCGAATAAATAGCTCATCATTCCGGATATCGATTTAAATAACCATTACGAAATGGAAAAAAAGCTTTTGCGTTCCGGCTCGCACCCCGTTATCCAACGTGTACAGCGGCGGGGCAACACAATCGCGTCTGTTTATGTTCACAGCCTGTTACGGACCGGCGTTCTGGTCTTTTGTATTTTTATTTATAATTTTTTTCTTTTTCGCTTTCGAATTCTTTAATTTTTTTTTCTGTGTAAGCTGGAATATTGCGAAATAGTAAACACATTATTTATTACTTCAGCCAAAACATAGTCGATAGATAATTCGATTATTTACATAGCGAGCAATTTATTTCATTTTTATTTTTATTTATTTATTTATCTGTGGATATTGATATTTTTATTTGAATATTTTTGTCCTTTCAGTTATTTTGACGTAATTTATTTTGTAATATATGATAGAGTGTTGGCTTTGTTATGATGATAATTGCGGGACTGTGGAAACAGGTGAAACGAGTCGCGAAAGTTTCGATAATCACGAGAGCCGCTCAGGGCTCACGTGGCGCTCACGGGCATTCGAGATGGCCGAAGGCGGCGCTGATTCGAAATCCAACGGTGACAATCCACTTTCGAAGAGCCAAATAGAGGTAAATGAGTGCCTCGGCAGTTGGCTGACTTATCTGCAGGTGAGATTCGAAATTTCTTTTTGAATAATTAACAATGCCGAAACAGCAACGAAATGTTTTGTGGATTATTTTTATATTTATTGAAACAAGGATGCAAAGTAGAAGCTTGTACATTGCTTCCTCTCTATTTTTCACTTTTTACAAAATGAAGAAATATGCCAATTTATTTTGGCTCCCTCAAAGAGGAAGTTTTGTAAGTAGCGGAAAATAATGCCGAAGCAATGTGCAAAGTCCTACTTTGCATCCTTGTTTTAAATTAATGTATAAGCGCATACTCTTGTTTACTCTTGTTTTAGATAAATTAATGAGCGCTTTGCGAAAATACAATAATGAGGAACGGTCCGGAAACTTTCTCCGATACCCTATCTTTGTTTTTTCCTGTAGAACACGATATAAATTCGGGGTTTTTCGGAATTTCATTGGGAAACAAGAATGATGCTAGTTTATATAGCGTAAATCGCTACTCTTCACAATATAGACGGTTAAAAATCGCTATGAAATTATGATATCGTTCATCATTATTGGACGATATCTGACGTATTTTTTCTGTAAATCATAAATCTGGCACTCATTCAATTCCCAGCTTCATATTTGATACGATAATACGTATCAGACGAAAAAAAAAGAAAAATAGAAGAAATAAAAAACTCATAAAAATTTAACAGTTCAGCCGATCTTAAGAAAATTTAATAGGGATTACTGGTGCATAAAAGTTCACAATCATACCGATTTTGAGCTCAATATATCGGAAATTGGAAGAGTTATTGCGTTAAGAGAAATTTTTGAAAAAAAATTCAAAGTGCGTAAGTATTCAACGATAATGGGGATTTGATCAAAAATTTGTATGAACAATGAGAATTGATCCCTGTGGCTATGATAAAAATTTCAGCTGAATATCTTGACGCGTTCCCGAGTTATAAAGAAGAGAAATTTTTAGAGCGTGTAACGTACATACACACATACACACATTTTTTCTAAACCACTTTTCTCGTCGTTTTGGACCATTCTGAGGGAAATGACATGGAAATCTCGTGAAAATTTTTTTTTACGAAAACAAATCTCCCTCTATGAGGACGCAATAAGGATGCAAAGTAGAACCTTGCACACTGCTTCCTCATTTATTTTTATCTTTCGCAAATGCGCCTCTATGAGAAAGTTTATTTTATTTTTGGGATTTTCATAATGGAAGCTTGGCGAAAAATGAATATTATCGACGAAATAATGTGCAAACTCCTACTTTGCATCCTTATTTTTAATTCATTCGAAA
Organism: Tromatobia lineatoria; assembly: GCA_949699805.1. NCBI lineage: Eukaryota > Metazoa > Arthropoda > Insecta > Hymenoptera > Ichneumonidae > Tromatobia > Tromatobia lineatoria. The sequence goes on from OX453037.1 coordinate 20,744,357, forward strand.
GGTTTTAATTTATAGAAATTGGAGTCATTAAAAAAACAAAAAAATTTCGAAAAATCCAAAATCACGTACACCACTTTTTTCTCGATACCAACAACATCGATTTTGAATCATTTCAATATTACAAGTGTAATCGATAAATCAGATTAAAAAATATGTTAAACTACACTAGCATTCGAAATAAAAATATATGTTCAAATTATTTTCGTAGTTATCATTTCATAATAATAACTTCCACAGCTTATGGAAAAATTGTTTAAACTTTGAACAACAACCACAAAACAAAATGATTTTCTATAACATTTTCCAAAATATTATAGGAAAAAATTGTCATGGGCAACTTGAACATCATTTCATAAAATCTGGAATAATTTGTTGCAAAATAACAAATATTTTGTTAGATCTAAGATTAAAGTTTATTCAACGAAATTATGGAGACTCGTAACCCTGAATTGTTATTGTCAAATAGATGCTCAATGGGCTGTGCTCCGCTGGTACGAAGCTCGCCCAATCCCTGCAGATAATGCTCTCGAGCCACGAGACTGTGGTCCATTGCAGGTTGGGCGGTCAGTGTCTCGCTGGATGGGAAGAATTGTCGAGAGTAACGAGTGTCGCGAGCAACACCGTCAAGCACCACGTGGTCGCGGCTCTGAGAGATCACGAGACCCGAGAAAACGACGCTGATAAACAAGTTAGTAGCCACTGCGTGCGAAAACTGTCCAAAATTTCATAAAAATTGATATCAAGCATGTCGCGGTCGTTTAGCTGGGTGGGGGTCAAAATAGCGAATTACAAAAACAGTGAATGGTCAAAATAGCGAATTACGAAAACAGTGAATGGTTAAAATAGCGAATTTCGACATTAGGAACGTCTGAATCTAAAATGGTCATCATTATGAAATTCGCTATTCCAGCCATTCGCTATTTTCACCTCCATCTCATTAAAATGCATTCAATTGCATTTTGGTTAGGGTGGAGCGCTTCAACTTCCTCAAAGAAAAAACTGAAATTTCCTTTTTTCTTTTTCCTTCCTTTTAATTATTAATCATAGAAAATTAAAAAATAACAGTATTTTCTGTATTTTTATTCTCCTTAAAAAAAAATTTGAAAAAATTGAAAAAAAAATTTACATTAAAAAAAAAATGAATTCTACCAAATACTTAAAAATTTAACGATGTAAAGAATGTTTTCAATTATAATTTTTTTTAAATTTTTAAATATGCCATAAGAGCCTATGTTACACTGCATGCATAAAAAAATTAATTTTGTGTAAACGATGTAGACGAAAATTCCCAAAAAATTCATGTGAGTTTTTTATGAATTATTTAAAACGCGGTAATTATTTCAGATTTTTCTGTGCATTTTCAATTTTACTGACGAAAATTTCCATAGTAAATATAAATTGTCGAAGGACTTCCGGTTTAACTGTACCTGCACTTTGGATGACTTGTAAAGATTCCTTGACCTGCTTCTTTAGACATTTGTGACTCGTGGTGCATGTTGACCTTCCGGGTTACCGAGCAACAGTAGCAAAATCCGCACTTAGCCCTTTCGTTCTCTATTTGCATATCGACTTAATGTCTCAGCAATGATGGACCGACATCGTCCTTATGCTTTCAGGACATTCTCCGCGACAACTTGCTGACCTTCATCAACCTGCAATACCAGTTTTGCGTGGCATGCTGCGAGTGTTTGGGTGAGAATACGAGAATGAACAATTATTTTAAGGTAGTCCTCCTTTACGGTTTGACGCCGTATAAGTTCGAGGGAGAATTTAAGAAAATTTACAAACAGTTCTCGATGAGATATAAATCTGAAAAAAATCGAGCGTATAGAAAATGCTAAAAAGGTTATTTTGGCATAATAATAATTAAAAAATGTTATTGACAAATTACTTAAATAAATAATAATGCAACAAATTACCCAGCAACCTAACTTTTTTTTGTTATGTAAAACATTTGTTCATTTTTCTAAATACGTATGTATTTTTTCTGATTTTTTTCTGATTTTCAATTTTACACTTGGAAAAAACGGCCATTTTCAAACATCAGATGAAATTCTAAAAAAATCCACACGTATTCAGAAAAATAAACAAATCGTTTTCATAACAAAAAAAAGTTAGGTTGCCGGGCAATTTGTTGCACAATTATTTATTTCGGTAATTTGTTAATAACATTTTTTAATTATTATTATGCCAAATTAATCTCTTTAGCTTCTTTCATATAGTTCATTTTTTTCAGATTTTTATTTCTTCGAGAATAGTTCGTAATTCTGTCTCGATTTCGCTCGAACTTATGCGATGTCAAACAATACAGGAGGACTACCTTAAGACCCGTCGTATTTTTGTGTCTCTTGGCTTGTCGTGAAGTTTACCTTGTGAAATGCATTACAGGTGGCATGGCACAATGTTCCTGCGCCCAGAGTGGAAAGACTGAATGCGACATTGCTGCTTTGCAGCAGTGTTTCGAGCGCCTGTACAGTTCGCCAACGCCACTATCTTCCAGCTCGATTCAACAGTCGCAACAAAATTCCCATAGATCGCCATTACCGTTTCCCTTATTTCCTCTGCAGGTGAAAATATTTGTTAATTCAACAACTGTCATTTTTTTTTTGCTAATAAGATTACAGAATATTCCTGCAGACCACCATATCGATCTGTGCTACTCTGGCGATTTTTGTGAGATATCAACAGTCATTGAGGAATACTCTGTAATGTTTTCAATCAAAAAAATCTGTTTTGGAATACAAGAATAATTCCTTCGTTGTTCGGTAAAAAAATCATACTTACCGGAATGTGATAATTATACCAAACTTTTTGCTTGAAAGCTTACAGAAAAGTACTTTTTCTCAGTACCTTTAAGGTTTCGAGATATTTAGACTGAAAAAATGGCGTTTTCTGAAATATTGCTTTTAAAAATCTATAGAAATTCTCATAGAGTGCCTTTTAGTGGTACTTTTACATATTTAATTATGGAAAAGATTGGAGCAGGTCGACAACAAGTCAGCGGATCGTCAGAGACTGCTTCATACATAATAAGCCATAAACGTGCAGAAAAAATCTTCAACGCTTCTTTGTAAATGAATTTAGATTGCCTTAGATATCGCATTTGATAAATGTATGTTTGAAGGTACAGAGAAGATGGTCAGAAACGGCTGCAGCCGAGATGTCCGGTGAGTCGAGCGAAAGTACCATGAGAAGATGGTCGATGCCTTGGGATTGTCGCCATGTAACTGAATGGCCTCGTCAAGAAAGAACGCGTTTGAGGGTTCCCCACAACGATCGAAGTAGATCGACGACTCCAGATTCCGTTTGGAAGTCTTCGATGGTAGCAAGTCACGATGGACTCCAAGAGGCCATTCAGCTTCTTTCTTGCAGACCAGGTTATTATTAAATCATTTGTAATGCCACAAGAGCTTCGAAATTAATCTGATATTTCCCTCAAGGTTCGTTGCAAGCAAATGAACGAGTCAAGTTTTCCAGGTAAAAAAATGAAAATCACGCGAGTGATTTTTCTGGAAAACTTGCACCCAGAGAAATGAGTTTATTTGAATGGATTATAGGGTGTATTTGAAATGAATAAAATTATATTCAGATCAGATAGAATTTATTTCCATCGGATGGAATTTTATTTAAATAAAATAAAGTCTATTTCGATTGAATAAAATCCTATTATGCTGGCCATTAAATAAATAATTTATAAAATAATGAGGGAACAATTTGTAAAATTCTGCTTTTCAGGCTTTGTTATAGAAAAATCAAACTGCTTTTTAGATTGAAAAATAAGTATCTAATAACAATAAACTCTTCTTCAGGTATAAGGCCTTCGAATCAACTGACGGCGTTCACCACTGGTCAACATATACCGGGTGTGACATTAACGACTTGCAACTATGATGGAAATTTCGATGGTTCCATTTGGCCCGAATCGCGAATGAGTGGATCACCGAGATGTTGGCCGCATGATTCCCACTCTAGCGAACATTCCGATCAATCTGGTAATTACAAGTGACATCATAATTATTTTTACTTTACACATATTTTTTATACTTTTTACTTCTTCACATTTTATCCGAGTAAATGTAATTAATTATTCACTCGTTCGCTAAATAAAAACCACTTTCCAAATGTATTGGATTTTATTCCAAAAAATTGAATATTTCATCCAGAAAAATTCAAGGAGGTTCGGCAAAAATCGACGATCCAAAATATAAGCTTGACATTTTTTTAAGTTGTCGCGAAAGCCTTAATAAATGCATACCCAAAACTTTCGATTGATTTACTGCACCGTTTTCGAGATATTAAATGGTAAAGGCAGTGAATTCTATACGTGTAGAATCGCATTAGGGTCACGATATCTCATATTTATATATTTTTCTAATTCTTAGAACCGAGATATTCTTATTAAAAAAATATGACAGTGTTCGTTAAATATTTTCGGTTATTGAGGAGAGTTGGAATGACACCTTACCGGAACAATAAAGGATAAACATCGGAATAAAGTGTACAGAAATACCAAAAATTTAGAAAACGAGATTTGTGAGACGTGAAAAACCAGTCCTTCAAAATATAGCACGAAAAAATAACGATTAGTGACATGCTTGTAACATTTTAATGTTGGCAGGTAAAACAGTCTTGTTTAGTACTTGCGTAGCCGGCACCGAACCTCCTTAAATTGTAATAATTTATGAAATGAATTAAACACTAAATCAACAATGAATTTTTGTGCAGGGCACAGAGACAGTTGTGATCAGAGCGCACACAGCGGCGAAAATAGAGATTCCGGTGAGAAATTCGAATGTCGTTGTAATCATTAAGTAAATTAAACCCTAGCAATCTTAACAACCAACGTTTGTTAACCAAAACGACCGGATGATTTTGTGAAAAAAAAATTTTATACGGTCGTTTTTTTTGGATTTACTATGGAAAACCGGAAAACAACCGAATAATATTTTTAGGGAGGTTTTTTCGCGGTCGTTACGGACGATTTCCGATTCTTTTTTGCGGTGAATCATCTGGAAACGACGGTCGTCAAGATTGCAAGCGAAGTTAAAATAAATAAACAAATAATCGAATTGTGAGTTTGCTGTTTTGCATTTCGCATTATTTAGAGCAAAGTGTCGGTAGTGCTGGCAGCGGTCACAGGGACAGCAAAGATAGTATTCATTCTCATCACGATCATCAGGATCATGGCTGCCATAAAGAATACGATGCTGGTGAGTAAAAATATATTGATCAATGAATTAACTAGTTGAATTATTTTATTTGAGACAAATAAATAGACATAATATCGTACGCTTGTTGATTTCGATAAATAATTGAAAAGCTTTTTTTTATAAGAATAAAGAGACAAATGAATTATGGAATAAATTTTTATAATACAGAGAGAAGAATAAATTAAGGTTTAGATATGATAATTCAGGGTTCAGCATTTTTTTCACACTTCTAGAAAATTTGGTGTAATGAAAAGATACTCATTTTAGTCGATGGGCAGATTTCTCTCTGAATTATCTTAGAACATTTTTGTTTTTCATCCGGTATAAAATGTACCTGATATAATATGCCATAAAGAATACGATGCTGGTGAGTGAAAATATATTGATCAATGAATTAACTAATTGAATTATTTTATTTCGGACAAATAAATAGACATAATTTCGTACGCTTGTTGATTTCGATAAATAATTGAAAAACTTTTTATTTTATAAGATAAAGATACAAATGAATTATAGAATAAATTTTGATAATACAGAGAGATGAATAAATTAAGGTTTAGGTATGATAATTCAGGATTCAGCATTTTTTTCACACTTCTAGAAAATTTGGTGCAATGAAAAGATACTCATTTTAGTCGATGGACAGATTTCTCTCTGAATTACCTTAGAACATTTTTGTTTTTCATCAGGTATAAAATATACCTGATATAATATGCCATAAAGAATACGATGCTGGTGAGTGAAAATATATTGATCAATGAATTAACTAATTGAATTATTTTATTCAAGTAGTTAATTCATATTATATTTCGGACAAATAAATAGACATAATATCGTACGCTTGGTAATTTCGATAAATAATTTAAAAGCTTTTTTTTATAAGAATAAAGAGACAAATGAATTATGGAATAAATTTTTATAATACAGAGAGATGAATAAATTGAGGCTTAGGTATGATAATTCAGGGTTCAGTATTTTTTTCACAGTTCTAGAAAGTTTGGTGTAATGAAAAGATATTCATTTTAGTCAATGGGCAGATTTCTCTCTGAATTACCTTAGAACATTTTTATTTCTCATCAGGTATGGACGCACTTCCGTCCCGGAAAAGCAGCTCTTCCACGGACTCTTGTCTATCGGCGAACAGTAGATCAGGCTCAGAAAGTGCTGGCGCTGGGCTGGTAATTTATTCGCCTATTATATCGCATATTTACTTTAATAAATCAATATATTCAATCAAACGTGCTGTTTTATTCGGTGTGTTGAAGGAATGTGCAAGATCACAGTTGTATTCAATGTGGAGCGGTGGCGATTTGCCGTTCATTCGATTGCCGGATAGCAACGATATCCAGGAAGATCGATCATCGGCCAATTAAAGAAACAAAACCTCGTCACCGTCATTATCTCGCTGAAAATTCGATGATAGATCGATATCGCCGAGCGATTTTTAAACATTTTAACGGCCGATCATAAAAGTTATCAATCCATACGTATAACGTTAGTGAAAAAATAACGATTGATATAAGAAGCATTCTGTGTCGATTCAGTCACTATTTCTTTTCCCTCTCCGGTCTGCCTCGTAATTGGTTATATAAAAGTACCTTCAAAAGGCATTCTATGTAAATTTTTTGAGATTTTCTAAATCAATATTTTAGAAAATGCCATTTTTTGTTGAGTGCAAATATCTCCGAAACTTGAAGTTACTGACAAAAAATGTCTGCACATAAAAAAGTTTTTGGTTTTTTGTTAGCTTTCGAGTGGAATGATTGAAATAATTGTAACATTTCGGAAAACATGATTTTTTACCGAAAAACGGAGAATTAAAAAATAAATTAAACAAGGGATATTTTTTTTTTGACTGAAAAAATTAAAGAGTATTCCTGCATGACTGTTAATATTTCAAACAAATCGTCAGGTTGGCACCAATTGATATTCTGGTATAAATAATGTATTTGTGTGAAAGTTCGGAAAAACCGGAAAATCATCATTCTGAAATCCAAAAACGGTTTTTTTGGCTAATAAAATTACGGAGTATTTCTGAATGTCTGTCGACATTGCAAGAAAATCATCAGAGTGTAATAGAGTGTTTTTGTTGAGAATAATAATTTCTCCGTTTTTAGAAACCTCCACACAAATACATTTTTTAAATACCAGAACATCGATCAGCACTATCCTCGCAATTTTTGTGAAATATCAACAGTTATGCAGGAATACTTCGTTATTTCTTCAGTCTCAACAAAAAATATTCGTTTATTCATAAAAAATATATCCATTTTTCCATTAAAAATATCAGTTTTTCAATACAAAAATAATTTCACCGTTTTTCGATAAAAAATCATTCTCACCGAAACCCGGAACGTGAAAATGATTCAAAATTAACCGCTCAAAAGCTAATAGAAAACGACAACTTTTATGTAGAGACATTTTTTTTTGAGTAACTTCAAGTTTCTGAGATATTTGCTTTCGAAAAAAGGGCATTTCTAAACTATTGTTCTCAAAAATCTACAAAAATTACAAAATCCACGTATTAAAATATCTTTTACTAGTATTTTAATATTACCAATTATGGAGCAGATCGGAAAGGATCGAACAAAAAGTGGCTGAATCGACGGAGAATTCTTTATCAGTGAAAATTCTTCATCCCATAATAACTCTAGTTAAAGTGGTAAAAATTCGTCGTTGCCTCGCTTAAAAATCGAATGATCGATATCGCTGTGCGATCTAAGATGTTAGCGACGGCGAATGAGTTTACCTATTGTAAGAACGGACCAATCTATCGGAGTAGCGTTTGCCAGGTGCCGCACTCATCCCGTTCATCTCCAATGTTATTACTGGAATAATAATGATAATAACAATAATAGTACTAGCAGCTAGCGATTAAGTTTTAAGGTCGGGTCAAACAACCGAATTTTATAATTGCATATCGATTATGCGACTCTCAAAGAGTGTATTTTTAAGCATATATGTTATAATATCCGTTTGATATGTATCAAGTATATAAGTATCGATGTATCGATAAGTTTGTTTACATACTGGGATTATTAAATCGTGCAATACCGTTTTCGGTGAGACATGTATCGGGTAAAAGTTACCGTAGCATTTAATAGTCATTGATTAGATCCGTCATGAATTAAACAATGTTTCGCAAAAAATCGCAACTGTTTCGATATATTCTTTCTTATTTTTTTAATGGCTAACAAATTCACGTTTCCGTAGCGTTCAACAGTCATTAAACAGATCCGTTATGAATCGAAAAATTTTTTGCAAGAAAATTGGCTGTTTAAATATATGGGGCATCTCATTCCGATTCGACCTCGGTCGGACCTTCGACCTCTCAGATTTGGTCGGGAATTTTTTTATATGATTGGACGAACTTCAAAAAGTACTGGAATGTCGAAATCAAATGATCACTAAAGTAGATTGCTATTGAAATCGGCCTCAATCGATTAACAGGAAAATATTAGTTTGGTGTAGCTTTAGCCGTTAGTTAGGAATGGATAGAATTGCTTCGGCGAAGGAAAAGAGAGCCGTCAATCGCTGAAGCAATTCTATCCATAACAGGAAAATAAGCTATCAAGATTTTTGTTATTGAACTTTTTCGGTTTTAGAGAAAAAAAGTTTAAATCTTATTATTGATAGTTCATTTTCCTTACGTACATTCTGAACATATTTTCTAAAAATCGCATTTTTTTTCACGAAAAGAAAACAATATTTCAGAAAAATTTGACAAGTTTTCCTTTTTTGTTTCTAATTCTTAGATAGTTATTTATAGAAAAAAATAAACTAAACTAAAAATAAAATCTTGGTCTTAGGCTCAAAAAGTTTGTTGTTTCATGCTGAAAGTTTGAGAATTTCTTCAGATTTTTAAATTTAGGCTAACGTTATGTTAGCTTTGAAAAATCGCAAAGAAAAATTTGAGTAAAAAAAATCTGGAAAAATTTTCCAGTACTTTTTGGAGTTGGTCCAATCATATAAAAATTTTCCTACCAAATCCGAGAGGTCAAGGGTCCGACCCAGGTCGAATTGGTATGGAATGCCCAATATATATTCCCTGTTTATTTTACATCGATAATAAATTCGACTTTCGTTATAACATCCATAATATTTTGTTAGTATTGAGTTGTGTCTTACTTTTCCATTATAAATTTCAGAACTCAACGGAAAATGTGACTCCATAAAATTACTGTTTTTAAAAACACGTTTTTGTTCACGATTTCTTCGGCTCCTGTTGGTTTTACATCTCATTGTCAAATAACGTTCTATTAATAAATTCATGTTTATTTTTCAAATATAGAATATTTATTATATATCATTAATCCTGATGCGTTGGAGCATCTTTCAGCAATACAATATTTACAAGTTTTATATCTATGGCACGGTTCGAATGTTGGTAATACAAATGGTGTAATTATTAACGACCGGGGTTTTCACCTCGAATCCACGAACTTACGACTTAACTTTCAAATTTACTGCAGATAAAATGTATATTTCGTAGAACTGCGTATAATTTACAGAATAACCGTGCAGGGATTTTTTTCACTCGTTCAAAAAAAAGAAACATATTTATCTTTCGTAATGGAATATAAAAAATGATGATTGAGTCAATGATTTGGAGTGGGTCGTTTAACGAGTCATTTGCTTAAGTCGTTCCTTTTGAAGGATCGACAATCTCTTGGCAACATCATCCCATTGTTATTTATATATAATACACACACCGCGTATAAATTAAGTATAATAAAAAAAAGCTTGAGCGATGGTTTCAGGCCCGAGAAGCGAATTTAAAAAAACGATGGAGATAATGAAGAATCTTTCGAGCGAACGAAATCGCGTTGACATCGGTTCGTGGCAAATTGCTATTTTTGCCCGTACAATAAAATTCAGCTATTCAAAATAACTTATTTCTTGTTTGTTTGATTTTTTCTTCTTCAATCTTCCTCGTTCAATTCATCAGCGTCTTGGCCATAATCATCATACTGATCCTTAAGTCCGTCGTCTTCGTCTTCCTCTTTGTCTAACGGACAGTGCAGACATCGGGATTCATTGATACCGTAATTTATGCAAGTATCGCCTATGCACTCGCAACATCCGTCGTGAAACCATCGATAACTTGTGGCTCCCATGGATTGACATGAATTGAGACACTTGTTCCACGAATTGCATTGGGCCATAAAAGCCACCGTGCAATTGACTGTCATTACATTTGGTTTCAAGGGATGATGAACCTCCTCCTCTACGGTTTCTGAAACAAACAATCAAAAACGTACTGAGACATCACAAAAGTTTAGCTGACAGGATTCATGGAGATTATTCGAAAATATTTGTCATAAATTTAAATGAACATCTTTATCCTTTAAGAATATAGAATCAGTCGATAATATGTTTACCTATACTTTCCAATTATTATTAATTGATTAACCACAGAATTTGATTCTTGCTTGTCATGGAAATCACTTGCTAAAAGCTGTTGTCGATAAAAAGTATGTGGAGTTCGAAACCGTATTAATTGAAAACCTCCAAAGTAGAACTTTGCGAATTGCTTTCGCATTATTATTTTATAAATTTAACGAGGCTACCTCTATATGAGAATATGCTTATTAATTTTAGCTTCCTCACACACACACACACACACACACACACATAGTATTTTTTTTTAATCCACGTGACTCGAAGATTTGGACCATTCTAAGACTCATGACATGAAAATCTCGGGTTTTTCTCCATTATAACAACACTTCATATGAGGAATCAAAAATGATTTTTTCCCCGAGATCTCATATATCATATGCGTCAATTTCAGAAATCGGACTCAATAATAGTATTACTAATAAAAACAGCACTTATTCGACGTGAATAACAATTATATTAGAGTGATAATAATAATCATTCCGAGACTTTTATTTAATTCATCTTATGCTTGAGTAATTAATCGTTACAAAATATAGAAATATAATAAATATTAATTTCGCAATACTTACGCATATGGTATTTTGTTTCTTTTTCGTGCTTGACGAACAGCGAAACGTCAAAGTCTACGGGATAAGTGAAAGTAATCCATCTCTCGTGCTCATCTGGCTCCGACGTAAGCGCAGTAAAAAGTCCTGGCACCGGTTCACTGAAATCTTCAACGTGAGACTTCCTGCTCAAAGGATTATCCGTTATATTCGGTTTGGGGCACAGATCTATAAAAAAAATGAAAAATGTTAATCATTACACACCCAGAGAAAAATCTGGTAAAAAAAAATAAAATATTATCTAACTATAAAGTATAATCTCCAGGAGGGATATCTTATATATTTCATCGTTATAGTGAATATAATTATAGTAGCAATCATCGAAATCATAATTGTTTCAAATATGATTGATGACACATGACTTCAGCGATTTTTCTAAGTATTTAAAATTGCGATAACTTATGAACTTTGTAAGGTCCCAAAAAAAAAAAAAATACTGAAAACTCAGCATTTTCATACACAATTGGCAAAATTTTTTTCGATGCCTCTTTCGTCGCTAATCGTTGATAAGGTAAAATTTAATGACGATAAAATAGACTTACCGACGCAGGAACAGCACTCGTCGTACAAATAGCTCAAACACGAGAAGCACTCTTTGCAACAAGTGCAGTTTGGCAGATCGCACTTACAACTCTGTGTAAGCATACATTTGCTCACGACACTCGCACAAATTGCCTCATTGCACGCATCCGAAAGATCGATACTGATCGAAAGCGCAATGACGGTGATTCCCACCAGAAATAAACCTCGACTCCACATCATTGTATTCTGTAACAAAACGAAATGTATTATTATATATCATATAATAAATAAATGAATCTTTCAGAAAGTGAGATGAAATAAATAAACGAATATTTGAAAGACAATGAAATTAAATAAATAAAGAAATATTTCAAAGACAATGAAATGTGATGGGTAAAGAAATATTTTTTAATTGATAAGACAGAATAAGTACATTTTTGCGGCCTCAAAATGGAAGCCTTTTCATCGTGACCTCTTTTTTACCGTATTTCCAATGCAAATGGGTTGAAAATGGGCCAAAAGATTTTTTCCATTATTATTTTCACTTTTTCAATTGTCGTTCTTACACTTACTGTACTTAAATTAGTGTGCCAAAAATATCTACACGAGTGAATAATAATTCATCAAGTTTTTAGCAACGGTGATATTGCGGAAAGTTGAAAAAAAAATTGTTCAATGTCGTACTCTTATTTTTGTAAAATCATATGCGTACAATGAGAGAAAAGTATATCGTTGTATATAAATGAAAGTGTAATATAATATAAATATAAATGAAAATAATATAATATAAATGAAAAAAAGTATATAAATAAATGTATATCGTTGATTCAACGATTTTACATTATAAAAAGCGTATATGAAGGCTCGCAATGTTTTATAGTTAAAGTGACGATAATATGGTTCAATAAACGATACTTGCAAATTTATTGAAAACAAACGTTGAAATCGTATACAGCAACAAAACGGCATATTTAAAACTATTAGAATAATTCTTAAAACTATTATCACTTTGATAATTGCTACTGTAATTATATTTGCTATAACCATGAAATATAGACGTTCCTCCCGGTATTTATATTGATGGTTGATCCATCTATTTTCTTATATTTACTATAACCATTAAATATAGTCGTTCTTCCGGGCAACTATACATTATAGTTAGATTATCGTCTGACTAATTATTTTTATTATTAAATTACGATATTTTTCTCTGAGTGTACATAATGGGACTAATATTTTAACAAATTGTGACATATAACTAGTGAATAAATACAGAATGAGCTCTGACTGAGTATACACTGGATCATCATCGCACTGGAAACTATTATATATTCGACTAATTTAAGCACGTGGATACGAGTGTGCACGAAATTTCATTGCCGCGTAACGCGTAAGTACGGACTGTTAAGAGTTAATGACGAGCACAATTTCGCCTCGTTTCCAGAGATCATACCGAGGTCAGCAGCACAGCTTAAGGTAGTTCATACCAGTCAGTGGACAAACTGACCTAAACAAATTTTAAGTGATTAATTTAAATACAAACTGTACTCAATTTGTTGGTGAAAAAAAAATGTCGATGCCTCTTATGACTAAAGAGAGTCGATTGTATCGGCAGAAGTGATTTACAGCTGCTAATTCAAGTCAACGTCGTCTGCTGAAACCGATTTTTCGTGACAGTTGGGAAAGTGATAACTCATGACCGAGAAGATGTATCACAAAAAATTTTGGCACGCGGTATTTTTTGACTTCGTGATTTGATTAACTTCATCAAAGGTTCATTTTGTCCGTAAAGTAATTATCCAGATATTTTGTCTCCTTCTCATACGATTGGTTTACATGAATCATTTTTTTTCTTCAAATTTTCATGTGGTTATACTAAAAATGGTTTTGAGTGTCGAATAAAGTGGATCAGAAATATTGTCCGATGGATTTTTGTGTGTGATGGAGGATCTAAAATTCGTATTGTCCTAACTCGAAATAATTATAATGTTATGTGAAGTAATGATTAATCTACACACCGAGATAAAAGATTTGATTGATTCACGGCAATCGTCACCAATGGAAAGAAATGCTTGAGGTTTGATTCTGTTTTATTTTAGTGATCTTAGGTAAATGTTTTTCTTCTACGAGAAGAGAAAAAAAAAAATTTCTTCTGTGAAGTACCGAAATATGGATCACAGCTGATATATATTTCTGATGACAACAATTTCTTAGAAGCATCAACAACAAACTAGCCACCGGATTTCCGAATTCTCGGTATCGATAATCGATAGCTGGTATTACGATTCAATGTTTCAACAAACAAACTTTGTTATATACGCAGATTAGATTCTTCATCTATTTATATCTTCGATATTATATCGACGTGCATTAGCTCGTGAGTAAATACGCTCCAAGGGGATTACTATTGAACCGGAGGCCGCACGTTCTCACTGGTTGAGCCATACAATAACTTTCAATCGATCTACGCTTATATATCCGTATTTTCTCACTACAGCAATTCACCATTTTGCGAACAGCGAACATTTTTATTGAGATCCGCCATTTATAAATTCCCTTATTCTCAAAATTATTAACATAAGGGAAATATTACAGGCTAATTTTTTTTGGAATTTCAAAAGTAATTGTCAATATATATTCATGGACCGTAAAAATAAAGTAATAAAAAATTAATGTACAATGTGATAAAAATTTTTACTATTCTATACTACAAATTTAGTATAATAATTTATCCATACAAAATTCCAATACTTGTGTATTCAATTTTAAATAAATTTTGTTGCAGTGAATGTAAAAAGTTAAGAAAATGAAGTAATGATGAAAAATGGTGAATTATTTTATCAAATAATCTGTTCATATATCAATAAGATAAAGATGATTTTGAAATATTTCTTTACGACTTTTCAGTATTAATATTCATTGTAATATAATAACTCATTTGAATTAATTGTAACTATTGCGGAAATTTTCAAAACGTTGGGTCTTGCCTAATAGATAATTGTAATTTGTTATTCAATATTGGTAATTAAATTTTTATTCCACAAATGGCTATCAAATTGCACTCCGTAAAGCACAAAATACACTCGCACAGATTATATCCTTTTTGAGATTCAAAACTCTGTTTATGTAAGGCGCAACACGTCGTTAATTTTCCTCCACTTATTTTCAGGATCACCATTATAATTATTTGATATTAATGGACGACACAAATTTTTTGTTGTTGTTGTTGTCATTTCGACGTGGAAAATGTCTTTGAAGATCCGATTTTAATTTATAAATTAAGGTTTCGTCGGGGTGGTCCCTATGGAATGTCTAATATCCTCGACGACTATGACTCAACCTTTGCCTGGACCTCCTACATCCTAACAGTTCAACCCACTCCAGCTTTTACGTCAGCCCCCCAAGTCGTAAATATATGAAGCATTCTCTGTCGATTATTCAGCCACTTTTTTTTAACCCTATCCGATGTGCCCAGTACATGGTTTTATGAAAGTACCTTTGAAATGCACTCTACGTGAATTTTTATTTTCAGATTTTTGAAACCATTTTTTGAAAAATGCCATTTATTTTATCAAGTGCTAATATCTTGGAAACTTGAAGTTACTGAAAAAATGTCTGCACCTGAAAGTTTTCGTTTTTTGTGAGCTTTCGAGCGTAATGATTGAAATAATCGTAACATTTTGCAGGATATGATTTTTCAACGGAAAAACGGGGGATTTAAAAAAAATTAAGAAACCGATATTTTTTTCGGGTTAAAAAATTTACAGTGTATTTCTGCATGACTATTGATGTTTTACAAAATCGCCGGAGTGGCAACGATCGATGATTTGATAAAGAAAAATGTATTCATGTGAAAATTCTGAAAAACGGGGAAATCATCATTTTTTGAAAATTCAAAAACGATAATTTGTTTTTTAAATAAAATTACAGAGTATCTCTGCATGTCTGCCAATATCGCAAAAAAATCATCAGAGTGGGACTAATTGAGGTTTGGGTTCAAAAAATAATAATTCCTCCGTTTTTCGAAACTTTCATACGAATAATTTTTTTTTTACACTGAAACCTCGATCCGTGCCGCTGTGATGATTTTTTCGCGATATCGTTAGTCATGCAGAAATACTCAATAATTTTATTAACAGAAAAAATAACCGTTCTTAAATTAGAAAAAAAAATTATTTCCCTGTTTTTCGGCACTTTCACTAAAAAAATTTATTTACATTTTGTTATATCAGAACATCGATTGGTGCCACTAAGCCGATTTTTGTGAGATATCAACGGTCATGCAAGACTATTCTGTAAATTTTTCAATTGAAAAAAAATATCCGTTCTTTGAATTAAAAAAAATTTGTCCGTTTTTCGAAAAAAAATCATTCTCACCGGAATGTGACAATTACTTCAAACATTCCGCTCAAGTGACTGAAATTTTGAAGTCCTACAAGCATTTATTTTTTCCAAATCGCGTTTTTCGATGCTTTTAACCAATCCGAATCTTAGACGCGAAGTCAACTTCAGACTGTTCGCTGCAGAATTACATATCGTCCGCGTTTTGAATGGTTCTATTATTTGCAGTAATGAAAAAAATATCTTTTTTTTTCGTATTAAAATATATATTTGCTAGTTAATTACAAAAGTAAATGACAGAAAAGTTGATAAGGTCGTGGCCGATTTTTAGAATTGGAGACTCATTGTAGTAGATATTTTAAAAAATCCATATACCAAACGGCTGGTATGTTGGCAAAGCACGAGAAAGCGAGAAACTGATTTTCACAAAAACGAGGCTGTCTTTCTGAGGAAGCAAAGATAATCTCTTGTCTTAAAAAATATATGGCACATCCAAAGCCGCAATATCGAAAACTGAAGCCCCTTTCCAAACAATCTGATTGGTCATATCGTCCGCGTTTTGAATGGTTCTATTATTTGCAGTAATGAAAAAAAAAAATTCTTTTTTTTTCCGTATTAAAATATATATTTGCTAGTTAATTACAAAAGTAAATGACAGAGAAGTTGATAAGGTCGTGGCCGATTTTTAGAATTGGAATCTTATTGTAGTAGATGTTTTAAAAAATCCATATACCAAACGGCTGGTATGTTGGCAAAGCACGAGAAAGCGAGAAACTGATTTTCACAAAAACGAGGCTTCCTTTCTGAGGAAGCAAAGATAATCTCTTGTCTTAAAAAATATATGGCACATCCAAAGTCGCAATATCGAAAACCGAAGCCCCTTTCCAAACATTCTGATTGGTCATATCGTCCGCGTTTTGAATGGTTCTATTATTTGCAGTAATGAAAAAAAAATTCTTTTTTTTTCGTATTAAAATATATATTTGCTAGTTAATTACAAAAGTAAATGACAGATAAGTTGATAAGGTCGTGACCGATTTTTAGAATTGGAGACTCATTGTAGTAGATATTTAAAAAAATCCATATACCAAACGGCTGGTATGTTGGCAAAGCACGAGAAAGCGAGAAACTGATTTTCACAAAAACGAGGCTTTCTGAACTGAAACTGAAGCCCCTTTTCAAACATTCTGATTGGTCATATCGTCCGCGTTTTGAATGGTTCTATTATTTGCAGTAATGAAAAAAAAAAATTCTTTTTTTTTCCGTATTAAAATATATATTTGCTAGTTAATTACAAAAGTAAATGACAGAGAAGTTGATAAGGTCGTGGCCGATTTTTAGAATTGGAATCTTATTGTAGTAGATGTTTTAAAAAATCCATATACCAAACGGCTGGTATGTTGGCAAAGCACGAGAAAGCGAGAAACTGGTGGTTTCGATGGACGCAACCGTAAGATGAACGCTTGAGCCTCGCCTCCTCTCAGCTCTGCCTCGAGGCGATGGAATAACTTGGACAACAAGCCTTCGTGGAAGCATCCTGGCATCTATCTCTCTGCCTCCGCGTAAACATTAAAACGCACGTAGTATGTACGCCGAGACTAGCGTACGGAATTATCCAAGAGTGCATAATAAATACCTATGTATATAGTGCTACACGCTCGAGTCATTTCTCACGAAACGCAAAATATCCTCGCTGTACACGATTGCATTTACGGGGCAAAATTGACCATCATGCGTATGGAAAGGACATCACACATGTTGGATCGTCCTTAAACGTAATTTCAATTCATTGGCTTGAAAAACCTTGGGGACAAGTTGCAAAGATACTCGGATGATCTGGGAAATTGTGCGAATGTCCAGTGATTAACAAATATATGAAAATATAAAAAGCACAATAAAGTGGAACCTTCACATTGCCTCTTCAATAGTATCCAGATTTTTCAAATGTACGAATTTTTAGATCAAATCACAATTTTTCATTATAGTTCCTTAAATACATTCAATGCAGCCAGAATTTAAGAAAAGTAGAGCTTTGCGAATGGCTTCCTTTTATTGTTGGATTTTTACAAGTGCAAGTCTACGAGGAAGAATTTTAATATAATTTTGCATTCTCACAGATGAAGCTTTGTAAAAATCCAACAATAATGACGAAGAAATACGAAAAGTTCCACTTTGGAGCCTTGTTAAAAAAAAATTTAAATGGCATTATTTTTTAACCCCTCGACAGATTCTCGTTAGATTCGAACTGATGTTTAGTTTACCCACACTTTACTTGTGGACCAAATTTCAGCCCATCTTAAAAATTGCAGACGTTGCAGCACTAACAACAATTCAAAATGCCATTAATTTCGAACCTCTTAATAGAATGGCGCTACATTCACTCACAACCTTTACACGATAACAGTCCAATTGTGGACTAAATTTGAGCACAATATCCTAAAAATTGTGAAGGTTAGAGCACGAATGAAAAGTGTAAAAAAATTCCAAATGCCATAAATTGCGAACCCCTCAACCGATTGCCACCAGATTTAATCTCAAACATTACTTAATGACAGTTCACTTCTGCTCCAAATTTGAGCTGTATATAATAAATTGCGGAAATTAGAGCTCAAGCTGAGATTCTCGAAAAAATTCAAAATGCCATAGATTTCGAATACCTTGACGGATTAACTTCAAATTCACTCCCATAACTTGTTCAACGACAGTTTACTCGTGGTTTAACTTTCACCCCGATACCTTGGAAATTGCAACGGCTATCGTGCTAAAAAAAAATTGTGCAAATACACACACGCACATACAGACATTTCGTACAAACCATTTTTCGTGACGCTTTATACCATTTTAAGTATTCCGACATGAATATCCCGAAAAAGAAATTCTGCACGGAAACAAAGCTTCCTCTTAACTTAAATGAAAAACGCAAAAAAGTTACCTGAACGAAGCTTAATTTATAAGAAATTAAAACAAAAGTAAATAACAAACAAATTAAAACAAAGTAAAGAAAGTCATTTCCATAAATATCGACATTTCTAACGAGGAAGTTTTGTCACGGTCAAAGTTCAATCCGGGTGCAATGTGCATATTACTCCCTCATCCAACATTTTAAGGAGGAAAATTTTTATCACTTTTCACTGTTACACCTTTAAATCACCGAAATTTTGAGTCATAATATCACTCCGTGAAATTATGAAAATGACAACAATATCAATATGTCGTACATTTTGTTACTACACTTCAAGTAAAACAACATTGTACCTTTGTCACAATTATAAGTGATAAAGCAGCAGCTTTGTGGCAAAATACGCACATCGTAGTTTTTTTATTTCCACGATTACAATATTCAATTTATTGACTCCTTTAAACCCGTTATAATACACTTTTCAATTTCAAAACAACATTGATCGTTTAGTAAAAGTAGAATCGATAAATCAGCAGTTGATTACAAAGATACACATATTCCCGTCTTTCCTTATCATGATTGTATAATTCAGTGCCTTGAATTTTTCAAATCCGTTTCATTATAAATTGCATTTTTGTTTTGTTCTTCAACTAAAACAACTTTGTACCTAGACAAAAGTATAAGCGATAAATGATCAGTTCAGTGATAAGCTACACATATTCCTGTTTTTTTTTATTTCCACGATAGTATCATGTAACTTTTTCACTTTTCGTCCAATTGACATTGGCAACAAAAAAAATCTATAATTGGGCGCTTCTGATTTAAAGTTCAATACAATTTTGTCATTATTGATAAATTATCAGTGTTTAATGTATTTTGAAATTGATGTTCGAATAACAATGATAATGTTTAGAAAGTGGAGGCAAGAAACGTATTTATCTCGAGGTGCATTTTCAATTGCTGTATGAAAAGTCGATTAATATGAGTTGTAGTGTAACAGCTATGAGTTAGCACGTTGCGGCAATAATATATTTACCTGCGTATGTCCGCACTGTATCGGCGCGTTATCCCAGCGCGGCTTCGCGTATCACAGCACACGACCAGGTTATACCTACGCCGGAGAAACTATTTTAAGAGCGTGCAACCGGTTCGCGCTGCGACTCGAACGGCCACGAGACATATTTCGCTTCCTCCCCTCTATGTCTAATGTATCGATTCGAATGAGAATCCTTTCGATATCCGATATTGCATTCACTGCGAACCAACAACCTTCACTTCTTCACGAGCCGCCAACTCAAGAGTTAGCTGAAGAGAACAAACATTGTGTTGAGAACACACGACACACGTGACAAAACAATCGGGATTTACCGATTTATCGCACTTATTATCTTATCCCGATTTTTCGGACGCTTTTATTAGTTCGTGATTATAAGATTGAAATTAACCGGTTAAATCGGCGAAATAATGAAATTCGTTACGTATGCAAAGAGTTATCAAGTCTTGAGGACGCTTCGAATGAAAATCGGTAAGAGACGAAATTTTTAGTGTAACGCGCGCGACGTATTGAAACGAAGGAGCGACTCTGAATCAACTGAAATGAGGAAGAAACCGAGGTTCGTGGGTAACTCGAGGAAGCGGTCAAGCTGAGAAGGTGGAGGAAACGAGACGGTCCAGAGGAGGAGAAGGAGGTAGTGGTTTGCGCGCTTGGTAGTGGTGGCGATCTCCTCGGCGAGAAGGAGAGAGAAGGAGAAGGAACGACAAGTGAGAGCAAACGAAGTCGAAGAGGAAGATGAAAAGATTACAAGAAAAAAAGCGTGATGATTATTTCAAGATCTTAACAATATTGGATCGGTATTTTACTCAAAAGACATTCAGAAAAGTATCGAAAATGAGAAGGAGAAAGGTCAACCACTGGATGGATTAAACGTACACCAGATGACATAAGATTGCAAAATTGCATTTTTATATAATATAATTGATTTCCAGATTTTCAGCCTGCCTGAGTTTTACATAAGATTTCTTATGATTTACCGAAATATCATAATATTTCAAAGATCACTCAATATTTCTTGCAATCTCAAACATTTGAGAAATTCCTGGAGATGTCAAAAGATTTCTCGAAATATGCTCAGATTTCTTCGGATTTCTTGAGATTTCAACAAAATACATGATGGTTCATCGAATTTTATTAGATTTCAAGGATTTCACGAGATGTCCAGGATTTTTAGGGTTTTTAAGATTTCTTGAAACGATGTACACCAGATTACAAAAGTGGTTTACTCTTCGGGAGGAAGTAAGGAGCCGCCAAAATGCCGAATTCCGATATGGAGGCGCAAGCGAAGATGAAAAAGACGACCGATAAGAAGCTCGTATGTGATGAGGTCTTTTTCCATTTTTTTGGCTTACCTGCGGAGTAAGAGCTTGGTCCTAACCTTGAGCTGCCGAAAAAACGCCAAGGAATACAGTGAAGGTCTGCGGTCCTTCTCTAAAAATCTCTCTTTTAAAAAGTTCATGGTCCTTCTCTCAAAAGTATGTTGCGAGATTTTATCGAATTGCGAGTTGGTCCATTGTTGTAACGTTATTCGCGCTGTGATTGGTCCAAATTGGGGCGAGATCAGATCGAGACCAAGTTGGCACGAGATCAGATAGCGACCGGGACCGAGTTCACTGCTGTCAAGTGAACGTTTTGACAGCCTGGCAAGTGAGCTCTGTAACCTTGCCCATATTGCATGCGTTTATTCAAATTTCTTATATTAAAAAAGGTTTCCAACTCTGATATTGAGAGTTGAATACGTATTAATCGGTACGTGCTCTTGTATAGCAATCGTGAAGTTCGAGTTAGCGAAGAGAAATGCGGAATATCATTGATGTGGTACTACCGATAACCCCTCATATGTTCTCCAGGCCGCAAAAAGCTCTTAAAACGGTGAGAGTGAGGATAATGATAATAATATCATTTTCATTGAATAAATAAATAAATATATAGAGGCACGAGGATTAATTTTTCTCCCATTTTGTTTTAGAATGCTTTTAGCGCAATGCAAGCTACCGTGATCGCAATGCTAACTGAAATATAGTAAAAAAAAACGTTGTTTATAAAGAATTATATCGATGAGCAAGGATTTCATGCGAATGACAACGAATACAATAACCTTCGAAATCATTTCGACTATACAATCGCTGAAATTTACACAAAAATTGAAATCTTAATACAAACGATGTTAATAAAATTTTATAGACTAGTGAAGTCGGACCGAACGATGCATAAATATAAAATATATTGAGACTCATCTATTTATTAGATTTTTCTACAAGCCGAAAATCGGCTCTTCATCAGCATGGGATAATATATACTACTACATACTTATTCAATGGACCAACTCGCAATTAGATAAAATCTCGCAACACACTTTTTAGAGAAGGAAAGTATACAAGAGCATTGTAGCGACATACGTCATCTTCTCGCGTGCGTAGCGCGCGAGGTTTTCTAGTATATTAAAAGTTTTTAGTATAGATCAGTATAGAACTTCGAGAGAACTATTCGTAGTGGTCGAATTAGTAATTTTAGCTAATTGAATTCATCCGTAATGTTTGCTTCAATTTCTTCCCCCGTTTCATAATTTCTTCATTATCTTCTTCTTTTTAGATCGTAGTTGTACCAACTAACATAAAGTAGTTAATTCTACCAAGGAATTGAGGTAGTTAGTTTTATCAACTAACTTTAAGTACAATAATTCTTCAAATTAAATTTGACTAATCTAATTGATCATAACTTGGAACTTCACCATCAATTACATCTAACTTTATCAAAAAAACTTAGTGGCAGCAAACTACAGTTGCATCTTAACAGTTTTTCAACTGTGCATGTCTTCCAAATTGTCAAGAAAAATAATAGCAATAAATAAAGACAGGATGTGGGAAAAAATTCGTGTGTAAATATCGAGCGGAACTGAGGCCCATTCTACCATGAAAGAAAGAAGAAGCAAGAAAGAACGAAACGCAGCTTGCACGTAACCATTAATTTACCTCCTACTGCAATCAACTACGTTTAACGAAGAGTTGGAGCGTTTAAGCACTTGACGTTTCCGTCATAATAATACATATAGCGTTGAACTATATTTTATACCATAGCTTAAATCGACAGGAATGTCCATAATCTTCATTTTAAATAAGTGAATGCTCGAATTCTTCGTTGAATGTTCTGCAAGTAGAATATCCTTCCTCTCAGAATCATGTACGCTCCTTGATTGAATATTTATTTTAAATTTGAAACTTTTGTATATGACTCATCCTCCCCGAGATCCTTTTTTCTTCCTTCTATTTCCTCTTTGCCTCAAGCTCCACTGAAGTCACTGCTGCTATCTCTTTTTCCACTGGAGCAAAAAGGGCGGATAGTAGATGAAAGAGAAAGACTAGCAGTTAGAGTTTTGGATGGAGTCAGGTAGACATACGAAGGTCGTTAGTTGGGAGAAAAATTAGCCGTTTGTCGGAGGTAAAACTATCCCGGAGGTCGGGTTCGAGATGGGTCAATCAGATACGGAAACACTTGTCGGCGCGGGCTATTGTCTAAAGGTAACAGGTCCAAAAAATTGTAGACACAGGTATAACGCCTTAATGACTTCGGGAACAGACTGGAGGACCCGAACATCGAGAAATTCTTATATTTCTGAGCAGCTTTCTCACAGTATGATAAAAATAAAAATAGGTTCGAAAATGTTGAACTCTGATACTTACCGAGTGTCCGAACGATTATTTTACGCCCTCTGTGTTGAAATAGCAGCTGAAATAATCGCGATGGAAAAAATCGGCAAAGTGGCACCGTTCGATTTTCTGGTAAAAAAAACAATCTTTGTGTAAATAGTTCGGAAAACGGGGACATTATTATTTTTGTAATTAAAAAAAAAAGGTTAATGTGGACGTGACGGTTATAGAGCAGAACCGAGAGGGTAAAAAAAAGAGGCTGGTTCCATGGAAGATATTTGATATACATGGGCATTTTCATATGATTTTTTACTTTTGTGACAAAGCAACGTTTATTATGTGGATAACAAACAAAAAGAGGAAGGAAGTCGATGGCACTTTGTGGCAATATACATTTCTTTTGATCAGTTTTCATCAATTTCGATCACTCGATCGATATGCCGATAGCCTAGATTCCTGCTGTTAACGACGACAGATGGCGCTACTAGAGATCGCCGAGAGAGAATGTCTGATTGCGGAGCAAGAATTCCCGACAGTGAATCAAAAGAGAGGTTATAGAGATGTTTATGTTTTTATAGAAAGAGCGTCAGACCAGAGACAGATCAGTGGCAGTTCAGTAGCCGCAGATGAAGTAGGTGAGTACTTTGCAATAGAAAAATTGAGCTATGTTATTGTTAACAGTCTTAAAACTTTTCCTATGAATGTAATTTATTGCTTTCTCATAGAGGAAGCTTTGTTTTAATGGAAAAAGGAAATTCTCCGATTTTTATGTCAGTACACTCAGAATGCTTCAAAACATCGAGAAATTGGATTAATAAAAATGTCCGTATGTATGCATGTGTGTGTGTGTGCGCGCAGAGGCTGCAAAATTTCAATCACTTGTACATGGTAAAATTTAGTACGATCAATTGAATTTTTATCAATCGAATCATCTTATTCTGTACTTTGTTAAAAAGAATATTTTTTCCCGATACAAAAGCGCTTCCTAGAATTATTTTCCGTTTTATCGACATCCGAATACACACTACTGCAAATACGGAATATTTTTAATCGTGATTTTCTTTTTATTGTCGAAATAATTTGCATACACTTGACCCTTTTTTTTTAGAGCGACGTCAGTGACAGTTGAAAAGTATCAACCGTCAATATTAGAACTATTGTGATAACGATTCTTCGAAAAATCTGTATCAATTAAAAAAATTGTTAGGAATTAGCAGTTCCGAAAAAAATGATACGAATGCACATACGACACGAATAGCACATATGTTAATTCGCAATTTTATTGATCAACTAATACACATGATCGTCAGTACAAAAAATATTAATCTATCGTACAAAACATAGTATAAAAATTGGGGCACCATACTATGTTATTATTAAGACTTCTAAAATATTTTGGTAATATCTATCTATGATCCCGATAATGGAATTTATACTTGGTGTCTAGACGCTATCGCGTGTCTTGAAGTTAGTGTCTTTAATCGACAACCTATAGATTATAGCCGATCAAGTTATCATCGTTTCATTTCAGTCTAATTATAATCACTTGGTATGAACCATAAATCATAAACTTGCTGTTTAATTATTTAAGCATTGAACACTTTTCAACTACGTAATCAATTTCCATCAATGCCTTGAAGTATTTCAGATCCGCTTTAGTTTGATAACCCGTCGTCGTAATGTCAATTTTCACAAATAACATATATCGTGAAAAACTTAAAAAAATGCGTTCATGTAAATAAACTATTTTGTCGCTCTATATAATTTCCAACGCAGCACACAGTAAATTGTAAACTGCAGGAACAAGATCCACGCGATCAGACTAAATATTAT
Source organism: Tromatobia lineatoria (assembly GCA_949699805.1). NCBI lineage: Eukaryota > Metazoa > Arthropoda > Insecta > Hymenoptera > Ichneumonidae > Tromatobia > Tromatobia lineatoria. Next base: position 20,769,871 of record OX453037.1, read on the forward strand.
CGTTGAGAAAGACATTGATGGCATGTCCCACTTTGTCAGCAACATTTTTCCGGATATCATCATACAATTCTTATCCAAACATGTTGGGATTTCTCGATGGTTTCCATAGACTGCTTGTAAAATTCCTTCGAAACCGTACCTAAAATATCTTTATGTTATTACAGTTGCTCTACATTATCGATCGCGCTGGTTACCAACGCTTCTCAATGGACTAACCTGAAGTAACTGACTGCCGATAAAGGCTGAAGATAACTAGGAACCTCTTTGAGTTTGATAAAAAATCCGGCAAACAGAAACATCGGTATATTTAATGCAGGAACAAGGAAACATCCAGCCTGAAAAAAATAAAATGATTGTAATCATTTTAAGGATTCTTTCGACAAACTTAGTAAGGCAAACGGCCCAGTTTCGGTCATCGATCTTTCATTTATATTAATAATAAATGTACTTTGCGAAAAACAATGATTGATGCTATTAAGAAGACCCTTTTTTTACACTACATTATTGTCGAAATGTGATTTTCTTCATGACATTTTTTATCAAAAAATGTTAGTGAGTGGCGCTGTGTGTTCGTACGTTCGAGCGGCAACCGTTGCTCGAGCGTGCTTGCCGAAGAATCTCGGGAAAAATCGAATTCGATCATTTGTAAGTATTCAGAGGTATAAAGACAATATGGGGAGCTTCGTAATGAATCACGTAACCGATTAGTCTAGTCAGGATTTGTTTTACGAGGAAATTATTTCATAAAAATTGCCATGTCCATTATTGGTTACGCAAATGAGGTTAGGTTCCAGTTTCGGTCACTTGTTGCGCGAATCACATCCGTATTCGTGTTCATCTGAAATTGAACTTTTGCAAATAATCAAATATCGATTCATTGTAGGGAGACCTTCACATTTTCATTGGTAAGTGGTTATTAATCATAATTTACTATTTGCTAGTTCAAGTCACGAATTATAGTGGAAACAAATTTTTAATGCAACCAAAGCAAATGGACGAAATTCGATTTTAACTAAGCAGATTGTTTATCTATTATTGGACATTCTAGGAGGAGAAGATTTTTTTGAAATAAACAAAGTAATTATCAATGTCATGGACACTGTTTTGCTTCAGACCACTTATAACGAAGATTTTATACCTAAGCAATATGTCATTTTTTCAAGTTAAGTTAGTTTGTTTTTTTTGGTCATTGGATCGATTGAAATAAAGGTAATGATCAAAGTAAAAAATTGAAAGTTATTGCTTCAATTCACGTTCATTTCCGCCCGTTTTGCCTGTGACATCGCAAAATTTAAGAAAGTGACCAAAACTAGGTCCGCAGGGTGATCGAAACCCCAAGCGGCGGGATCAAAACTAATACCCGTCAGGTGACCGAAACTGCGACATAAAAATTGGAAAGTGACCGACACCTCGGCAGTTGAGCGTCGTTAGTAAAACAATAATTTAAATATTATTTAGAAGGATTTATTATATGAATAATATAAGTTCGTTTTCGAAATTTCGATAAGACCCATTGAGAAACACCTGAACACACTCTGAAACTTTGTGATACGTCCCATAATGTTTGCCGAAAAAAAAAAAATTTGTATTACTTTTTGTTCAATTATTGGAAATGATCGAAACCTTGGCTTTGAAGAAGTACAAAATTGCATTGAAAAGGTGGGAAAAAAATCAGTGATTTAAAAAAAAAAAATTGTAACAGTATAAAAGGATTTTGGAACGTATCCGAAGGACTCTGAATCAAATATTCACCGCGTTGGTTATATATACTATATTTGCAATAATTGATAGCGAATAAAAATTTAGTTTGTTTTTTAAACGATTGCAATTCTTTCATTGTTAAGGGTATCGATAAATAGATTATTACGTGAGTATCGAATGCTGCACCGGTGACGATGCCGAGTGACTGTGCAAGTATTGTCACCAGAATGCACACAAGCCAGGCACGCATAAATCTCTCGCACTCGAGAGGCTGACCGGTCATGCAATAAGCAATAACGAGAAAAAACGATGGGCAGAGTATCTGAAAGATAGTAACATGAAAATTGGCCCTCAGGAGAATGAGGCTTCCGGAAATCTAGCCTACCGGAAAATTTGTCAGTTAAAATTTGGCCCTCGAAAATTGGAATCTGAAGGATTATCAAAAAATGTGATGAATCAAAGAAATCCTGGAAATTCATGGTGACCAATTTTCCTGAGATGAATTTTCCGGCGCTAAAATTCCGGGACAATATATTCTCAATAAATGATGATAATAATACCTTTATCATAATAATAACTCGATAAAATAATATCAAATTATATCTGATAAATCATACCTGAAGAGGAATGTCAGTCACGACTTTCGCGATGTAATAAGATCTTAGAGTGTACCAATTGTTGAGATGTTCCCTCAGAAAAACGGCAGCTTCAATCGGGACTGCAGTACCATAAATAAACTAATTAAAGCGGATTATTTATTTGAAAAAAAAAAAACGTGTCAATAATGCACCAAATGAGTGAGTTTTTTTACATATCCTGTAATAAATTCATGTAAACCTTTCAGTAGTGCTGATCTAAAAGAATATTATTTCTGTAACGAGTTTAGTACACCGAGAAAAAGATTTAGCAACATTAACCTTGCCAGTGCGGTTGTATGAAATTTGTTTGAATCAAACGTGGTATATTCGAGTCAACTATACCGACGTTGTTTCAATAAAACTGTTATGTCTGAGTCTACAGTATATAGCAATCACTACCAACCCAATATTGATTTGATATAGCCTACAACTGAATTGATTCAAAAACATTTTTCTTCGATTTAACCTCATTCACTATCGGGATTGGGAAGATTGATTTAACCGCGAATTTAGTTTCGTTTGCAAAAAATCGCTATTTCAACCGATCGATAAAGCCAAGCAGAATGGCGAATAAATTGGAAATGACCCTATTATAGAATGCATGTGACTAAAGACTTTTTTAAACACATGCACAAAAAGTGCCCTATTCCGAGCTTCAAAAATGTGTGGGAAAACGCCTTTTGTAGTAAGGTGTGGAATAATATTCAGTGCATGCGCAGACGGACTACAGTCCTACATTATTTCACTCTTCCGGTACATTTTTTTAAGCGTCCGCTACATTATTTGCCGAACAAGCATTGAGGCGCCGAGTCTCTACTGATGCGCCATCTGACGGGTGAAAGTTAAAAGCAAGTCGAGCACAGCTGTACGGTTTATTGTTTACTCGTTCTCTATTTTTCCTTCGAATAAAAAATAAATAAAAAACATATCCCGACGAATGATCGTGTATTATTCACAATAATGGTTAATTTTATTGCAATTTACATTTTAAAATGTATATTTGTGCTGTGGCTTCGCCCCCCCCCCCCCAAACCCCCTTCTGGGGTTCCGCCCCTTGACCTCGCCAATGCTTCGCCTGCATAAAAATTTTATGCGAATCTTTGAAAAGTTAGCTTTTGGGCACTACCAGTGCTCACCAGGATTGTAAGGCATTTTTTTTTGTATTGATTTAAAAAATAGTATGTGAGACTCGTACGGAAAAATGGACCCTCCGCAAGGACTGTGAATATGGCAGCACTCGTCTCCAGCTCGTACCACTACTGTACGAGCCGAAGGCGAGTGCAGCAAACTTCACAGCCTTCACATAACATCAAAAAGTTGTTCGAAGGCTTGAATACGAATGCAACATGCGATTTTTTCATCACATTTGTTACGGGTGTGAAGTTTCATCGAGAATTCAACACTGTAATAAATTTCGGGAACACTCTTTGAGCGTAGTCGAGCGTAGTTCAACTTAGCAGTATTATATATACGCTGAGGCTTCCAAACACTTGCGAGAAACGCTTTGTTCATTCGCCACCTAGTGGCATTACACGCAACTCTGATGCACAATGCTCCGCTAGATGGCGAGCGGCTGAAGCGATTCTCGCAAGTCACTTGAAGCCTTAACGTGTATAAGTCTGCAAAGCTGCCCTGAATTCGACTACAGCCGAAGAGATTGCTTCTTCGTTGACGGTTGAAAATGAATTGTTCGGGTCTGGTGTCCACCTTTTTGGTGAGCCTTATTGGGTGACTGCTCAGGCGTCCGTTGGTTTGCGCGCTAACTTTCGACCAGGAGTCAATTATCCTGAGTTATAGGTATCACAAATTTAAAAAATATATTGATCTTGTTTGAATGTTTTTTAAATTCGGACTGACAATGTTTTTATTAATTAAACGAACCGTTTTTTTAAATATTAAATTCATTGTTTCTCCTGATAAACTATAATGTACTCTCTTCAAGCTAACGTATGGTCAGTTTAAGCAAACTATTTGCTTGTGAAATCCATGTTAGGTACACTCAACTAAACATACGATAAAAAATAATTAAATATTTTTTCGATAGTATTATCCAATCGAGAAGTTCAAAGATATATAGAGTTGTAATAAAAAAATCCAGTCTTTGAAATCGACAGCAATTTTCAGTCAACTCAACTATATATTTCCTTCGCTATCCGCCGGGCTTGATTAATTCGAACCAAATTTTTTAAAATCTTTTTTTCGGTGTATGATATATTTATTATACACGGTAATTGTATATAAAATTCAATGGACGCGTTTTCAAAAATCTTCCCATACAAAATCCTGCACAAAATTTTAACAGTAAAGTGTTTAAAACGAATGCAAATCTCACTTACACATCTGAACGGCAGGCATGGAATTCGCGAAGAACAAGAAGAGGAGAAAGAAGAATAAGCAGGCAACGTTGCTTTGCACTTTGTCCCAGTCATTGCCAAAGTTGTAAAATACGAGACCAAGGAGCAGAGCCACGATCACGTGGGCTATAAATCTGAGCTTCGTCATGGTCTAAAATTCAATGGAGTAACTGATGTTATTTTTTTTTGTTTCCGTCAATCACGCAATAAAAAAAATAACGACATGATATCATGTCTTTTATTCGTGTACGATTTTTTACGTTGTCTCGTCGATTGCAAATTATAGCCCGATAAAAAAGGACCATCTGTTGATCCCATGTAGAAACCCGCGTCATCTCACTGTCCTCCATTTTAGATTCTGATAAATCTTCTGAATATTGTGGTAGCCTTAATTCCGAATTGTTTGCATCTGTCTCGTCGGTCGATTCGATTGCTTTTCCCTGCAATTCATATCGGAGCTTAGTGTCTTTACACTTGGCGTTTCCAACCTTGCAGAGGCAATCCAAATCTCCACCTCGCTGCCCAGTTACCACTTCGATCACTGAAACAAAATTCAGGACATGAAGATAATTAAATTTTAATAGCCCATTTGCCTGCGTTTATAGCAGGCTTATTAAGAGGTTCCGATAGTTTTCCAATTTATATAATTGGATTACTGTCGATTCAGCCATTTTTTCTTCCATCCTCTCCGATCTGCTCCAAAAGTGGTTATATTAAAGTCACTTGAAAGGCACTCTACATGAATTTTTTTCAGATTCTTTAAAACAATTTTCTAGAAATTACCATTTTTCTTGCAAGTGCAAATATCTTCGAAACTTGAACTTACTGAAAAAAATTTCTGCACATAAAAGTTTTTGTTTTTCGTTAGCTTTCGAACTTAGTGATTGAAATAATTGTAACATGTTGAAGAATATGATTTTTTTAACCGAAAAACGGAGGAATTGAAGTTTTATTTAGAGAAAAGAATTTTTTTTTCTAATTGAAAAATTTAAACCATTCTGATCCTTGTTCTGGTATAAAATAGTATATTTGTGTGAAAGTTCCGAAAAACAGGAGAACCATTAATTTAAAAATTCACAAACGGTTTTTTCTTTTTGGCTAATAAAATTACAGAGTATTCCTACATGTCTGTCTATATCGCAAAAAAATTCTCAGAGTAGCGCGGATCAAGGTTTAGGTTTAAAATGATAATTAACCCGTTTTGCGAAACTTCCACATAAATCAATTTTTTTATCTCGGAACCTCGATCCGTGCTACTCGATGATTTTTTTTCCGATGTCGACAGTCATGAGGGCAGGAATCGTCTGTTATTTTATTGGGAGACAAAAATGACCGCTTATGAATTTTAAAAATAAAAGTTCTCCCGTTTTTCGGAACTTTCACTGAAAAAATTTATTTACATTTTTCTGGACGACAACATTGATCGGTGCTACTCTGGCGATTTTTGTGAGATATCAACCGATATGCAAAAATACTCTTCAATCTTTTCAACACAAAAAAATATCTGTTTTCGAATAAAAAAATAATAAACCTTCAAAAGGTTTCGAGATATTCGAACTTCGAAATAAATGGCATTTCCTGGAATATTGCCTTCAAAAATCTAAAGAATTGTTTTACATTTTTTTTTTAACAGATCCAATTATCCACTTAACGACCACATTGATTTATCATTATTTTTTAGAGCTTGCAAAGCCCTGCCCTCTGCAAAGGAGCAAACGCAATAATTGACGTTTCTTGTGGAGGTCACTGCATCGATTACGGAAATCATTGAGGAGCTGTGAACAAGGTTCATGATTAAAAACTTGCATACGTTTGTAAAAAGTGGTTTCTGCTTGACTATCATCTCTATTTTGAGCGTGGAATCACTGTGATTTTCTTTTCTATCTTTAAAGTTTCTCCGTAGAATTAAAGAATAAACTCCGATATAAACCTATCGAAGAACTACAATTTTATCTCGGGTACAGATCTTATCTTTAAAAATAAAAACCATATTTATCTGTAGTAATCATAGATAATAGAAAGTCGACTGTTTCTTTTCTAGAGTATTTATAATTTCATTGTAGAGATAACGATAGAAACGCAAAAATGAAGCAAATCCAAACGTGATAGAACAAACAATTCACAATAATGTCATTAATAAAAAATAAATGAAAGTGTTCCACAAAATTCAACATTACTCAGCCAGAGCAGGGCAAAGTTAAATTTAAAAAAAAATCATACATAGATTTTCATTTCTTTCCTTACCATCCACACCATAAAAAGTTGAGTAATGGCAATATAAAATGACATAATAAAATAACGTATTAAATTATAAATTAATTATTTCCGTAAATACAAGTGAAAATCTAGATAGGAAAAAAATATCGGCACGCCCAGAGTTCCAGCAGAAATGCAGAATGTGCAATATTCCAGATTCACTTCGCTGGGATTCACTGCTCAGTGTAAAAGTGCTTGATTCAGCAAGCAAAGCTGTCGACACTACCGAATTACGTGACACTATTTACATTTCTGCCGTCGTGATGATTTTCTATCTTAGTATGGCAACAAATTAACCGTTAAGGCCACAGAGCCAAGTTCAAAAGATGACCTTTCATACAAAATCGAAATATTGAATAGATCTCCAAAGAAATAAGAGGAAGTAATGGTAGCAGACTAAAGATAAAAAGTAGAGGCCATAAGTCCAGCATTTTTTAAACACTAATATTGTGCCTTTTTCTACTTTAGCCAGGTATTTTTCTCGAATGAAAGTAAATAAACTCTGTTTAGTAATGTGTTATTAGTTAAGGAACTTGCTAGTCAAAAGACTGCTAAATTATTTAATTTAGACAAACTTTTATGCATTTATTGATGGTGATTCTCATAGCTGCATATGCCTTTTATTTAGAAAAAAATTGAATTACACACGATTTCCACAAATATTAACAAGTTTAAAGTAAATTTCAAAGATGCACATAGTCCTTCAGCTTTGTCGAAGAATAATCTGTATTTTATGCTTGATTTTGATGTATTATGGCTCATTCTCTTCATTAAGCGATGCTGCACGGATTAACCGTCTAGATATTTGATATTATTCCCTATTTGAAAATTACAGCTCTTTGTTTACGAAGATTTTATTGATGGGTAAACAAATGGCTGTAATTTTTTAATGGCGAATACTATTAAAATTTACAAAAATTAGCTCTCATTTCATTAGTATAGAAACTCCAACCTCTTTAAAACTTTCCGAGACTATTTACATAGAATTGATGTTGTAGTACTATAGAAATTTGAAATAGACCAAAAAAATTGTGGTAACTTACCAAATTCGGCAATGTTATAAAACGGTGGACAGTTGTATCCAGCTTGCGTAAAAGTCTCAAGTATATCGTCCTTCGGTCCGCAATAAAGACTTCTGCCTTCAGCGAGGACAAATATATCATCAAATTGTGAAATCATCTGACTGTTCGGCTGATGGATAGCGCAAACAACCGTGCAACCGGTTTTCGCTATGTTCTTCAGTAGAACCACGACCTAGTCTTTCAATTATTATGATTAGTAACAACCGCTATTAGAAATGGTTAAAAATTGTATGTTTCCAAACCCGGAAGTTCGTATTTATAAACTAGCATATTAAAAAAACTTGACCATATTAAACTTAAGGGGGGAGAACATGGCGAGCGTTAGCTATTGGTAATAATCGTATACAAAATCGGAAAAAATTCACCTAGATGTCGTTTCTTACTCTTTACAACACATATTTAAATAAACAAAGAACATCGATGTTCGAGCACTGTCGATTATTTAGAATGGCAAAAGAAAAATTATATTAAAAATCTGCTTTCGCTTGTTTGTTGAAAATAGTATGCAGAGCACGAGAAAAAATTCCCCTTAACACAAATATTAAGTAAATTGATATTACTTTTATACGGAATTTCCAAATATATTATCATTTACTACATGAGTTAATAAGTAAGAACTTCTAGTGCCGTTCAATAATTTCTTCATTTTTTTTTTGCAAGCTTGCACATTCCTCACATGCTAATATTTGACCATGCGCATGATGCATTAAAAATACAAGCTGCAATTGACACTTAGTGCGCAGAAATTTTTTCTGATCAGCGTGAGATTGTAGCACGAGTCGAAGGCGAGTGTTGCAATCACACGAGCTGAGGGAGAGATTTTCCTTCGAGTTTTGTACAACTTTTTTTTCGCTCAGTTGCGGAAATAGGGTTTAAATCCGCGTTTTTCGCTCCGAGTGGAATAAAAAATAAAAATGAAATTGTTTACTTTGATTACTGATGGGAAACTCAATTATTTCAGTCACCTGGTTCGAAGCAACACTGTCCAGTCCACTGGTAGGCTCGTCCAGCAGCATCACCGCAGGATTTGTGATGATCTCCACGCCAATGGAGAGTCTTTTCTTTTCGCCACCACTCAGTTGATCAGCCATTGTATCCATGCAGTTCAACAAACCAAGCTTGTTCGCAACCTCATCGATCTGTACGCAATGTAAATTAATTAACTGTATGAAACATTCTCTGTCGATTTAACCACTTTTTTCGACCCTCTCCAATCTCCTCAGTAATTGGATATATATAAGTACTTCTAAAAAGCGCTTTATGTGAATTTTTTCAGATTATTTAAAGCAATACATCAGAAGATGTCCTTTTTTTTTAAGTCGAAATATCTCGAAACCTTAAAGGTACTAAAAAAAATGTCTCTACATATGAGTTTTCATTTATTGATAGTTTTTGAGGGGAATGTTCAAAATAATTATTACTTTCCGGTCAAAATTATTATTTTTTTACCGAAAAATGAACTGATTATTTTTTTTTTTGAAAAAATCTGATAAAATTTACATGGAGTCCCTTTTGAAGGGATTTCTGTATAACTAATTATCGGCCAGATCGGAGAGGGCCGAAAAAAAGTGGCTGAGTCGACGGAAAATGCTTCCGACATTATTCATAAAAATATCGTATAAACTTCTACGATTCTTCGATCGTTATAATATAAAAAGTATATGACCTAAATATGGCTTCGTGCTTTCATTATTCACCTCATTCGAGGTAATCTTATTATGCGTGTATTTATAATACTTTGATGAGATGATGACGAGTGACAAATTGTATCAATTAATTTCAGGCAATGTCGATTGAGCATTTTTCATTATGCGATTACATTTCAAATGTAACTTAACTTATTGAGTAAAATTTGTAGTCCCATGTTTAAATCTAAGTTCGTACTTTACATCAAATCTTTTTACTGACTGCTTACTAATTATTATACCTACAAAATATTTCGTTTAATTGAAAACGAACAAATGCATTACATTTTTTTTTCTTTTGTAAAATCATCATTCAAAATATGCTCAATGATCG